>JADLSH010000127.1:3002500-3532500 GCA_016169945.1 Trachythela sp. YZ-2020 | reverse complement strand
TAAAAAATTGCTCACATTTTGGAAACTTTGCTTCAAGAGGAAACGGAGACCACCAGAAAATTAGACAGTTTTTGTATAGCAAGTTGGAAAAACGTGACATCTTCATAGCCTCATAGAGGGACAATTGTCCGCCTTCCAGGATGAGTCAGAAACTGACTTGTGAATAAACTTATAGATGTAGCTTTAAAAACATGACAGTAGAACAGACATTCCAACCTCCGAGTCCTCAAAACCGGGACACTTCCCAATTTTCCCATTTTACTTTACGAGAATTACATCGATCGGCGACAAACTCGGCAATTGTTTGGGGCAACTAGAAGCTCCCATTTCATTAATATGTATTGAACCAAACGAATTTCATTAATATTTGTCACATGAGCCTTATTTGAAGAATACAACTATTAAGATACTACAGAAACCGGGACAATAAGAAGAAAACCGGGACACCGGGACAACATAGTCCAAACCGGGACAGTCCCGGGTAAACCGGGACGGTTGGAATGTTTGGTAGAAATGCTTGCATTCTACTTTTGACCATTTGATTGATTTATTGATCCATTGACACATTGTTTTATCTATCGATTTTATTGATAATTTTTTAAGATAATCTATTTGATTAAGAGGGGTCATACATTGAAAATTTAAAAAATTACGATCGCGTGATTGGCTAGATATAGTCGGCTGGTCTGGCTAATCTGCAATTTTCCTCGAGGAAATAGTCTTTCGCCTTAAGTTTTTATTGAAGTACTTTTTTGTAGAATTTATTTTGTATATATCTCTGAAGGTATATATTAGTAGCCTAATTTACCGTTGTATATTGTTCTTTTTCGGCGCGTTTGATAGAATGACCGATGCCTGCATGAATATTCAACAGCTCAATATGTTTTCAACATGTTCGAAGTCAAATTCGTTGTAGCTAAGAAAATTTATCTCGAATAATAATTTGGAAAATCTTATCCTGATTTTGTCTTCAACTTCGTGAAAAACGTTTCTAAAACCATTCTCTCAATATACCTTTTCAATATTCTGCAATCCTTATAAACATTCTATCAATATATGCTGACATATGTGTACTGAAACTACCATAAATTATATTTCAAATATAATTATTCTAAAGAGATATGGGGGATCAAATAATATATTTACAGCAAGATTTTACTTGGCTTCGCTCTTTCTCAAGCTATTCAAATTTCGAGGCTTAACATGCCAGTCATGGATTCATATATTTAGAACAATTTTTAGGTATTTGTTTTATAAATACTTTGCAGAAACAATTTCATTTTCGTATTAAAACTCATTAAGCGGTGTTTTATGACACAAGTATGATGCATTTGCAAATAACTCTAAGTATATCTCAACAACGAAATAAGCTTATAAATTTTGTTTTATATTATTTCTATTTTTTGAAATTGTCGGTTGATGTAGCTAATCTAATATTTTGGCATCAAGGAAAATAGTCTTTTGCCTCAAATTTTTATTGAATTGCATGAAGTACTTTTTTGTAGAATTTATTTTGTATATTTCTCTGAAGGTATATATTAGTAGCCTAATTTAGCGTTGACGTTGTATATTGTTTTTCGGCGCGTTTGATAGAATGACGCCAAGCACGTTCTTGAAATATTAATAAGCGATGCCTGCATGAAAATTCAATAGCTCAGTAAGACAGTAGCTCAATATGTTTTCAACATGTTCGAAGTCAAATTCGTTTTAAATAAGCAAATTTATCTCGAACAATAACTTGGAATTGGAAATTCTAATCCTGATTTTGTCTTCAACTTCATGCAAAACGTTTCTAAAACCATTCTCTCAATATACCTTTTCAATATTCTCCAATCCTTATAAACATTCTATCAATATATATATATATGCTTGCATGTGTATACTGAAACTACCATAAATTATATTTCAAATATAGTTATTTTAAAGAATATTTTAAAGAGGTATGGAGGATTAAATAACATTTTTACAGCACGATTCTACTTGGCTTCCCTCCTTCTCAAGCTATTCAAATTTCGAGGTTTAACATGCCAGTCATGGAATCAGATATTTAGAACAATCTGTTTTAGGTAATATACAAGAAGTCAACTCTACAATGAACGTGATACACCTGCTTAGTTTAGAGCTTACAAGTTATTAATATCCAACAAATTCAAGAGTATGGGTTCAAAACTCGAGGATATTGCTCACAATGAAAAACTTCTATAGCCTCCTCCGCAAGCATCTCTATAAGGGTGACTGTGTCAGAGTGATTTCGTTATGCTCAATCAAGATCCTTGCCCGAACATTAGTGACTAGTCTTTAGAGAATCCTTCAACACTATTGTTCAAGGTTATAGGTCATCTTATAACATCTAACAAGAGTTTAACGATCGTGATACACCTGCTTAGTTTGCAAGAATACGGGTCATGCCTGTCATCTCTTGTTTGGAGGTGTTATTCACAAAAGTAAATTTCTGTGCAATTTCGTTTAATTAAAATAATATTTTAGACTATTCTCTTTTGCCTCTCTCTTGATTTGGCTTCCCGAACGAAGATCTAAAGAGGTTGTCCACGTTGCAAGCTCGCTATTAGAGATTATTCTCTAATCTGAAGAAATTATACAATAGTTTATGTAAGTTTAAAACAGATATAACAGTAACTTAAATTTTAAATGTTAATTCCTTCTTTTTTTCATGCTAAGCGGTCTGACGCTCTTTTTTGCCAATATTACACACTTTGTTAATGTTTGCCAATGTTTATGTCATTGTATATCATGGACGCGATTGTCCTTATGTGTAGGGTTCTTATTGGCGGAATACATCTGGTATTGTCTGATATAATCATACTAAAATAATTGCATTTGCCATTTGTTCTGTTCTTCGAGAGAACTGCACAAACGAATTTGATGTTGAATTGCATATATCAGCAACAAAGTCACGATTCAAATTTCTTGAACGAAGAAACAATGGAGAAGACAACATATGATGCCTTCAGATGTTCTTTCATTTCAGTTGTTGTATTTGGGATTCTCGGTAACATTTTGGTCATCATCTCCATATTTAGACAAAAAAAATTGTTGAAGAACAACTACTACTTTCTTGTTTTACACCTTGCAATTTGTGATTTTGGATATATGGTTGTGAGATTCGTGCACCTCTTTGACCTATATTTTGTCCAGCTTTCCGATAGTTATTCCGTCATATATTGTCTTGTTATTGATATAAGGTACGTCTTTCTAGTCGCAGGAATATACATGATGTTGATCATTTCAGTGCTTCGTTACCGCGCCACTGTACATCCTTTAAAACCTGCCATCACTTGTTGTGGGTTTGATTGCAGGCTATGGAATAGTTATGCCGGAATGTCTCCTGCAGTGGAACTATGTCACGGCTGTTTTATATAAACTTCGTTTAGGCTACGAAGTATCCTGCTTTTACTTGTTCCCAACAGTATTTATGGCAGTAGCTTATTATAAAATTGGTCGAGCACTCGTCAAACAAAACAAGCACATGAAGCGTGTATGTTCAAACGCAATCAGAAGCAGATATGTTCGAAATCGACGAACTTTTCTTGTTTGTCTCAGTACCGTTCTTTGTTACGGAGTAAGTATTTTGCCTCATTCTGTGTGGTCTATATGGTACATCGTTGAGCAAAATCCAGCAATAAAATATATTTGGATTAGATATTTCGGTTTTGTTCTGCGCGTTGCTGGATCAAATTCATTAAATCCTCTTATATATGGAATATTGGATAAAAAGTTGCTCACATTTTGGAAACTTTGCTTCAAGAGGAAACGGAGACCACAAGAAAATTAGACAGTTCTTGTATAACAAGTTGGAAAAACGGCATTTCTTGATAAATTATTAGCTTCGTACATGGACGATTCTCCAACCAGGATGAGACTTGTATCTTCTTCACTAACTTTGTAGTACAGTCAGAAACAGGAAATAATATGGATATTCCACATAACTTGTAAAGGAATTTAGTTTTAACTTTAAAAAACATGAGAGTAGAAATGCTTGCATTCTACTTTTGACCATTTGATTTATTTATTGATTTATTGATTGATTGATCCATTGACACATTGATTTATCTATTTATTTCTTTGATAATTATTTAAGGTGGCTCGATACAGTTTTCAAAAATTCAGGTGATCAACAATTTGAAATTATTAAACTCCATATTTTTAGGTTTTATTGATTAGGTATCAGGGTTTTCATATATTTTGATGTTTCTACTTTCAAATTATGTTAGTTTCAGTAACACATAGTTCGTTGCTATGGCAAAATTTGAACATAGGTCACCAGACAAAATAATGAGATATAGCAATTGACATGAAACGGTATATAACAAGCACAATGACGCGAGATGGCGCGAGCAACTGCTTACGTCAGATCATTTTGTAAGTTATTTCGTTACAAATGCGTCACACGGATTTGTTTATAGAGTATGAAGTTTTGTTTTCGCGATTCTTGAATAAGGTTTTTGTGATTACTATATCGAGCCACCTTAAGGTAATCTATTTGATTTAGAGGGGTCATACCATTGAACTCAATATTATACCTGGAGTGCTTCTTTCATAAAAAGTCAAATCCGAGCTTAATTCCAAGATCGAAATACCTTATAGCTTAATAAAATTGACGTATTAACAACTTAGTCTTTAATCAAGTTTGGAATTTGTGCATTTATTGTTTGATATCAGCTCATGACTGTGTCAACAGTAGTCCGTTGTAGGGGCCTGGATGTGAGTACCGGGGTTTATCTTCATTTCTTGAGCGCTCCATGTCTTTTTGAGTTCAAATGTTCCTGTATCATTTAAGAATATTCAATATGGCATGTTTAATAGAATTACTAAATCTTAAATTGTATACATAAGATATATTCAAATTTTGTAGTGTTTCACATTTGATGACAAGTACATATATTAAAAGTTACTGGACTTTTTGATATGCGCCATTTTCTTTTACAACGTTTTAAATTGCCTTGAGCCAGTCAAGTAATCGTATTTATTATTATTATTATCAGTTATCCGTAATAGATCGATTTCTCTTAATTCAAACAACGCCTTTCAATTTGACCGAAGGAGTGAAATCTTTTCTCAATCTTCAAAAAAATTTCTAAATGTTTCGGACTCCCTTTGAACTACATGACTGAGCTAACCAACCTGAACTGATACTAGTGTAGGTAATATTCTACAATATAATGTGGCGTTTCGTTCAAAAATACCTGAAAAAGATTAGAAAGTTTTATTGTTTTCTTAATCTTGCTGGAGTTGAAAGATATTAAGGAATGAACTAAATAGATTGTCTAGTTCAAGATATAAGCAGATTTGTAGGTAAGAAAGTTAGTCGGCATAGATAGCCACGAACAATTGAAGAAGAAGAACAACAGCAATAGCAACAGCAGCAGCAGCAGCAGCAGCAACGACGACGACGACGACGACGACGGCGACGAGAGAATGTTGTTGATCAAACGGCCTCGCGCAAAGTCGTTACCTCAGCCAAGAGCTCTCGTGTGCGGCAGACTTAAATTAAATATATGAAGAAAGAAAAAGCTTATAAAATTTCATATATTATATTCTTATTTCTTAAAATTGTCGGCTGGTCTGGCTAATCTAAAATTTTCCTCGAGGAAAATAGTCTTTTGCCTTAAGTTTTTATTGAAGTACTTTTTTGTAGAATCTATATTTTTGTATATATCTCTGAAGGTATATATTAGTAGCCTAATTTACCGTTGTACATTGTTATTTTTCGGCGCGTTTGATACAATAACCATATTGCCAAGCACGTTGTTGAAATATTAATAAACGATGCCTGCATGAATATTCAATAGCTCAATATGTTTTCAAACATTAATTTAGAAATTCTAATCCTGATTTTGTCTTCAACTTCGTGGAAAACGTTTCTAAAACCATTCTCTCAATATACCTCAGTTTTCAATATTTTCCAATCCTTATAAATATTCTATCAATATATGCTGACATATGTATACTGAAACTACCATAAATTATATTTCAAATATAGTTATTCTAAAGAATATTTTAAAGAGGTATGGAGGATCAAATAACATTTTTACAGCAAAATTTAACTTGGCTTCGCTACTTCTCCAGCTATTCGGCACATTCCGAGGCTTAACATGCCAGTCATGGTTTCATATGTTTAAAACAATTTTAAAGTATTTTTTATAAATTCTTTACAGAAAAATTTAATTTTTCTATCAAAACTCAGTGTTTTTCAGCGCAAAACGCAAATAGCACTAAGACTAAGTATATCTCAATAAAGAAACAAGCTTCCTATAAAATTTGTTTTATATATGCGTATTTTTATTTTTTTAAATTGTCAGCTGATCTGGCTAATATAATATTCTGGCCGTAAGGAAAATAACGTTTTCGGCTTTTGCCTTAAGTTTTTATTGAAGTTATTTTTGTAGAATTTTAATATTTTGTATATTTTGTATATTTCTCTGAAGGGAGAAACTATAGGGGGAAATTTCGTCGCATTGGATAGGTAAAAGGTTTGGGCAGAAGCATTTTGTGAGGACGATTTAGTAGCCAATACAATATATATCATATATCAATTTACTTTGACATATGTCTAGTACCGTCCAGCTTGTCCACGGGTTGAATACAGCCAGTATTGTCTTATATATGCTTAAAATAACTCCATCCGGCATTTCTCTTGTTTTCCAAGAGAGCTACCAGTTTGATCTTGAATTAATGAATTGTATATATCAGCCAAGAAAGTTACAGTTGAAATATCTTGAACGAAACAATGGAGAAGACAACATATGATGCCTTCAGATATTCTTATATTTCAGTTGTTGTATTTGGGATTCTCGGTAACATTTTGGTTATCATCTCCATATTAAGACAAAGAAAATTGTTGAAGAACAACTACTACTTTCTTGTTTTACACCTTGCCATCTGTGATCTGGGATATTTGGTTTTGATATTCTTGCACATCCTTAACCGCTATTTTGCCCAGCTTTTCGGTCATTCCGTCATATATTGTCTTGTCATGAATACAAGGCACGTCTTTCGACTCGCAGGAGTACACATGATGTTGATCATTTCAGTGCTTCGTTATCGCGCCACTGTACATCCCTTAAAACCTGCCATCAGTCGACGGAAATTGAATGTCGTTTGTGGTTTGGGATACATTGTTGGCTTGATTGCAGGTTATGGAACATTTATGTCGGAATGTCTCCTGCAGCGGAACAAAGTCACGATTGTTCATGATAAATTTCGTTCTGGTTTCATAGTATCCTGCTATTACTTGTTCCCAACAATATTTATGGCAGTAGTTTATTATAAAATTGGTCGAGCGCTCGTCAAACAAAACAAACACATGAAGCGTGTATGTTCAAACGCAGTCAGAAGCAGATATGTTCGAAATCGACGAACTTTTCTTGTTTGTCTTAGTATCGTTCTTTGTTACGGAGTAGGTTCTTTGCCTAATTCTGTGTTGTATGTATGGTACATCGTTGCTGGGCAATATCCACCAATAAAATATCATTGGGTTTTTCATTTTGGATTCATTCTACGTGTTGTTGGATCAAATTCAGTAAATCCTCTTATATATGGAATATTGGACAAAAAATTGCTCACATTTTGGAAACTTTGCTTCAAGAGGAAACGAAGACCACCAAAAAATTAGACCGTTCTTGTATAGCAAGTTGGAAAACGTGACATCTTCATAGAATGATAGCGTCATAGAGGGACAATTGTCCGCCTTCCAGAATGAGACTTGTATCTTTTTAACTTTGTACTGCAGTCAGAAACAGGAGATAGTGAATATGCCACATGACTATAATGAAGGAATTCACATGACAGTAGAACTCCTTATATTCTACTTTTGACCAAAACTTTTATTCAAAGATTTTTAAAGAGTTAATTGATTGTTTGTTTAATTGATTGATACATTGGTTTATCTATTTATTTTATTGATAATTATTTAAGATAATCTATTTGATTTAGAGGGGTCATACCATTGAACTCAAAATTATACCCGGAGGGCTTCTTTCAAATCCGAGCTTAATTCCAAGATCGAAATGCCTTAAAGCTTACTAAATTTGACATATTGACAACTTAGTCTTTAATGAAGTTTGGAATTTTGTTCGATCTCAGCTCATGACCGTGGCAATGGTGATCCGTTTTACGGGCCTAGAAGTGAGTTCCGGGGTTTATCTTCATTTATTGAGCGCTCCACGTCTTTTTGAGTTCAATTGTTCCAGCATTATTTAAGAATATTCAATATAGCATGTTTAATAGAATGACATAGATCTTACATTGTGCACAAATAAGATATATTTAAATTTAGTAGTGTTTGACATTTGATGACAGGTAAATAATTATATACTATATTACTGTACTTTATGATATGCGCCATTTTCTTTTACAACATTCAAATTGCTTTGAGGTAGCCAAGTAAACGTATTTATTATTATTAGTTGTAGCCATCCGTAATAAATCGATGCCGGGAAAGCCTTTACTCCTAACTCAACAACGCCTTTCAATTTGACCGAAGGAGTGAGATATTTTTCCAATCTTCAAAAGTTCATCCAAAACTAACGATTTTTAATCCCTTTGAACTGAATGACTGAGTTAACTAAACTGAACTGATACTAGTGTAGGTTATATTCTACAATAAAATATATGGCGTTCTGGTCAGAACGAGTTTTAGGTAATATACAAGAAGTCAACTCTACAATGAACGTGATAGTACACCTGCCTAGTTTACACAGTAATTTTTTTGGGCCATTTTGGCCCCAAGGGGCCGTTTTGGCTCTGACAGGGGCCAAAACACAACTCTGGGGCCGTTTAAGCCCCAGGGAGCCGTTTGGGCTCTTTTAAACAGGGGCCGTTTTGACACCCTGACAGGGGCCAAAACGCAACTCTGGGGCCGTTTTAGCCATAGGGGATGAATAGCTGGACGCCCTGGACGTAACATGACCTCTAAGGTTTTCAAAGGATAAATATTGATCCTCACCAGTATAAGGAGTTGTTCGATCCCCTTGTGAACTCTCATATCCCCCAATTCTATAAAAACTTGTAGCTTGTTTCAGTTGTCTGCTAAACTTTGGCGCCCTTGCAGTTGCTTTAAGCCGTTCTTGAACTTGCTTGTTAAGAATAGAAAATTCTAATCTTTCCGTGAATTCCTTTCGCCATGCATTCTTATCCTCTTCTTGAGTTTGTGATGTTTTCGAGCCATTGGGCGTATATTTCATTAACGGGTTAATTTCGATATCCTTTTCCAATGGAAAAGTAACATAATGAAATGAATATATAGTTTCCATTAAATTTTCGTCTTTGACTTTGTTCGTGGCCTTTGCCACTGCGTTTATAAATGGTCGCAGACATACAATGTCAGTGAAGAACGATAAGTTTTAGACAATATAAAGCAAGCCACAAGAGCGAGAAAAGAAAATAGTTTATTCAAAACAATTCTTTCACACAAATTCGCAGATAAATGGCACGAATTTTGTCAATTTTAGATTCATACGTCCTTGCCAACGCTTTGTAAACAGACTGATATTAGAGTACTGTTTAATTATAATCGGCTCGGATTACAGGATTTATGTACAGTTCATTTTACAAAGCAATTTCAAATGTCAATACTTTTAAATAATATGCAGTTATGCCTATGGTGTGATATAGATATGGTTATATAGTATTGCTTACTTTCGATTTTTTCCACAAATATGAAGAAATTACTTTTATTCAATATGCAAATTTTCCATCGTATCGGTAGTTAGAAATTCCTAGGTGATGATTGTCGCTCTGTGATTGGCCAGTTATTTCCCGCCGATATTTGACTTGAACGACAAAGGACGAAGGAAGCAGAAATATGGACGGATGGCTCGCTCGTTTCACGAAAGTTTCGTGTTAATGCTGGATTATTGCTTGTTTAAACTGTGCCTAAAGGCTAAACGTTTGGAAAATGTTTGAAAGGTCTTGAAGATTAACTGAGCGGCGAAAAGCGGTAAGAATTACTCATTTCTTGCGAGACGGTGTTACTATAAACATGAGGAGTCACAATTACAACATCCCGGCTTGTTTATGTCTGGTTTTCACCCGCGATGCGAATACAAGCACAAGAGAAGACAAGATATATAAAGAAATACAGTAAAGCATGCTACATAAGCACAAAGCTAATAAACTGGGACAGAACGAGGCAAATTTCAAACTCTTTCTGCTGTGACTTTGTCAACTTCGCCTTTGCGGCCTTTGTCTTTGCCAGGCTCAAGGAAAAACTCATTTTGTTATCGTGCTTTTATGCATTGTGTCATTTTCGAGAAACAGACGTGAATTTGGGTCACATTCTCAAAGACTCTCCGACTCAAGGCTATTAAGACTCTATTGAAAGATAGCCTTCGTAGCCGGCGGTTTTCAGGAAGAAACAAAATTTTAATTTTAATTCATGTTAAGCAGAAATGTTCACAGCTGAGTTCCCTCTGATTTATCATGTTTTGGGAAAATCATTTCAAATGAACTTTCATTATCATCGAGGCATTACATCAGCCATCAGTAATATATCAATGTCGCGAAAACTCTTTCTGCAATAATAGATAGACGTGGTGTTTTCCACAAACCGAAACAAATATTGTATTATCGCCATGGAAACATACATACAACACTGAAGGGAAGTTGATGTCAATAGTTCGGAATAGAACTATCTAAAGTTTTGACGGTCAGTTCATTAGGTAATATACATGCAAGAAGTCAACTCTACAGTGAACGTGATACACCTGCTTAGTTTAGAACTTACAAGTTATTAATATCCAACAAGATCCTTGCCCGAAACATTAGTGATTCGTCTTCTGAAAATCCTTCAACACCCTAGTTCAATATAATCAAAAGTATGGTAGAAATTTTTGAATGGTTAGGTCATTTTATAACATATAACAAGAGTTCAACGATCGTAATACACCTGCTTAGTTTGCAAGAATGCGGGTCAATGCCTGTCATCTCTTGATTGAGGGTGTTATTCACAAAAGTACATTTCTGTGCAATTTCGGTTAATTAATTCCCGAACGAAATTTAAATAGAGATTATTCTCTAATCAGAAGGAATTATACAATAGTTTATGTAAGTTTAAAACAGATATAACAGACTTAAATTTTAAATGTTAATTCCTTCTTTTTTTCATGGTAAGCGGTTTGACGATCTTCTTTGCCAATATTCTTTGCCAATATTTGCTAATGTTTGCCAATGCTTATGACATTTTATACCATGGACGCCATTGTCCTTATGTGTAGGGTTCCTATTGGTGGAATACATCTGGTATTGTCTTACATATCGTATTAATATAATTGCATTTGTTATTTGTTCTGTTCTTCGGGAGAACTGCACGAACGAGCTACCATTTGATCTTGAATTGTATATATCCACAACGAAAGTCATGAACAATTCAAATTTTTTGAACGAAGAAACAATGGACAAGACAACATATGCAGATGCCTTCAGATATTCTTATATTTCTGTTGTCGTATTTGGGATTCTCGGTAACATTTTGGTTATCATCTCCATAATTAGACAAAACAAATTGTTGAAGAACAACTTCTACTTTCTTGTTTTACACCTTGCAATTTGTGATTTGGGATATTTGGTTGTGAAATTCTTGCACATCTTTCAGCCCTATTTTGCCCAGCTTTTCGGTTATTCCGTCATATATTGTCTTGTCATTAATATAAGGTACGTCTTTCGAGTCGCAGGAATATACATGATGTTGATCATTTCAGTGCTTCGTTATCACGCTACTGTACATCCTTTAAAACCTGCCATCAGTCGACGGAAATTGAAAGTTGTTTGTGGTTTGGGCTACATTGTTGGCTTGATTGCAGGGTATGGAACAATTATACCGGAATGTGTCACGCTGAGGAACGATGTCAGGGTTGTTTATCGTAAATTTCTTTTTTGTTACGAAGTATCCTGCTTTTACTTTTTCCCGACAATAAGTATGGCAGTAGCTTATTATAAGATAGGTCGAGCACTCGTCAAACAAAACAAACACATGAAGCGTGTATGTTCAAACGCAGTAAGAAGCAGATACGTTCGAAATCGACGAACTTTTCTTGTTTGTCTCAGTACCGTTCTTTGTTACGGAGTAAGTATTTTGCTTAATTCTGTGTGGTCTATATGGTCCATCGTTACTGGGCAATATCCAGCAATAAAATATATTTGGATTAGATATTTTGGTTTTGTTCTGCACGCTGCTGGATCATGTTCAGTAAATCCTCTTATATATGGAATATTCGACAAAAAGTTGCTCACATTTTGGAAATTTTGCTTCAAGAGGAAACGAAGACAACAAGAAAATTAGACAGTTCTTGTATAACAAGCTGGAAAAACGACATTTCTTGATAAATTGTTAGCTTTGTACATGGACGATTTTCCAACCAGGATGAGACTTGTATCTTCTTCACTAACTTTGTAGTACAGTGAGTCAGTGAGAAACAGGAAATAATATGAATATTCCACATGACTTGTAAAGGAATTTAGATTTATCTTTAAAAACATTACAGTAGAAATGCTTGTATTCTACTTTTGACCATTTGATTGATTTATTGATCCATTGACACATTGATTTATCTATTGATTTCATTGATAATTATTTAAGATAATCTATTTGATTTAGAGGGTTCATACCATTGAACTCAAAATTATACCTGGAGTGCTTCTTTCATAAAAATATCAAATCCGAGCTTAATTCCAAGAACGAAATGCCTTAAAAGTTACTAAAATTGACGTATTGACAACTTAGTCTTTAATGAAGTTTGGAATTTGTGCATTTTTGGTCGATTTCAGCTCATGACCGTGGCAACAGTAATCCGTTTTAGGGGCCTGGATGTGAGCACCGGGGTTTATTTTCATTTCTTGAGCGCTCACGTCATTTGGAAATTCCTAGGTTATGATTGTCGCTCTGTGATTGGCCAGTTATTTCCCGCCGATATTCGACTTGAACGACAAACGACGAAGGAAGCAGAAATATAGACGGATGGCTCGCTCGTTTCACGAAAGTTTCGTGTTAATGCTGGATTGTTGCTTGTTTAAACTGTGCCTAAACGTTTGGAAAATGTTGAAAGGTCTTGAAGATTAACTGAGCGGCGAAAAGCGGTAAGAATTACTCATTTTATTGTGAATTTTGTTCATTTCTTGCTCGACAGTGTTAATAACACGAGGAGTCACAATTACAACATCCCGGCTTGTTATGTCTGGTTTTCACCCGCGATGCGAATACAAGCACAACAAAAGACAAGATATATAAATAATTACAGTAAAGCATGCTACATAAGCTTAAATTGCTAATAAACTGGGACAGAACGAGGCAAATTTCAAACTCTTTCTGCTTTGACTTGTCAACTTTGGCTTTGCGGCCTTTGTCTTCGCCAGCCTCAAGGGAAAACTCATTTTGTTATCGTGCTTTTATGCATTGTGTAATTTGCGAGAAACAGACGTGAATTTGGGTCACACTCTCAAAGACTCTCACTCATAAAACTCTATTCAAAGATAGCCTTCGTAGCCGGCGGTTTTCAGGAAACTGCTTAGTTTAGAGCTTACAAGTTATTAATATCCAACAAGATCCTCTGATCCTTGCCCGAACATTAGTGATTCGTCTTCTGAAAATCCTTCAACACCCTAGTTCAATATAATCAAAAGTATGGTAGAAATTTTTGAATGGTTAGGTCATTTTATAACATATAACAAGAGTTCAACGATCGTGATACACCTGCTTAGTTTGCAAGAATGCGGGTCAATGCCTCTCATCTCTTGATTGAGGGTGTTATTCACAAAAGTACATTTCTGTGCAATTTCGGTTAATTAATTCCCGAACGAAATTTAAATAGGTTACCACGTTGCAAGCTCGCTATTAGAGATTATTCTCTAATCTGAACAAATTATACAATAGTTTATGTAAGTTTAAAACAGATATAACAGACTTAAATTTTAAATGTTAATTCCTTCTTTTTTTCATGGTAAGCGGTTTGACGATCTTCTTTGCCAATATTCTTTGCCAATATTTGCTATTATTATATACACAAGCTCTGGATATGAGGTATTCTGCAATCTGATTGGTTCTCTACTAGCAGGATATTAGCTCATATCCTGCTAGTAGAGAAAAGTAGAAAAATGGCTGCCAGATTTGGACAATTAAATGAAGAGGAAACTCAAGTTTTACTTGAAAAAAGTACGCCAAAATGTTCTGTTCATATCCAGAGCTTGTGTATATAATAAAGCAGTTATTCTACTCACTCTCGTCGTATATGACTGATAGCCGACTCGGCGCTATCGCGCCTCACCGGCTATCAGCTCATATACGACTCGAGTTCGTAGAATAACTGTTAAATGTTTGCCAATGCTTATGACATTGTATACCATGGACGCCATTGTCCTTATGTGTAGGGTTCCTATTGGTGGAATACATCTGGTATTGTCTTATATATCGTATTAATATAATTGCATTTGTTATTTGTTCTGTTCTTCGAGAAAACTGCACGAACGAGCTGCCATTTTATCTTGAATTGTATATATCCGCAACGAAAGTCACGATCCAAATTTCTTGAACGAAGAAACAATGGACAGGACAACATATGCTGATGCCTTCAGATATTCTTATATTTCAGTTATTGTATTTGGGATTCTCGGTAACATTTTGGTTATCATCTCCATATTAAGACAAAACAAATTGTTGAAGAACAACTACTACTTCCTTGTTTTACACCTTGCAATTTGTGATTTGGGATATTTGGTTGTGAAATTCTTGCAAATCTTTAAGTTCCATTTTGTCGAGCTTTTCGGTCGTTCCGTCAAATATTGTCTTGTCATTAATATAAGGAGATTCTCTCTAGTCGCAGGAATATACATGATGTTGATCATTTCTGTGCTTCGTTATCGCGCCACTGTACATCCTTTGAAACCTGCCATCAGTCGACGGAAACTGAAAATCATTTGTGGTTTGGGATACATTGTAGGTTTGATTGCAGGGTATGGAACAGGTATACCGGGATGTTTCATGGAGAACGACGTCTTGGCTGTTTATGAGAAATTTCGTTATGGTTACGTGGTTTCCTGCTTTAACTTGTTCCCAACAATATTCATGGCAGTAGCTTATTATAAAATAGGTCGAGCACTCGTCAAACAAAACAAACACATGAAGCGTGTATGCAGTAAGAAGCAGATCTTGTTTGTCTCAGTACCGTTCTTTGTTACGGAGTTGGAGGTTTGCTTAATTCTGTGTCGTTAATATGGTTCATCGTTACTGGGCAATATTCACCAATAAAATATATTTGGATTTCAGATTTTGGTTCTGTTCTGCGCGATGCTGGTTCAAGTTCAGTAAATCCTCTTATATATGGAATATTGGACAAAAAGTTGCCCACATTTTGCAAACTTTGCTTCAAGAGGAAATGAAGACTACAAGAAAATTAGACAGTTCTTGTAGCAAGTTGGAAAAACGTGACATCTTCATAGCCTCGTATAGAGGTACAATTGCCCGCCTTCCAGGATGAGACTTCACTTTGTAGTACAGTCAGAAACTGACTTGTGAAGAAACTTATAGATGTAGCTTTAAAACACATGACAGTAGAAATGCTTGCATTCTACTTTTGACCATTTGATTGATTTATTGATCCATTAACACATCGTTTTATCTATTGATTTTATTGATAATTATTTAAGATAATCTATTTGACATTGAATTCAAAATTATACCGGGAGTGCTTCTTTCAGTTCAATGGTATGACTCCTCTATATGAATAGTAACTTTACATTTTATATGCAGAATTTTCTTCCCCGAAATTTTAAATCGAGTTCAAATATCTAACGTATTTGCCTTTTCCAGGAGGTTAATGTTTTCACCTGGGTCTGTGTGTTTGTGTTTTTGTCAACTTAGCACGATAACTAAAAATATGAAACATTTGAAGACGAAAATTTGTGGAGCTAACGGCCATAAGCCAAGGAAAAAGTGAACGTTTTGAATTTGGAGTAAACCTCCTAGACTATGGAGGTAGCGTCGTTCCATGGCTCTCTAACTTCTGCAGCCATGTCAAACATTGGCAACATCCACAAAAATAAAATCTACAACTAGTTTATCATGTTTTGCCCAAATTATTTCAAATAAGCGTTCAATCGAGGCATTATATCAGCTGTCAGTAATACATCAGTGTCGCGAAAACTTTTTTGCAATAATATATAGACGTGGTGTTTTCACAAACCAAAACAAAATATATTATGACCATGGAAACATACATACAATACTGAAGGGAATTGCCCAGACACAAGAATGACGCACATTTTTATGCATTGTGTCATTTGCGAGAAACGGTTAATTCGTTAAGTTTAACAACGTTTGCCAACTTTGAAGTAGTAATACGAGCAACAAAATTATAGCCTTCGTAGCCGGCGGTCAGTCAGGAAGAAACAAAATTGCAGCATCTTTGCAACTAAAACTAATTTTAATGCACGTTAAGCAGAATAATACATAATTCACACATAATTACCCAAAGATGGGCCAGCATTGGTAAACATTTCTAACTAACATGCATTGAAACCAGTTTTTGTTGCAAATTAGAGCAATTTTAAGATGAAGTACAAATATAAGCAACAAAATTGCAGAACCTTGCAACAAAACCTGATTTCAACAAATGTTAATTGAAAATGTTCACTCATAAGTTACAACACCGAGACAACATTCGTGAACATTTTTACTAAACATGCCGTGAAATTAGATGTTGTAAGTTTGAGCAATTTTGTTGCTCATTGACAAAAGGACTTGACGATCGTACGGTTTCTAATTTTATATCTATATTACCATCAAGATATAATATGTAACCTCGTGTGAAATGTGAAGGTAGAATTACAAAATTATGGACGAAAGCAAGAGTCAAATGTCTACAATTTCAGTAGGGGGACTACCAACATGCAAAAATTTGATTTCAAAGTATATTAATTAAGAATGTACAGTTAGGTTGTCTAATGTTTGTAACTGTATGCGTGGTTAGAATCAGCTTGTATTGCATGTTAATCCCCTGTCAAACGAGGATGAGAGTTAATGTGGGTTGCAACTCTCGGTCTCGTTTGACGACCAACTGACTCTATAAAAGCTTCTCATCGACTCTCATCAACTTCGAGGTGGTTCAAATTTTGATTAGAGTTGACGTGAGTTCTCGCTTGTTTGACTGCTACGCGTGGTTAATATCCAGTCAACTCTCGTGTTCTCGTTTGATCGGGCCATGAGAGTTGAAAAAACTCTTATGCAAACTCTCGCTTGCCTTTTATACAGTGATTTTGTTACTCTTTTCATCTTAATCTGAATATAAAGGGGGAGGGGGGGGGGGTAGCACTTGGATAAACCACAGGTAAAGGTAATCAAATTGAGATAAATGCGAGTACAACACCAGTTATAGCACGAGCAACGAAAATTTTATTCTTGTTACAATGTGTGTTAAGCTGCGAGTATTGCAACTTATAGATTAGTTATATGGTTATGTTAGTTTATATTGCAAGCTGCCATATTTCTCTCTTGAAAATTCCTTCATGCATGGATATTCTAAAACCTGTGTACACGATGTATACATAATCCCTTACTATAAATTATTGTTACCGCACAAGATCTCCTCATCCACACAACTATTTGGTTGCTTTCGTGCAACATTACTTGATATTCTATTATAAATACTGACTTTGATAATTGGGATCATACACACAAGCCCTAAGAGCAATAACAGTTCATTGAATCGTACGCAAGACATTTTCTATGAATGTATTACTCCATTCTCACTGACACCACAAAGAAAACATGGTCGCTTGCAGATTTACATCACCTAGAATTACATGTACTATTTACAACTACCGATTCCCCTTCGTTTTAGATTTAAACTTTAACCGTTTTTTATATCCAGCGTTCATTTTAGTACTCAGTCTCTCTTCCTGCGCGAACGCGTACCCAAGCCTCTTCGAGCCCATTCTTCCGCTCGACCTCGGTTTTATGCCTAGGAATTTAACCGGTTCAACAAGTTGTCCCGTTTGCCAAAGTCGCCGTACTTTGTCGGAAACCGTCGGGTTAAGTTCGAGTACCAGAGAGCGGTATGCGAAAACAGGCAATATGGCGATAGCCGGTGTTAGTAAGACACATAACCAGAACGAGCCACTTCCATAGACTGCATACTGAACGCCAAAATACGACTGTTGAGGTGCAAGGCCGAAGACGAACGCCGAGTAAAATACCAAGTAGAATAGAAAATAGACAATCATACTTCCCCACACCGATATGTGATTTAGGATCGTCCAGGAGTGGATGTCTAAAGCAACCTAAAAGAGAATATAGAAAATATCCAACCTACTGCTACGTAAAACCAACTAACTTTATTTACACTGGACAGCCCCAACGACTTGTTATCGTCCTGCAATTCAACAACTTGTTAACAAGTTGTGAGGGACAACCTTGTAGCAACTTGATTAAATGACAACATTGATACAACTTGTTAACAAGCTTGCTACAAGTTTATTGCGAACACATGTTGTGTGCCTATTGCAGGAATTCTGTTCGACGAAATGAAAAGCACATGCGCTAAACACTGTGCGAGTGTGCCAGACGTTTAGTGTATAATTTATAACTATCATCTTTCTAGCAACCGTACCTGCAAGTTCATAGTAATCACGAGTGTCGCCGCAACCACTGTACCAAAGAACTGCAGGCCTGAATCTACTCCGCCATCGCTGTTCACGTGATCATGATATATACCGTACGGAACAAAGTATAGGACAAGAGAAACAATAGCGCCGCGCAGGAGACTGAGGAAGAATATCTTCTTGTTGAAAAGAATATTCTGCTGGCCAGGTAGGTAGAGTTTGGGAAATTTTAATGATACTTTGTCTGACACATCCTAAATTAAGTTAGATAGATAAAAACTTGTTAAAACTAAAATATTGCGATCAGAAATCAAGGACCGCCGAGAGATACCACGAGGCCTGGGAAATTTTTTTCTCTTGGCCCCATATGATGACGTCATACTTTTCAAACAGCACAAACAGTGCTACCAACACGGCTCCGAACGTGAAAAGAAGCCTATCGAAGCCTCATCTTGAGGGACGACTGCAAGTTTGGAAGGGTCCTGTTCAATTTTTGGCACCTCAAATTGGATACCCCTGTTTAGTCTGAAGGCACGGGACAAGTTGGCGTCCCTCCCCCCCTCCCCTCTCTTGATGGCTCTGCGGATACCGTTTGAACAATGTTTTTTACTACGAAAGTCTATTATTTAAATTGGAGCCAGAACATTTTTAGACTGATATTTGTAGCAGCAGAATGGGGGGATGTGCTATAGCAACCTAAATTTTCAGGATCAAAATTTTACGAGGGGCCTACCTGATCAAAAATTCCCATGACAACCACTGGTAATGACGTAAAGAATACGTTATAGAAAGATATAAACCAAGCATCATATAATGTCTGAAAAAAACAAAACAAAGCCAAAACTGTTGAAACTCATGATCATAGAACCAGGAGATGGAGTAAAGCTTTAGTTCTTTATAAACTCAAAACTTCCACCGCTAAGGCGAAAGCACGATGGAATTGTATGTCTTAAGGTCTGTTCACACAATTCGATCTGCCGGATCCGATTCTCTTCTTAATGACGTATGTGATTCACTGGATAATAATAGCATGGGTTACCTGTGCGGTAAAACCAACAAAGAAACCAAACCATAACTGACAAAGCGTGAAAGCGAAATTCTTGTAGAAAAAATAACCTAAAAATTTAGCCATTCTCATGTACGACCAGCGCCCATGAACCAACAGCAAACGTTCAAGAAATTTGCACAATGTTAAGGAAAATAATATAAGACATAAAACACAACAAGTATACTATAAGCCTTCTAAACAAATATGCCATGTTACAGAAGAAAATTTTTGCTGCAACTTGTAACGCAATATCAGACACAGAGCGATGTTAGGTAAAAGGTATATTCGCAGAGAAATTGTGAGCATGAATCTCGTTTTACTTTTCCCATATATTTCTTACTAAAAATGCCAGAAGGCAACAAAGAATGAACGAGAATGAGAGATATCGGTGGAATGAAACGCGGGCTATGTTCATCATATACGTACATTTGCACATAACATGTCTCTGTGAAAGAATTGTGTTGCAAGTTGCAGCGAAACCTTCCCCGAGTATAACATGGCCTTAAGCCCTAAGTTCATATTCTTTCGTAAGTATCTTCTAAGGGGCCTATGTCATATAACTGATATAAAGGGCCTATAATCATATATGTGCAAAACACATCACATTTGTATTCGGGCTGCAAGCGGGTTACACTCGAAATTTATCTATACTATATATTATTAAAGACAAAGCCGGCAGATGATCGATTAAAGAGTTGATTAATAAATAAGAACATATTAATGCGACAGTTAACAAAAAACGGATCAAAGTTGAATCTTTTCCTAAAAATAGAGAGAGATTTTAAACTTGATTGAAAAGGATATCTGAATTGAGCGAAGGAATAATCACTAGCCAACACAGCTTGCATTCCTTCTTGACCACTAATACCGACACCAATATGGGCCGCTGAAATAAGAAAACCATCATTTAATATTGCTGTAATACTGTAAAACATAATACTTAATATTTACTTAATTTGTATAACCTCTCTGATCGGTGATGTGCAAACGTGTTCTCTGCAGCTCATGCAGATGATTCAGTGTTTCGTCAGTACTTTGAATATCATAACGAAGACACTCAACGTTGGTTTCAAAATTCAACACTTTTTTGTCTCAAAATAATATAAAATAAACGCGTTCTTCTTATCCTACAGTGTTCTTCATTATCATAGCCATGTAGTACCTTGAATAAATAAACGATTGTCCTAGCTTTACCGTGGGCAATCATGCATTAAATTCGCTTACATTTAATCATACTGACGTCATTAGCACCATCGCCTATCGCCAATGTAACGGCTTTCACATTACGTTTCACTAACTCCACGACTAGGGCCTAGGTAAGAGTAATGTACAATTCAAGGATGTGAGGTTGACCCCACAGTATTTAACACTTTCCTCATACCACAATTATATACATTACATTTTTTTATCAGGAGATATCGGCCACGACAGCTCAACAACTCAAATCTGGGAAAATCCTCCCAAAATAGGCTTTCCCAGATGGTCAACGCGCTCACCCGCGCTTACAAATATGTGCTTATAAAACGATCGACTGTAATCAACTTATACCATTATCTTTATTATGGTCAGGTAAACTACATTGGCACCATTCAGCCTGATGGTATCAATGAGCGCCTCTCCTTCATCTAGCTCATTCTTTTCTCTTAAATACTTATATACTTTCCTCTATATTCCCTTCCCTTGTACGACATTTATAGCGCTTTGATAAGTGTAACGCCTGTGCACAGGCCTTCGACCCTATAATCGGGCCGAAGCCTGCACGCAGTCTATATCTTTACATATTAATTCTATTTTGTTATGATTGTTATGACTACTTTATTTTCATTGGCTAATATTTTGTTCACGTGACAGCTTTTATAGCGTTGCTATAAAAGCTGATGTAATGTGTTTATCTGTCTACTAATTTCTCCTGACGAAGGGCTTTAGCTCGAAACGTCGAGATTTTGTTTATATCCTTTAGGCACACGCGAAGCAACCCTTAAATTGTTCTACATTTACACAAACTTTTTTAAACTTATTAAGGACCCTAAATGGGAAAGGTCATAGTGAACGGGACTCAAAGAACCATGCAAAGTACCTGTCCAAACTTAATTAAAATCGATTTAACTATTTACTACTAAAGTTTAAGCCACTTTGTAGAATGTGCTATATTGCGTAATCAAGAGAGTTGATCATAATTATTTCAATGTAAAGGTAGAGTAATTCAAAAAACACGTGACCTTACCTTTTGGAGCGGAGTAACTCGACAACATATGACAGCCTTACAGTGAGTGGCTAATTCTAAAAATTCGAATTCGAATGAAGGATCGAGAGCAAACACCTGAAAAAGGACACGAACTCTTTAACTTTTGCTCATATATATATATATATATATAGTGGCGCACACTTTAAATGGTGGCTATATAACTGTGTATCAAAACCATGAAAGCCTTGGGAGGCTGTAACAGTGTAACTAAAGCAAATGTGCATGAAATTTAAGGTAACAAAAGGGTAGTAATATGTTGCCAACCAAAATTCGCTCCCCCTCCATTGCGCACCCACCCGTCCACCCACTCACATACCACAAATATTTAGCGAAGTGTCCTCCACTGATTTATAGTGAGTTATTTATAAAATAACGGTCATATCTGAGAGCTATACTTTATAGTAAATAGTAAAGTGATGCAGGGGTGCACCCCCTCCCCACCCCACCTCTCCCGAATTACATGTTATGGCAGTAGATGCTTTATAAATGCCTTCTCGGATGATCTAATATACGCACTTTCAACACCTGCAATGAACTTACCAAACTTTTACCACGGATAATTAACCAATGCAAACTCTGTGCCACTTGACTTACTTTTACCCTATCGAAAAAGAAGAGAGTGACTCTTTGATAGAACCGTTGCATAAATATCAACCAGTGCCCACTCAGAAATTGCATACCTCCGTCAGCAAATTAGGTCAAGTATTCTTTCATAAATGATGCCTGTATACTAGTTAATACGCATTCAGTTCTCTTCAGCCCGGGAAAGCAAGATAAACTTTTGTACATTTCTTATCCGGTTTTCATTCAATTTGAACCAAAAGTTAATGGTTTCTCCCTTGCCCTATGCCCATTAGCTCCACAGATTTTCCTATTAAAATGTTTAATAGTTTTTGAGTTATCGTGCTAACAGACAAATATACCTCCACAAAAATAAAATCTCCAGTTGAGTGCCCTCTAATTTTGCATGTTTTGGGGAAATCATTTCAAATAAGCGTTCAATCGAGGCATTACGTCAGTAATGATCAATGTCGCGAAAACGTTTTCTGCAATAATACATAGACGTGGTGTTTTCCACAAACCGAAACAAAATATTATATTATCGCCATGGAAACATACATACAATACTGAAGGGAAGTTGATGTTAATAGTGTGGAATGGAACTATCTGAAGTTTTGACTCTCAGTTGATTTGGTAATATACAAGAAGTCAACTCTACAATGAACGTGATACACCTGCCTAGTTTATAGCTTACTTACAAGTTATTAATATCCAACAAAATCAAGAGTATGGGTTGACAAACTGTCAAAACTCGATGATATTGTTCACAAAAGACACAAATGAAAAACATCTAAAGCCTCCTCCGCAAGCGTCTCTATATGGGTGACTGTGTCAGAGTAATTTCGTTATGCTCAATCAATATCCTTGCCCGAACATTAGTGACTAGTCTTTAGAGAATCTTTCAACACTATACTTCAATAGAGCAAAAGTGTGGTAGAAATTATTAAAGGTTAGGTCATCTTATAACATCTAACAAGAGTTCAACGATCGTAATACACCTGCTTAGTTTGCAAGAATACGGGTCAATGCCTGTCATCTCTTGATTGAGGGTGTTGTTCACAAACGTAAATTTCTGTGCAATTTCGGTGAATTAAAATAATATTTTAGATTATTCTCTCTTGTCTCTCTCTTGGCTTGGCTTCCCGAACGAAGATCTAAGTAGGTTCTCCACGTTGCAAGCTTGCTATTAGAGATTATTCTCTAATCTGAAGAAATTATACAATAGTTTATTTAAGTTGAAAACAGATATAACAGTAATTTGAATTTTAAATGTTAATTCCTTCTTTTGTTTTCATGTTAAACGGTTGGTGACGCTCTTTACTAATATTACACACTTTGTTAATGTTTGCCAATGCTTATGACATTGTATACCATGGACGCCATTGTCGTCATATGTGTAGGGTTCTTATTGGCGGAATACATCTGGTGTTGCCTGATATATCGTATTAAAATAATTCATTTGCCATTTGTTCTGTTCTTCGAGAGAACTGCACAAACGAGCTACCAGTTTGATGTTGAATTCTATATCAGCAACGAAAGTCACGATTCAAATATCTTGAAAGAAACAATGGAAAAGACAACATATGATGCCTTCAGATGTTCTTATATTTCAGTTGTTGTATTTGGGATTATCGGTAACATTTTGGTCATCATCTCCATATTTAGAGAAAACAAATTGTTGAAGAACAACTACTACTTTGTTGTTTTACACCTTGCAATTTGTGATTTGGGATATTTGGCTGTGAGATTCTTGCACATCTTTAACCTCTATTTTGCCGAGCTTTTTGGTTATTCCGTCATATATTGTCTTGTCATTAATATAAGGTACGTCTTTCTAGTCGCAGGAATATTCATGATGTTGATCATTTCAGTGCTTCGTTATCGCGCCACTGTACATCCGTTAAAACCCGCCATCAGTCGACGGAAATTGAAAGTTGTTTGTGGTTTGGGCTATCTTGTGGGTTTGATTGCAGGTTACGGATCAGCTATGCCGCAATGTCTCCTGCAGTGGAACAATGACACGGCTGTTTTATATCAACTTCGTTTTGGTTACGAAGTATCCTGCTTTTACTTTTTCCCAACATTATTTATGGCAGTAGCTTATTATAAAATAGGTCGAGCACTCGTCAAACAAAACAAACACATGAAGCGTGTGTGTTCAAACGCAGTAACAAGCAGATACGTTCGAAATCGACGAACTTTTCTTGTTTGTCTCAGTACCGTTCTTTGTTACGGATTAAGTATTTTGCCTCTTTCTGTGTGGTCTATATGGTACATCGTTGAGCAAAATCCAGCAACAAAATATATTTGGATTAGAAATTTCGGTTTTGTTCTGCGCGTTGCTGGAACAAATTCAGTAAATCCTCTTATATATGGAATATTGGACAAAAAGTTACTCACATTTTGGAAACTTTGCTTCAAGAGGAAACGGAGACCACAAGAAAATTAGACAGTTTTTGTATAGCAAGTTGGGAAAACGTGACATCTTCAGAGATTGCTAGAATCATAGAGGGACAATTGTCCTCCTTCCAGGATGAGACTTTTGTCTTTTTCACTTTGTAATACAGTCAGAAACAGGAAATAATATGGATATGACGCATGACTTGTGAAGAAATTTAGGTTTAGCTTTTAATAAACATAGAAATGCTTACATTCTACTTTTGACCATTTGATTGATTGATTGATCCATTGACACATTGATTTATCTATCGATTTTATTGATAATTATTTAAGATGATCTATTTGATTTAGAGGAGTCATACTATTGAACTCAAAATTATACCTGGAGTGCTTCTTTCATAAAAAAGTCAAATCGAAGCTTAATTCCAAGATCGAAATGCCTTAAAACTTACTAAAATTGACGCATTGACAAATTAGTCTTTAATGAAGTTTGGAATTTGTGCATTTTTGGTCGATCCCAACTCATGGTCGTGGCAACAGTAATCCGTTTTAGGGGCCTGGATATGAGTGCCGGTGTTTATCTTCATTTCTTGAGCACTCCACGTCATTTTGAGTTCAATTGTTCCTGCATTATTTAAGGATATTCAATATAGCCTGCATGTATACATAAGAGGTCATAAGATATATTCAAATTTTGTAGTTGTTTGACATTTGATAACAAGTAAATATATTAATAGTTACTGTACGTTTCGGTATGTGCCATTTCCTTTTACAATGTTTTAAATTGTTTTGAGCAACGTTTTAAATTGTTTTAAATTGTTGTGTTACTATACTTTTTATATGCGCCATTTTCTTTCCCCAAGTTTTATATTGAGTTCAAATATCTAACGTATTTGCCTCCGCCGGAGGTTAATGTTTTCACCTGGGTCTGTGTATTTGTATTTTTGTTAACTTAGTACGACAACTAAAACTATAAAATATCTGAACACGACAATTTGTGAAGCTAACAATTTTAGGCCAAGGAATTTTGATTCAATTTGGATGAGAATTGGACGAGAAATTTACAAAAGTAAGTCTTGCTTGCCCGGACTGCAAAGAACTGAATGCCTAATTAGTACATGTATTATTTTGCTGACGCAGGTATGCAGCCATGTCAAAGATTGGCTACCTCCAGAAAAATAGAATCTACAGCTTGAGCTCCCTCTAATTTATCATGTTTTGCGGAAATCATTTCAAATAAGCGTTCAATCGAGGCATTACATCAGCTATCAGTAATATATCAATGTCGCGAAAACTCTTTCTGCAATAATAAATAGACGCGGTTTTTTCCACAAACCAAAAGAAAATATTATATTATCACCATGAATGTTAATAGTATGGAATTGAGCTATCTAAAGTTTTGACGATCAGCTCATTTGGTAATATACAAGAAGTCAACACTACAATGAACGTGATACACCTGCATGCCTAGTTTACAGTTTACAGCTTACAAGTTATTCAGATCCAACAAATTCAAGAGCATGGATTGACAAACGCAAAAAACTGGAGGATATTGCTAACAAATAAAAAACTTCTATAGCCTCCTCCGCCAGCATGTCTATAGGGGTGACTTGTGTCAGGATGATTTCGTTATGATCAATCGAGATCCTTGCCCGAACATTAGTGATTCGTCTTTTGAAAATCCTTTAACACTATAGTTAAATATAATTAAAAGTGTGGTAGAAATTTTTAAAGGTTAAGTCATCTTATAACATCTAACAAGAGTTCAACGATCGTGATGCACCTGCTTTCCAAGAATACGGGTCAATGCCTGTCATCTCTTGATTGAGGGTGTTATTCACAAAAGTAAATTTCTGTGCAATTTCGCTTAATTAAAATAATATTTTAGACTATTCTCTTTTGCCTCCCTCTTGCCTTGGCTTCCCGAACGAAGATCTAAATAGGTTGTCCACGTTGCAAGCTCCCTATTAGAGATTATTCTCTAATCTGAAGAAATTATACAATAGCTTATGTAAGTTTAAAACAGATATAACAGTAAATTGAATTTTAAATGTTAATTCTTTCTCTTTTTTCATGCTAAACGGTCCGTGACGCTCTTCTTTGTTAATATACACACTTCAGTTGTTAATGTTTGCCAATGCTTACAATGCAACTGGCAAACGAGTTTGATCTTGAATTGTATATATATCAGCAACGAAAGTCACAATTAAGAATTCCTTGAAAAAAACAATGGAGAATACAACTACATATGATGCTTTCAGATATTCTTATATTTCAGTTGTTGTATTTGGAATTCTGGGTAACATTTTGGTAATCATCTCCATATTTAGACAAAAAGAATTGTTGAAGAACAACTACTACTTTCTTGTATCACACCTTGCAATCTGTGATCTGGGATGTTTGCTTGTAATCTTCGTGGACGTCTTTAACCTCCATTTTGCCGAGCTTTTCCGTTACTCCGTCATATATTGTCTTGTCGTGCGTATAGATGCCTTCTTTGGAGGCAGGAATACACATGATGTTGATCATTTCAGTGCTTCGTTATCGCGCTATTGTACATCCTTTAAAACCTGCCATCAGTCGACGGAAATTGAAAGTCGTTTCTGGTTTGGGCTACATTGTTGGCTTGATTGCAGGTTATGGTACTGTTATGCCGTTATGTTTGATGCAGATGAACGATGTTAGGGCTGTTTATGAGAAATTTCATTATGGTTACATAGTATCTTGCTTTTACTTGTTCCCAACAATATTTATGGCAGTAGGTTATCATAAAATAGGTCGAGCACTCGTCAAACGAAACAAACACATGAAGCGTGTATGTTCAAACGCAGTAAGAAGCAGATATGTTCGAACTTTTCTTGTTTGTCTCAGTACCGTTCTTTGTTACGGAGTTAGTACTTTGCCCAATTCTGTGTGGTATGTCTGGTACATCGTTGCTTACCAATATCTACCAATAAAATATATTTGGATTTTTTATTTTGCAAAAGTTCTGCGCGTTGCTGGATCAAATTCAGTAAATCCTCTTATATATGGAATATCGGACAAAAAATTGCTCACATTTTGGAAACTTTGCTTCAAGAGAAAACGAAGACCACGAAAAAATCAGTCAGTTCTTGTATAACAAGTTGGAAAACGACACATCTTGATAGATTCTTAGATTCGTGCATGGACGATTCTCCAACCAGGATGAGACTTGTATCTTCTTCACTAACTTTGTAGTACAGTCAGAAACAGCAAATAATATGGATATTCCACATGACTTGTAAAGGAATTTAGATTTAGCTTTAAGAAACATGACAGTAGAAATGCTTGCATTCTACTTTTGACTATTTGATTGAATTATTGATTGATTGATCTATTGACACATTGATTTATCGATTGATTTTATTGATAATTATTTAAGATAATCTATTTGATTTAGAGGGATCATACCATTGAACTCAACATTATACCTGGAGTGCTTCTTTCATAAAAAGTCAAATCCGAGCTTAATTCCAAGATCGAAATACCTTATAGCTTACTAAAATTGACGTATTGAAAACTTAGTCTTTAATAAAGATTGGAATTTGTGCATTTATTGTTTGATATCAGCTCATGACTGTGTCAACGGTAATCCGTTTTAGGGGCCTGGATGTGAGTGCCGGGGTTTATCTTCATTTCTTGAGCGCTCCACGTCTTTTGAGTTCAATTGTTCCTGTATTATTTAAGAATCTTCAATATAGCATGTTGCATATAATGACATAGATCATAAATTGTATACATAAGATATATTCAAATTTTGTAGTGTTTCACATTTGATGACAAGTAAATATATGAATAGTTACTGTACTTTATGATATGCGCCATTTTCTTTTACAGCGTTTCGACTTGCTTTGAGCTTGCCAAGTAAACGTATTTATTATTAGTAGTATCAGCCATCCGTAATAGATCGGTGTCTAGATAGCTTGTTTCTCTTAGTTCAAACAACGTCTTTCAATTTGACCGAAGGAGTGATTTCCCCAATCTTCTAAAAAATTCTAAATGTTTTAGAGTCCGTTTAAGTGAACTGCATGACTGAGTTAACTAAACTGAACTGATACTAGTGTAGGTAATATTCTACAATAAAATGTGGCGTTTTGGTCAGAAATACCTCAGAAAGATTAGAAAGTTTTATTGTTTTTTTAATCATTTTTGAGTTGAAAGATATTAAGGAATGAACTAAATAAATTGTGTAGTTCAAGATATAAGCAGATTTGTAGATAAATTTGGAGATATGGAAAGTTAGTCGGTATAGATAGCCACGAATAATTGAAGAAGAAGAACAAAATTTCAATATCTCTGAAGGTAATAGCAGCAGCTGAAACGACGACGACGACATTGCGACGATTTTTCGGCGACGATGATGACGCGACGACAATGACGACGCTCTTAACAATAAATATCAATAAACGATACTTGCATGAATATTCAATAGCTCAATATGTTTTCAACGTGTTCGAAGTCAAATTCGTTTAGCTAAGAAAATTTATCTCGAACAATAATTTAGAAATTCTTAACCTGATTTTGTCTTCAACTTCATGCAAAACGTTTCTAAAACCATTCTCTCAATATACCTTTTTTAATATTCTCCAATCCTTATAAACATTCTATCAATATATGCTGACATTTGTATAGTGAAACTACCATAAATTATATTTCAAATAAAGTTATTCTAAAGTAGCCTCCTCCGCAGGCATCTCTTGGATCCCCGGGGTAGGTTGCGTCAGTTCTGCCCGCCAATTTTAAGGCGATGCCTGCGGAGAAGGGCAGAAGGCTAATTCTAAAGAATATTTTAAAGATGTATGGAGGATCAAATAACATTTTGACACGAACACTTTACTTGGCTTCGCTCTTTCTCAAGCTATTCAAATTTCGAGGCTTAACATGCCAGTCATGGATTCAGATATTTAGAACAATTTTTAGATATTTTTTTATAAGTACTTTGCAGAAAAATTTCATTTTCTTATTAAACAGTAAGCTTCCTGTCAAATTTGTTTTAAATATAATCTATTTTTATTGTCGGCTGGTCTGGCTAATCTAATATTTTGATCAAGGAAAATAATCTGTTGTCTTAAGTTGTTATTGAAGTGCTTTTTTGTGGAATATATTTTGTATATATCTCTGAAGGGAGAAACTAAGGGAACATTTTGTTGCATGAATAGGTTTGGGCAAAGGCTTTTTGTCAGGAGGCCTTAATAGCCAATACAATATATATCATATATCAATTTACTTTGACATATATCCAGTACCGACCAGCTTGTCCTGAGGGGAGGAGTTCTTATCGGATGAATACAGCCTGTATTGTCTTATATAGGGTGCTTCAAATAATTCCATCTGCCATTTGTCTTGTTGTCCAAGAGATCTACCAGTTTGATCTTGAATTGTATATCAGCAGCAAAAGTCACGTACAATTCAAATGAGCCACAATTCTTGAGCGCTCCACGTCTTTTTTAGTTCAAATGTTCCTGCATTATTTAAGAATATTCAATATGGCATGTTTAATAGAATGACATAATGTTCAAATTTTGTAGTGTTTCATATTTGATCACAAGTAAATATATTAATAGTTACAGGACTTTTTGATATGCGCCATTTTCTTTTACAACGTTTTAAATTGCTTTGTCTTTGAGCTAGCCAATTAAACGTATTTATTATTAGTAGTATCAGCTATCCGCAATAGATCGATGTCGTGAAAGCTTTTTCGCTTAACTCAAACAACGCCTTTCAATTTGACCGAAAGAGCGAGATATTGGTTCCCAATCTTCAAAAATATTTCTAATTTTTTTAGACTCCGTTTAAGTTCATCCGCAATTAACGATTTTTAATCCCTTTGAACTGCATGAATGAGTTAACTAAACTGAACTGACATTAGTGTATAGGTAATATTCTACAACAAAATGTGGCGTTCTGGTCAGAAATACCTGAAAAAGAGTAGAAAATTTTATTGTTTTAGGTAATATACAAGAAATCAACTCTACAATGAACATGATACACCTGCCTAGTTTACAGCTTACAAGTTATTCATATCCAACAACGTTTTCATGCTTAAGTCATCTTAAAACATCTAACAAGAGTTAAACGAACGTGATACACCTGTTTAGTTTGCAAGAATACACGTTATCAATATTCAATGACTATTCTAGAATACGAGTCAATGTTTGTTTTTTCTTGATTAAGGGTGTTATTCACAAAATTAAATTTCTGTGCGATTTCGGTTAATTAAAATGTTATTTTAGATTATTCTCTTTTTCCTCTCTCGTGGCTTGGCTTCCCGAAAGAAGTCTAAATAGGTTGTCCACGTTGCAAGATCGCTATTAGGGATTATTCTCTAATTAGAAGGAATTATACAATAATTTATGTAAGTTTAAAACAGATATAACAGTAACTTAAATTTTAAATATTTATATACACTTTGTTAATATTTTCCAATTCTTATGACGTTGTATTCCATGGACTCCATTGACGCGGAATACATCTGGTATTATCTATATATCGTATTAAAATAATTGCATTTGCCATTTGTTCTGTTCTTCGAGAGAACTGCACGAACGAGCTACCAGTTTGATATTGAATTGTATATATCAGCAACGAAAGTCACGATTCAAATTTCTTGAACGAAGAAACAATGGAGAAGACAACATATGATGCCTACAGATATTCTTATATTTCAGTTGTTGTATTTGGGATTCTCGGTAACATTTTGGTTATCATCTCCATATTTAGACAACGAAAATTGTTGAAGAACAACTACTACTTTCTTGTTTTACACCTTGCAATTTGTGATTTGGGATATTTGGTTGTGAATTTTTTTCACATCTTTGACCGCTATTTTGCCCAGCTTTTCGGTTATTCCGTAATATATTGTCTTGTCATTGATATAAGGTACGTCTTTGCAGACGCAGGAATATACATGATGTTGATCATTTCAGTGCTTCGTTATCACGCTATTGTACATCCCTTAAAACATGCCATCAGCCGACGGAAATTGAAAGTTGCTTGTGGTTTGGTGTATCTTGTGGGCTTGATTGCAGGTGTTGGAACAATTATACCGGAATGTTTCATGCAGAGGAGCGATGTCTTGATTGTTTATGTTAAATTTCGTTATGGTTTCGTGGTATCTTGCTTTTACTTTTCCCCAACAATATTTATGGCAGTCGCTTATTATAAAATTGGTCGAGCGCTCGTCAAACAAAACAAACACATGAAGCGTGTATGTTCAAACGCAGTAAGAAGCAGATATGTTCGAAATCGACGAAGTTTTCTTGTTTGTCTCAGTACCGTTCTTTGTTACGGAGTTGGTACTTTCCTAATTTCTGTGGCGTTAATATGGTTCATCGTTACTGGGAAATATCCACCAATAAAATATTTTTGGATTAGATATTTTGGTAAAATTCTGCGCGTTGCTGGATCAAATTCAGTAAATCCTCTTATATATGGAATATTGGACAAAAAGTTGCTCACATTTTGGAAACTTTGCTTCAAGAGGGAAATGGAGACCATAAGAAAATCAGCCAGTGTATAGCAAGTTGGAAAAACGTGACATATTCATAGATTGTAGGATGACACTTGTATAAATCTTCTTCACTTTGTAGTTGTAGTATCTTAATAAGCTTTATTCAACTACATATAAGAACTCCTTTACAATATGCACATGCACTAACTATATATACAGTAATTAGCATAACTAATGATGCATTACACATTAACTTCCGGGTTAATACACCACATCTCAAGTGTCACTAAGTCTCAAAACATTAATTATCCTGTTCGAATATTGTTAATGTCTAATATCTAGTCAATAAAATTAGTAAGCTCTTTTTTTTCAGTTTTTAAATGTTCTCTAGTATGGCAAATAAGTATGTTCAATTAAATCTACTCTAAAAGTCTACTCTAACGTTGTAAATAGACAACTTATTTTGAAACATAGTCTTTCATCCAAACTGGTGGTCGTCTTGCACGTTGTTGTCGTACATTCGGGCTAGGACTATCAGACTGAGGTAGAGAACTTGATATTTCTGATTGTACTTGTTGTTCTTGCTCCGAACTTTCTAGTTGCGCTGTCCACCTTCCATAAATTTCTTCTCGATCACTCTTCGCGTGCTCAGGTAACGCTATTATTTCCACCGTCTTTTCCACTTCAACAACTTCTGGTTCCACATATTTCTTTATGTGTGCTATACCTTGCATCTTGTTATCCCCATTTGAATCTTGCATAACAACTGCATTTCCTTCTCTGCGAATCACTTCATAGGGGTCTGGTTCAAAGTTTGACGATAACTTGTTCTTCCTGGCTTGTTTCAATAATACCCGATCATCCTCACTGATGTCGCTATCTCGAGCCGCTCGTGTCCTGTCAGCATATTGTTTCTGTCGGACTTTCGCACGGGCATCTCTTTCTTTCAAAAGTTGCTTCCATTGTGGCTCCGTTACACGACTTTCGATAACTTCAACTCTCGGGAGCTTGTCACGAAGCTTTCTTCCCATCAGAAGTTCTGCAGGAGATACACCAGCGACTGTATGAGGTGTGACTCTATAATGAAAAAGGAAGTCCTCCAACGCCTTTTTCCAATCTTTACTTTCAAGTTTGGCAATTCTAACAATCTTTAACAAGGTTTCGTTGCAGCGTTCAACTTCATTACTTTGAAGCCAATATGGAACACAGTCTCTTTAAGAACTCTGCGAATTCTCTTGACGCAAATGGTTGGCCATCGTCACTACGAATAGTTTCTGGTAAACCGTGAGTTCTGAAGATAGCTTCCAGGCACTTTATAATATGCTGTGCGTCTGTCTTTCGAAGTAAGACCGCTTCGATCCAACGAGAATAATAACTACGACTACCAGAAGATGACTTTCGCTGGTTATCTCAAGAAGGTCAATTGAAATGTCCTTCCACGGAGCTTCAGGTAATTCAGTTGATCTGATCGGTTCTGGCTTAGCTTTTGGTCCAACAATTTGGTAGGGATGACATGAACGTATAAATTCTTCCACTTGCTTGTCCACTCCAGGCAACCACACTTTCTCTCGTAACCTGGGCTTCGTCCGTACCATGCCTTGATGTCCTTCATGTGCCAACATGACAGTACGCATATACTTTCCGGCATAACGATTCGGTTTCCTCTCATCACGACTTGTCCAACGATCCAGAACTCATCCTTCAGTGTCTTGTACGTAGTTCCTTGCAGACGATTCCAATCGCCGGTGAGCACCGCCTGGCGAACTAACGTCAACGTTGGGTCGTTCTCTGAAGCAAGTTCTACTTCTTTAGGTACTAAATGAACTGACATTGCTTCATTTGCTATGCTGTAAGCAAACTCTTCGGTATCCTTGGCTTCAGTATCTGCTACTGAATCGACTGGTAGGCGGCTGAGAACATCTGCGATATTGTCCTTTCCCCGAATATGTGTGAGCTTATACTGAAACTGCTGCAGGTACAACAGCCATCTTTCTATTCTAGCTGACGGAGGTCGCGACTTCTCCCCGAGTACGACGACTAAAGGCTTATGATCGGTGCATACTTCAAACTCTACTCCATACAGATGGTAAAACTTTTCACAGGCCCATCTAACAGCTAAAGCCTCTCTCTCAAATTGGGAGTACCGTCGTTCAACGTTACTGAGCTTCCGACTTGCGTAGTGGATTGACCTGTAGGTTGAATCTTCTTGCTCTTGCCCCGAGACCTACGGGTGAAGCATCAGTTGTCAACCGCGTCTTCGCATCTCGCCGGTGATAGGCCATCACTGGAGCACACGTCAGCCGCTCTTTGATTTCACGAAAAGCTCGACGTTCTTTTTCTCCCCACTTCCATTGGGCATCTTTCTTCGTAAGATCCCATAACGGACTTGACACGGTTGCAAAATTCTGGATAAACTTTGCCCAGAACTGCGATGAACCAAGGAAACTTCTGATTTCTGATTGGTTTCTTGGCTCTGGTGCATCGACAATGGCTTTGACTCGTTTGGCGGACACGTGCAGACAATCTCCAGACAATACTTCTCCCATGTAAACCATCTTGTCTACACCGATTTCGCACTTCTCATAATTCAGCGTGAGACCATTTTCCTCCAATTTTCGCATAACGCTTTCCAGATTTTTATCGTGCTCTTTGTCTGTGGCACCAACAACTCGGAGATCATCATGGATGTTATATGCGCCCGGGCAATCTTTGATGACTTGCCATACGATATTCTGAAACTTCTCAGTCGCCATATTTACCCGGAAAAGCAATCTCTTATAACGATACAAGCCATTTGGCGCCGCAAATGTGGTTATATCCCTCGAATCTGGATGCAACTCAACTTGATGAAACGCCATATTGAGGTCTAGCTTGGAAAATACTTTTGCCTCCGAGATTTCTTGGAGAGTCTCTTCCGCAGTAGGAACTGGGTGTTTTTCTCTTTTAATTGCTTTGTTTGCACGTCGCATGCCCAGCCAGATTCGTATGTCCTCATTGTGCTTCTCTACTGCGACCAGTGGGTTCACCCAGCTAGTTGGACCCTCTACCTTTTCTACCACGTCAAGTTCGACGAGCTCTTCTATTTTCTGTACAACTTTTGCTCTACGACTAAATGGTATTCTACGTACAGACTGAGCTACAGGTTCTACTTCTGATCAATGTGTAACTTTAACTGATAACCTTTAAGTTTACCAAGTCCTTGGAAAACTTTGGGAAATTTGGCTTTAAGGATTGCTTTTCTGTCGGTCTCAACATGCAGAGATAACCCGATTTTCAATAGGCCCAACGCCTCAGATGCTTTATGACCGAGTAGTGTGGCTGCCCTCCCAGTTGTCACATAAAATTCGGTTGACATTTGCTGTTGGGTTTTGGGCACATATACGTTTAGCTTACATTTTCCCTCCAGTTCTAGGGGTTCATCTGCTGCGTAAGCATAAATTTTCTTGTCACATGGCAACAAGTTCAAATTACCCCCCATTATAAAATCCAGTGTTTCTTGTGAAATCAAGTTACAACTAGCACCAGAGTCAATAACAATTTTAACAAACTTATCTTCGATCTTCAATTCAAGAAAGTTGTCATCATCTGTATCTCCAGCGCTGAACACATAATAGTAGTCGTCATCAGAAGATTGCTTCACCGGAGGTCCATCATCTGTTACTTGACGCACATCAGATCTGTTCTTCTTTCTTACTTGATTAGTTTTTCCGCCAGCACGAGCACTTGGACGAGCTGTATCTTGGCTATTTTCAGGTTTCTTGCTCTTCGAATGGCAGCACACTTCAAAATGACCAACTTTACCGCACTTCGAACACGTGCGATCACGCGAGCTTCGACACTCCCTTGCGTAATGTCCCACTTTATCACAACGCCAACACCGTCCTTTGTTCTTTGAACTAATTTGAATATTGTTTACGTACTCGATCAGACAAAAAGATTAACGCCTCTTTGTCATGATACTCGCCGACGATTTGCAATAGTTTGAGTCAACGATTCTTCGCGATACAACTTCGATTTCAAGTTCTTATCTATGATGTAACAAATTGCATGATCTCTAACTTGATTATCGCGTTCTCCCTCGTAGTCACAGTGTTCTGCTAGCTTCTGTATTCTAGTTATAAAGTTGTTGATTATCTCGCCTAAGTTCGGTTTCGCCGCGATAAACGCCTGTCGAGCCATCGGGACATTCTTTCTCGTTTTAAAATGTTCTGAAAGGCAGTCCATAGCTTCCAATATAGGCAGTCCAATTTCGGTTAATTAGAATATTATTTTAGATTATTCTCGTGGCTTGGCTTCCCGAACGAAGATCTAAATAGGTTGTCCACGTTGCAAGTCCATATTAGAAATTATTCTCTATTCAAAAGAAATTATACAATAAAATATAATCTACAGCTGAGTGCCCTCTAGTTTATCATGCTTTGGGGAAATTATTTCAAATCGGTGTTCAATCGAGGCATTACATCAGCTATCAGTAATACTTTGCGAAAACTTTTTCTGCAATAATAGATAGAAGTGTGTTTTCCACAAACCGAAACGATGGAAACATACATACAATACTGAAGGGAAATCAATAGTTTGGAATAGAACTATCTAAAGTTTTTACCGTCGGTTCATTTGATAATATGCACCTTTACAATGAACGTGATACACCTGCCTAGTTTAGAGCTTACAAGTTATTAATATCCAACAAATTCAAGAGGATATTAAAAGTAAATTTTCGTGCAATTTCGCTTAATTAAAAAAATATTTTAGACTATTCTCTTTTGCCTCTCTCTTGCCTTGGCTTCCCGAACGAAGATCAAAATAGGTTTTCCACGTTGCAAGCTCGCTATTATTCTCTAATCTGAAGAAATGTACAATAGTTTATGTAAGTTTAAAACAGATATAACAGTAAATTAAATTTTAAATATTAATTCTTTCTTTTGTTTTCATGCTAAGCGGTCTGGTGCACTTCTTTTCTAATATTACATACTTTGTTAATGTTTGCCAATGCTTATGAAATTGTATACCATGGACGCCATTGTAACCTTATGTGTAGGGTTCTTATTGGCGGAATACATCTGGTATTGCCTGATATATCGTACTAAAATAATTGCATTCTGTTCTTCGAGAGAACTGCACAAACGAGTTTGATGTTGAATTGTATATATCAGCAACAACGAAAGTCACAATTCAAATTTCTTGAACGAAACAATGGCGAAGACAGCATATGATGCCTACACATCTCTGTTTATTTCTGTTGTTGTATTTGGGATTCTCGGTAACATTTTGGTTATCATCTCCATATTAAGACAAAAAACATTGTGGAAGAACAACTACTACTTCCTTGTCTTACACCTTGCAATTTGTGATCTGGGATATTTGGTTGTGGAATTGTTGAACGTCATTAACCACTATTTTGTCCAGCTTTTCGGTCATTCCGACATATATTGTCTTGTTACTAACATAACTGCCTTCTTTGGAGTCGCAGGAATATACATGATGTTGATCATTTCTGTGCTTCGTTATCGCGCCATTGTGCATCCCTTAAAACCTGCAATCAGTGGACGGAAATTGAAAGTCGTTTGTGGTTTGGGGTACATTGTTGGCTTGATTGCAGGGAGTGGAGCATTTATACCGAAATGTTTCATGCAGTGGAACAATATCACGACTGTTTTAAAAAAACTTCTTTGTGGTTACGAAGTGTTTTGCTTTTACTTGTTCCCAACAATATTTGTGGCAGTCGCTTATTATAAAATTGGTCGAGCACTTGTCAAACAAAACAAACACATGAAGCGTGTATGTTCAAATGCAGTAAAAAGCAGATATGTTCGAAATCGACGAAGTTTTCTTGTTTGTCTCAGTACCGTTCTTTGTTACGCGGTAAGTAGTTTGCCTCATTCTGTGTGGTTAATATGGTACATCGTTGCTGACCCATATCTAGCAATACATTATATCTGGATTATATTTTTTGGTGACGTTCTGCGCGCTGCTGGATCAAGTTCAGTAAATCCTCTTATATATGGAATATTGGATAAAAAATTGCTCACATTTTGGAAACTTTGCCTCAGGAAAAAGCGGAGACCACAAGAAAATTAGACAGTTCTTGTATAACAAGTTGGAAAAACGACACTTCTTGATAGATTGTACGTTAGCTTCCTACATGGACGATTTTCCAACCAGGATGAGACTTGCATCTTCTTCAGTTTGTAGTACAGTCAGAAACTGACTTGTAAAGGAGATTAGATGTAGTATTAAAAAACATAACAGTAGAAATGCTTGCATTCTACTTTTCACTATTTGAATGATTTATTGATTGATTGAATCACTGCAGACACATTGTTTTATCTATTGATTTTATTTATAATTATTTAAGATAATCTATTTGATTTAGAGGCCGGGGCCATACCATTGAACTCAAAATTATATCTGGAGTGCTTCTTTCAAATCCGAGCTTAATTCCATGATTGAAATATCTTATAGTTTACTAAAATTGACGTATTGAAATCTTAGTCTTTAATAGAGTTTGGAATTTGTGCATTTTCGGTCGATCTCAGATCATGATCGTGGCAACAGTAATCCGTTTAGGGGCCTGGATGAGATTACCGGAGTTTGAGCCCTCTACGTCTTTTTGAGTTCAATTGTCCCTGCATTATTTAAGAATATTCAATATAGCATGTTTAATATAATGGCATAGATCTCAAATTGTATACGTAAGATATATTCAAATTTTGTAGCGTTTGACGTTTGATAACAAGTAAATATATGAATAGTTACTTTACTTTTATATAAATGCGCCATTTTCTTTTACGTTTTATATTGTGTTGAAATAGCTAACGTATTTGCCTCCCCAAAGAGGTTAATGTGTTCACCTTGGGGTGTGTGTTTGTGTTATCTTAGCACAATGACTAAAAATATGAAACATTTTGATACGAAAATTTGTTGAGCTAACGGCCATAGGAAAAATCGATTCTATTTTGCTTCAATTTGGATGAAAATTGGATGGGAAATTAGCAAATGTTTGTCTTGCTTTCCTGGCTGAAAAGAATTGAATCCCTAATTACCTAGTTTGACCTAATTTGCTGGCGGAGATGATTGTCCAGTCTCTGAATTATGCCTGTAGATTATATTTTTGTGGAAGTAGCGAATCTTCGAATGGAGCTAGACAATGCTGGCGCAGCCGTGGAGGTCTGGGGTCTAAGAGATTTCATTTAAAAACATGACAGTAGAAATGCTTGCATTCCACTTTTATTTGACCATTTGATTGATTGATTGATCCATTGACACATTGATTTATCTATTGATTTCATTGATAATTATTTAAGAGAATCTATTTGATTTATATGGGTCATGCCATTGAACTCAAAATTATACCTCGAGTGCTTCTTTCATAAAAAAAGTCAAATCCGAGCTTAATTCCAAGATCGAAATGCCTTAAAACTTACTAAAATTGACGTATTGACAACTTAGTCTTTAATGAAGTTTGGAATTTGTGCATTTTTTAGTCGATCTGAGCTGATGACCGCTACAACAGTAATCTGTTTTAGGGTCCTGGATGTGAGTACCGGGGTTTATCTTCATTTCTTGAGCGCTCCACGTCATTTTGAGTTCAATTGTTCCTGCATTATCTAAGGATATTCATATAGCATGCATGTTCAATAGAATGACATAGATCTTAAATTGTATACATAAGATATATTCAAATTTTGTAGTGTTTGACATTTGATGACAAGTAAATATATTAATAGTTACTGTACTTTTTGATATGCGCCATTTTGTTTTACAACGTTTTAAATTGTTTTGAGCAACGTTTTAAATTGTTTTAAATTGTTTTGTTACTATGCTTTTTATACGCGCCATTTTCTTTCCCCAAGTTTTATATTGAGTTGAAATATCTGAACGTATTTGTCTCCGCCAGGAGGTTAATGTTTTCACCTGGGTCTGTGTGTTTGTGGGTTTTTTTGTTAACTTAGCACGATAAATAAAAATATAAAATATCTGAACACGAAACGGTCAGCTATCAGTAATAGGAAAATCGATCTTTCATCAGTAATAATAGATCAATGTCGGAAGATCTTTCTGCAATAATAGTGGTGTTTTCTGGACTGAAAAATAATGAATACTTAATTATAGTTTGGACTATCTAAATTTTGATAACTATGCTAAAGTTTTGACTAAGTTCTGATAATATACAGCTTACATGAATTAATATCCAAGTTTGGCTGAATCTAGTTTACATAGAAATTTTGCCGAAAGCTGGACATTTTGCATGATATTTAACAAGAGTATGAGTTGACAGACTCTCAAAACTCGAGGATATTGCTCACAAATGAAAAACTTCTATACTCATCTGCATCTCTATATAGGTGACCTGTGTCAGAGTGACCTGTGTCTGAGTGATTTCGTTACGCCCAATCAAGATCCTTGCCTTCTAGTCTAAAGTGGTAGAAAGTTTTAAGTCAAAAAATCTACAGTTAAACAGAGTGAAACAATTTGTACAAGTTTAGAATACACGTTATTAATATTCAATGGCTATTCTACAATACGAGTCAATGTTGTTTTTACTTGATTAAGGGTGTTATTCACAAAATTAAATTTCTGTCCAATTTCGGTTAATTAGAATATTATTTTAGATTATTCTATTTTGCCTCTCTCGTGGCTTGGCTTCCCGAACGAAGATCTAAATAGGTTGTCCACGTTGCAAGCTCGCTATTAGAGATTATTCTCTAATTAGAAGGAATTATACAATAGTTTATTTAAGGTTAAAACAGACATAACAGTAACTTAAATTTTAAATGTTGATATATTCCTTGTTTTGTTTTTATGCTAAACGGTCCGTGGCGCTCTTCTTTGCTAATATTACACACTTTGTTAATATTTTCCAACTCTTATGACGTTGTATATCATGGACGCCATTGTCGTTATGTGTGGGGTTCTTATTGGCGGAATACATCTGGTATTGCCTGGTATGTCGCACTAAAATAATTGCATTTGCCATTTGTTATGTTATTCGAGAGAACTGCACAAACGAGTTTGATCTTGAATTGTATATCAGCAACAACGAAAGGCACATTCAAGTTTCTTGAACGAAACAATGGAGAAGACAACATTTGATGCCTACATATATCTGTATATTTCTGTTGTTGTATTTGGGATTCTCGGTAACATTTTGGTTATCATCTCCATATTAAGACAAAAAACACTGTGGAAGAACAACTACTACTTTCTTGTCTTACACCTTGCAATTTGTGATCTGGGATATGTGGTTGTGGGATTGTTGATGGTCAACTACAATTTTGTCCAGCTTTTCGGTCATTCCAGCATATATAGTCTTATCATTAACAATGTCATTAACACATTCTTTCTAGTCACAGGAATATACATGATGTTGAACATTTCAGTGCTTCGTTATCGCGCCACTGTACATCCCTTAAAACCTGCCATCCGTGGACGGAAATTGAAAGTCGTTTGTGGTTTGGGGTACATTGTTGGTTTGATTGCAGGGAGTGTAGCATTTATACTAAAATATTTAGATAAACTTCTTTCAGGTTACAAAGTATTTTGCTTTTACTTGTTCCCAACAATATTTATGGCAGTAGCTTATTATAAAATTGGTCGAGCACTCGTCAAACAAAACAAACACATGAAACGTGTATGTTCAAACGCAGTCAGAAGCAGATATGTTCGAAATCGACGAACTTTTCTTGTTTGTCTTGGTACCGTTCTTTGTTACGGAGTAGGTGGTTTGCCTCATTCTTTGTGGTTTATATGGTACATCGTTGAGAGAAATTCAGCAATAAAATTTATTTGGATTCGACAATTTAGTCTTGTTCTGCGTGTTGCTGGATCAAGTTCGGTAAATCCTCTTATATATGGAATATTGGACAAAAAATTGCTCACATTTTGGAAACTTTGCCTCAGGAAAAAGCGAAGACCACTTATTGTATAACAATTTGGAAAAACGACACTTGACAGATTGTTTGGTTCCTGCATGGACGATTTTCCAAGCAGGATGAGACTTGTATTTTCTTCACTTTGTAGTGCAGTCAGAATCTGACTTGTGAATTAAGAAACTTATAGATATAGTATTAAAAAACATAACAGTAGAAATACTTGCATTCTACTTTTAACCATTTGATTGATTTATTGACCCATTGACACAGTGTTTTATCTATTTATTTTATTGATAATTATTTAAGAAAATCTAGCTATTTGATTTAGAGGCCGGGGCCATACCATTGAACTCAAAATTATATCTGGAGTGCTTCTTTCAAATTCGAGCTTAATTCCATGATTGAAATACCTCATAAGTTACTAAAATTGACGTATTGAATGAAGTTTGGAATTTGTGCATTTTTGGTCGATCTCAGATCATGACCGTGGCAATAGTAATCCGTTTAGGAGCCTGGATCAGATTACCGGGGTTTGAGCGCTCCACGTCTTTTTGAGTTCAATTGTTCCTGCATTATTTAAGAATATTCAATATAGCATGTTTAATATAATGACATAGATCTCAAATTGTATACACAAGATATGTTCAAATTTTGTAGCGTTTGACGTTTGATGACAAGTAAATATATGAATAGTTACTTCACTTTTATATAAATGCGCCATTTTCTTTTATGTTTTATATTGTGTTGAAATATCTAACGTATTTGCCTCCGCGAAGAGGTTGATGTTTTCACCTGGGTCTGTGTGTTTGTGTTTTTGTTTGTGTTTGTATTTTTGTTTGTGTTTGTGTTTGTGTTTGTGTTTGTGTTAACTTAGCACGACAACTAAAAATATCAAACATTTTAATAAAAAAATTTGTGGAGCTAACGGCCATAGGCATGGTTCAATTTGGATGAAAATTGGATGAGAAATTTGCAAATGTTTGTCTTGCTTTCCCGGACTGAAAATAATTGAATTCCAAATTAGTACATGCATTATTTATGACTTGACCTAATTTGCTTGCGGAGATGTCCAGTCTCTGAATCATGCCTGTAGATTATATTTTTGTGGAAGTAGTGGCGAATCTTCGAATGGAGCTAGACTATGCTGGCGCAGCCGCGGAGGTCTGGGGTCTGTGAGATATCATTTAAAAACGTCACAGTAGAAACGCTTGCATTCTACTTTTGACCATTTGATTGATTTATTGATTGATTGATCCATGGACACATTGATTTATCTATTGATTTCATTGATAATTATTTAAGAGAATCTATTAGATTTATATGGGTCATGCCATTGAACTCAAAATTATACCTCGAGTGCTTCTTTCATAAAAAAAGTCAAATCCAAGCTTAATTCCAAGATCGAAATGCCTTAAAACTTACTAAAATTGAGGTATTGACAACTTAGTCTTTAATGAAATTTGGAATTTGTGCATTTTTTAATCGATCTCAGCTGCTGACCGCTACAACAGTAATCTGTTTTAGGGTCCTGGATGTGAGTACCGGGGTTTATCTTCATTTCTTGAGCACTCCACGTCATCTTGAGTTCAATTGTTCCTGCATTATTTAAGAATATTCACTATAGCATGTTTAATATAATGACATAGATCTGAAATTGTATACATAAGATATATTCAAATTTTGTAGTGTTTGATATTAGATAACAAGTAAATATATTAATAGTCACTGTACTTTTTGATATGTGCCATTTTCTTTTACAACGTTTTAAGTTGTTTTAAATTGTTTTGTTACTATCCTTTTTATATGCGTCATTTTCCCCCCAAGATTTATGAGTTCAAATATCTAACGTATTTGCCTCTGCCAGGAGGTTAATGTTTTCACCTGGGTCTGTGTGTTTGTGTTTTTGTTAACTTAGCACGATAACTAAAAGTATAAAATATCTGAAGACGAGAATTGTGAAACTAACGGTCATAGACCAAGGAAAAATCGATTTTGGTTCAATTTGGATGAGAATTGGATGAGAAATTTGCAAAAGTATTTCTTGTTTGGCCGATGCTGAAAAGTACTGAATGCCTAATTAGTACATGTATTATTTTATGCGTGAATATTACTTACCTAATTTACTGACGGAGGTATGCAGCCATGTCAAAGATTGGCTTCCTCCACAAAAATAGAATCTACAGCTGAGTGCCCTCTAGTTTATAATATTTTTGGGAAATCATTTCAAATAAGCGTTCAATCGAGGCATTGCATCAGCTATCAGTAATATATCAATGTCGCGGAAGGTCTTTCTGCAATAATAGATAGACGTGGTGTTTTCCACAAACCTGAAACAAAATATTACAATATCGCCATGGAAACATATACATACAATACTGAAGGAAAGTTGATGTTATTAGTCTGGAATAGAACTATCTAAAGTTTTGACCGTCAGTTCATTTGATAATATGCAATCTGATACGTGATACATCTGCCTAGTTTACAGCTTACAAGTTATTAATATCCAACAAATTTGGTGGCTGGACATTTTGCCGAAAGAGACTTTGCCGAAAGACATTTTGCCGAATGGACAATTCAACGACGGACATTTTGCCGAATGGACAATTCAACGACGGACATTTTGCTGAATGGATAATTTAACAAGAGTATGAGTTGACAAACTCTCAAAACTCGAGGATATTGCTCACAAATGAAAAACTTCTATAGTCTCATCTGCAGGCATCTCTATAGGGGTGACTGTGTCAGGGTGATTTCGTTATGCTCAATCAAGATCCTTGCCCGAGTCGAAAGTGTGGTAGAAAGTTTTAAGTCATCTTAAAACATCTAACAAGAGTTAAACGAACGTGATACACCTGTTTAGTTTGCAAGAATACACGTTATTAATATTCAATGGCTATTCTAGAATACGAGTCAATGTTGTTTTTTCTTGATTAAGGGTGTTATTCACAAAATTAAATTTCTGTGCAATTTCGGTTAATTAGAATATTATTTTAGATTATTCTCTTTTGCCTCTCTCGTATCTTGGCTTCTCAAAAGAAGATCTAAATAGGTTGTCCACGTTGCAAACTCGCTATTAGAGATTATTCTCTAATTAGAAGGAATTATGCAATAGTTTATAGAAGTTTAAAACAGATATAACAGTAACTTAAATTTTAAATGTTTATATATTCCTTGTTTTGTTTTTATGCTAAACGGTCCGTGGCGCTCTTCTTTGCTAATATTAGATACTTTGTTAATGTTTGCCAATGCTTATGAAATTGTATACCATGGACGCCATTGTAACCTTATGTGTAGGGTTCTTATTGGCGGAATACATCTGGTATTGCCTGATATATCGTACTAAAATAATTGCATTTGCCATTTGTTCTGTTCTTCGAGAGAACTGCACAAACGAGTTTGATCTTGAATTGTATATCAGCGACAACGAAAGTCACATTCAGATTTCTTGAACGAAACAATGGAGAAGACAACATTTGATGCCTACATATATCTATTAATTTCTGTTGTTGTATTTGGGATTCTCGGTAACATTTTGGTTATCATGTCCATATTAAGACAAAAAACATTGCTGAAGAACAACTACTACTTTCTTGTCTTACACCTTGCAATTTGTGATCTGGGATATGTGGTTGTGGGATTGTTGATGGTCATTAACTACAATTTTGTCCAGCATTTCGGTCATTCCAGCATATATAGTCTTATCATTAACAATGTCATTAACACATTCTTTCTAGTCACAGGAATATACATGATGTTGAACATTTCAGTGCTTCGTTATCGCGCCACTGTACATCCCTTAAAACCTGCCATCAGTGGACGGAAATTGAAAGTTGTTTGTGGTTTGGGCTACACTATTGGCTTGATTGCAGGTTGTGGAGAATTAATATTTATACCAAAATATTTCTCGCAGGTCACGGCTGTTTCGTATAAACTTCATTCAGGTTACAAAGTATTTTGCTTTTACTTTTTCCCAACAATATTTATGGCAGTAGCTTATTATAAAATTGGTCGAGCACTCGTCAAACAAAACAAACACATGAAGCGTGTATGTTCAAACGCAGTCAGAAGCAGATATGTTCGAAATCGACGAACTTTTCTTGTTTGTCTGAGTACCGTTCTTTTTTACGGAGTAGGTAATTTGCCTCATTTTTTGTGGTTTATATGGTACATCGTTGAGCGAAATCAAGCAATAAAATGTATTTGGATTAGACATTTTGGTCTTGTTCTGGTCGTTGCTGGATCAAGTTCGGTAAATCCTCTTATATATGGAATATTGGACAAAAAATTGCTCACATTTTGGAAATTTTGCCTCAGGAGGAAACGGAGACCACAAGAAAATTAGACAGTTCTTGTATAACAATTTGGAAAAACGACAATTCTTGACAGATTGTTTGCTTCCTGCTTGGACGATTCTCCAACCAGGATGAGACTTGTATTTTCTTCACTTTGTAGTACAGTCAGAAACTGACTTGTAAATTAAGAAACTTATGGATGTAGTATTAAAAAAACATGACAGTAGAAATGCTTGCATTCTACTTTTGACCATTTTATTGATTTATTGATTGATTGACACATTGATTTATCTATTGATTTCATTGATAATTATTTAAGAGAATCTATTTGATTTATATGGGTCATGCCATTGAACTCAAAATTATACCTCGAGTGCTTCTTTCATAAAAAAAGTCAAATCCGAGCTTAATTCCAAGATCGAAATGCCTTAAAACTTACTAAAATTGACGTATTGACAACTTAGTCTTTAATGAAGTTTGGAATTTGTGCATTTTTTAGTCGATCTGAGCTGATGACCGCTACAACAGTAATCTGTTTTAGGGTCCTGGATGTGAGTACCGGGGTTTATCTTCATTTCTTGAGCGCTCACGTCATTTTGAGTTCAATTGTTCCTGCATTATCTAAGGATATTCATATAGCATGCATGTTCAATAGAATGACATAGATCTTAAATTGTATACATAAGATATATTCAAATTTTGTAGTGTTTGATATTAGATAACAAGTAAATATATTAATAGTTACTGTACTTTTTGATATGTGCCATTTTCTTTTACAACGTTTTAAGTTGTTTTAAATTGTTTTGTTACTATACTTTTTATATGCGTCATTTTCCCCCCAAGATTTATGAGTTCAAATATCTAACGTATTTGCCTCTGCCAGGAGGTTAATGTTTTCACCTGGGTCTGTGTGTTTGTGTTTTTGTTAACTTAGCACGATAACTAAAAGTATAAAATATCTGAAGACGAGAATTGTGAAACTAACGGTCATAGACCAAGGAAAAATGGATTTTGGAGAATTGGAGTATGTTTTGCTTGCCCCGGCTGAAAATAACTGAATGCCTAATTAGTACATGTATTATTTATGCGTGAATATTACTTGACTTAATTTTCTGACGGAGGTATGCAGCCATGTCAAAGATTGGCTACCTCCACAAAAATAGAATCTACAGCTGAGTGCCCTCTAGTTTATAATATTTCAAATAAGCGTTCAATGGAGGCATTACATCAGCTATCAGTAATATATCAATGTCGCGGAAGCTCTTTCTGCAATAATAGATAGACGTGGTGTTTTCCACAAACCCGAAACAAAATATTACATTATCGCCATGGAAACATATACATACAATACTGAAGGAAAGTTGATGTTATTAGTGTGGAATAGAACTATCTAAAGTTTTGACCGTCAGTTCATTTGATAATATGCAACTTTACAATGAACGTGATACATCTGCCTAGTTTACAGCTTACAAGTTATTAATATCCAAAAAATTCGGTGGCCGGACATTTTGCCGAAAGAGACTTTGCCGAAAGACATTTTGTAGAATGGACAATTCAACGACGGACATTTTGCCGAATGGACAATTTAACAAGAGTATGAGTTGACAAACTCTCAAAACTCGAGGATATTGCTCACAAATGAAAAACTTCTATAGTCTCCTCCGCAGGCATCTCTATAGGGGTGACTGTGTCAGGATGATTTCGTTATGCTCAATCAAGATCCTTGCCCGAGTCGAAAGTGTGGTAGAAAGTTTTAAGTCATCTTAAAACATCTAACAAGAGTTAAACGAACGTGATACACCTGTTTAGTTTGCAAGAATACACGTTATTAATATTCAATGGCTATTCTAGAATACGAGTCAATGTTGTTTTTTCTTGATTAAGGGTGTTATTCACAAAATTAAATTTCTGTGCAATTTCGGTTAATTAGAATATTATTTTAGATTATTCTCTTTTGCGTCTCTCGTGGCTTGGCTTGCCGAATGAAGATCTAAATAGGTTGTCCACGTTGCAAACTCGCTATTAGAGATTATTCTCTAATTAGAAGGAATTATGCAATAGTTTATAGAAGTTTAAAACAGATATAACAGTAACTTAAATTTTAAATGTTTATATATTCCTTGTTTTGTTTTTATGCTAAACGGTCCGTGGCGCTCTTCTTTGCTAATATTACATACTTTGTTAATGTTTGCCAATGCTTATGAAATTGTATACCATGGACACCATTGTAACCTTATGTGTAGGGTTCTTATTGGCGGAATACATCTGGTATTGCCTGATATATCGTACTAAAATAATTGCATTTGCCTTTTGTTCTGTTCTTCGAGAGAACTGCACAAACGAGTTTGATCTTGAATTGTATATCAGCGACAACGAAAGTCACATTCAGATTTCTTGAACAAAACAATGGAGAAGACAACATTTGATGCCTACATATATCTGTTAATTTCTGTTGTTGTATTTGGGATTCTCGGTAACATTTTGGTTATCATGTCCATATTAAGACAAAAAACATTGCTGAAGAACAACTACTACTTCCTTGTTTTACACCTTGCAATCTGTGATCTGGGATATGTGGTTGTGGGATTGTTGATGGTCATTAACTACAATTTTGTCCAGCATTTCGGTCATTCCAGCATATATATTCTTATCATTAACAATGTCATTAACACATTCTTTCTAGTCGCAGGAATATACATGATGTTGAACATTTCAGTGCTTCGTTATCGCGCCACTGTACATCCCTTAAAACCTGCCATCAGTGGACGGAAATTGAAAGTCGTTTGTAGTTTGGGGTATCTTGTGGGTTTGATTGCAGTTTGTGGAGAATTTATACCAAAACATTTCTCGCAGGTCACGTCTGTTTCGTCTAAACTTCATTCAGGTTACAAAGTATTTTGCTTTTTCTTGTTCCCAACAGTATTTATGGCAGTCGCTTATTATAAAATTGGTCGAGCACTCGTCAAACAAAACAAACACATGAAGCGTGTATGTTCAAACGCAGTCAGAAGCAGATATGTTCGAAATCGACGAACTTTTCTTGTTTGTCTTGGTACCGTTCTTTGTTACGGAGTAGGTAGTTTGCCTCATTCTTTGTGGTATATATGGTACATCGTTGAGAAAAATTCAGCAATAAAATTTATTTGGATTCGACAATTTAGTCTTGTTCTGCGTGTTGCTGGATCAAGTTCGGTAAATCCTCTTATATATGGAATATTGGACAAAAAATTGCTCACATTTTGGAAACTTTGCCTCAGGAAAAAGCGAAGACCACTGCTTGTATAACAATTTGGAAAAACGACACTTGACAGATTGTTTGGTTCCTGCATGGACGATTCTCCAAGCAGGATGAGACTTGTATTTTCACTTGTACTTTCTTCACTTTGTAGTGCAGTCAGAATCTGACTTGTGAATTAAGAAACTTATAGATATAGTATTAAAAAACATAACAGTAGAAATACTTGCATTCTACTTTTAACCATTTGATTGATTTATTGATCCATTGACACAGTGTTTTATCTATTTATTTTATTGATAATTATTTAAGATAATCTTGCTATTTGATTTAGAGGCCGGGGCCATACCATTGAACTCAAAATTATATCTGGAGTGCTTCTTTCAAATTCGAGCTTAATTCCATGATTGAAATACCTCATAAGTTACTAAAATTGACGTATTGAAATCTTAGTCTTTAATGAAGTTTGGAATTTGTGCATTTTTGGTCGATCTCAGATCATGACCGTGGCAATTGTAATCCGTTTAGGAGCCTGGATCAGATTACCGGGGTTTGAGCGCTCCACGTCTTTTTGAGTTCAATTGTTCCTGCATCATTTAAGAATATTCAATATAGCATGTTTAATATAATGACATAGATCTCAAATTGTATACACAAGATATGTTCAAATTTTGTAGCGTTTGACGTTTGATGACAAGTAAATATATGAATAGTTACTTCACTTTTATATAAATGCGCCATTTTCTTTTATGTTTTATATTGTGTTGAAATATCTAACGTATTTGCCTCCGCAAAGAGGTTGATGTTTTCACCTGGGTCTGTGTGTTTGTGTTTGTGTTTGTGTTTGTGTTTGTGTTTGTGTTTGTGTTTGTGTTTGTGTTTGTGTTTGTGTTTGTGTTTGTGTTTGTGTTTGTGTTAACTTAGCACGACAACTAAAAATATCAAACATTTTAATACGAAAATTTGTGGAGCTAACGGCCATAGGCATGGTTCAATTTGGAAGAAAATTGGATGACAAATTTGCAAATGTTTGTCTTGCTTCTCCGGACTGAAAATAATTGAATGCCAAATTAGTACATGTATTATTTTGGACTTGACCTAATTTGCTTGCGGAGATGTGCAGTCTCTGAATCATGCCTGTAGATTATATTTTTGTGGAAGTAGTGGCGAATCTTCGAATGGAGGCTAGACTATGCTGGCGCAGCCGCGGAGGTCTGGGGTCTGTGAGATATCATTTAAAAACGTGACAGTAGAAACGCTTGCATTCTACTTTTGACCATTTGATTGATTTATTGATTGATTGATCCATGGACACATTGATTTATCTATTGATTTCATTGATAATTATTTAAGAGAATCTATTTGATTTATATGGGTCATGCCATTGAACTCAAAATTATACCTGGAGTGCTTCTTTCATAAAAAAAGTCAAATCCAAGCTTAATTCCAAGATCGAAATGCCTTAAAACTTACTAAAATTGACGTATTGACAACTTAGTCTTTAATGAAATTTGGAATTTGTGCATTTTTTAGTCGATATCAGCAGATGACCGCTACAACAGTAATCTGTTTTAGGGGCCTGGATGTGAGTACCGGGGTTTATCTTCATTTCTTGAGCGCTCCACGTTATTTTGAGTTCAATTGTTCCTGCATTATTTAAGGATATTCAATATAGCATGTTTAATATAATGACATAGATCTTAAATTGTATACATAAGATATATTCAAATTTTGTAGTGTTTGATATTAGATAACAAGTAAATATATTAATAGTTACTGTACTTTTTGATATGTGCCATTTTCTTTTACAACGTTTTAAATGGTTTTAAATTGTTTTGTTACTATACTTTTTGACGTTTGATGACAAGTAAATATATGAATAGTTACTGTAGCTACTTTATGATATGTGCCATTTTCTTTTACAATGTTTTAAATTGCTTTGAGCTAGCCAGGTAAACATATTTTTTTATCATTAGTATATCAGCCATCCGTAATAGATCGATGTCGGGAAAGCTTTTTCTCTTAATTCAAACAACGCCTTACAATTTGATCAAAGGAGATATTTTCCCAATCTTCAAAAAAATTTCTAAATTTTTCAGACTCCGTTTAAGTTCAACCGCAATTAACGGTTTTTAATCCCTTTTCATCTGCATGACTGAGTTAACCAAACTGAACTGATACTAGTGTAGGTAATATTCTACAATAAAATGTGGCGTTCTGGTCAGAAATACATGAAAAAGATTAGAAAATTTTATTGTTTTAGGTAATATACAAGAAGTCAACTTTACAATAAACGTGATACACCTGCCTAGTTTACAGCTTACAAGTTATTAATATCCAACAAATTCAAGAGTATGAGTTGACAAACTCTCAAAACTCGAGGATATTGCCCACAAATGAAAAACTTCAATAGTCTCCTCCGCAGGTATCTCTATAGGAGTGACTGTGTCAGAGTGATTTCGTTATGCTCAATCAACATCCTTGCCCGAACATTAGTGACTAGTCTTTAGAAAATCCTTCAACACTATAGTTCAATAGAATAAAAAGTGTGGTAGAAATGTTTTAATGGTTAAGTCATTTTATAACATATTACAAGAGTTCAACGATCGTAATACACCTGCTTAGTTTGCAAGAATACGGGTCAATGCCTGTCATCTCTTGATTGAGGGTGTTATTCATAAAAGTAAATTTTCTGTGCAATTTCGGTGAATTAAAATAATATTTTAGATTATTCTCTTTTGCCTCTCTCTTGCCTTGGTTTCCCGAACGAAGATCTAAATAGGTTGTCCACGTTTCAATCTCGCTATTAGAGATTATTCTTTAATCATAAGGAATTATACAATAGTTTATGTAAGTTTAAAACAAATATAACAGTAATTTAAATGTGAATTCCTTGTTTTTTTTTTCATTCTGAACGATCCGTGACGCTCTTCTTTGCAAATATTACATACTTTGGTAATGTTTGCCAATTCCTATGACATTGTATACCATGGACGTCATTGTCCTTATGTGTAGGGTTCTTATTGGCGGAATACATCTGGTATTGTCTTATATATCGTACTAAAATAATTGCATTTGCCATTTGTTCTGTTCTTCGAGAGAACTGGACAAAAGAGTTTGATCTTGAATTGTATATACCAGCAACGAAAGTCACAACTCAAATTTATTGAAAGAAACAATGGAGAATACAACTACATATGATGCCTACAGATATTGTTATATTTCAGTTATTGTATTTGGGATTCTCGGTAACATTTTGGTTATCATCTCCATATTAAGACAAAAAAAACTATTGACGAAGAACTACTACTTTCTTGTTTTACACCTTGCAATTTGTGATCTGGGATATTTGGTTGTGGAATTCTTGAACGCCATTAACCTCCTTTTTGCCCAGTTTTTCGAATATTCTATTATATTTTGTCTTGTCATGAAAATAACTTCCTTCTTTGCAGTCGCAGGAATATACATGATGTTGATCATTTCAGTGCTTCGTTACCGCGCAACTGTACATCCCTTAAAACCTGCCATCAGTCGACGGAAATTGAAAGTCGTTTGTGGTTTGGGCTACATTGTTGGTTTGATTGCAGGTTATGGAACATATACGCCACTTTGTTTCATACAGATGAACGATGTCAGGGCTGTTTATTTTAAATATCTTTATGGTTACATGGTATCCTGCTTTTACTTGTTCCCAACAATATTTATGGCAGTAGCTTATTATAAAATAGGTCGAGCACTCGTCAAACAAAACAAACACATGAAGCGTGTATGTTCAAACGTGGTCAGAAGCAGATATGTTCGAAATCGACGAACTTTTCTTGTTTGTCTCAGTACCGTTCTTTGTTACGGAGTTGGTAGTTTACCTAATTCTGTGTGGGCTATATGGTACATCGTTGAGCAAAATCTAGCAATAAAATATGTTTGGATTAGATATTTTGGTCTTCTTCTGCACGTTGCTGGATCAAATTCAGTAAATCCTCTTATATATGGAATATTGGATAAAAAATTGCTCACATTTTGGAAACTTTGCTTCAAGAGGAAACGGAGACCACAAGAAAATTAGACAGTTCCTGTATAACAAGTTGGAAAAGCGACATTTCTTGATAAATTATATTGTTAGTTTCGTACATGGACGATTCTCCAACCAGGATGAGACTTGTATCTTCTTCACTAACTTTGTAGTACAGTCAGTAATATGGATATTCCACATGACTTGTAAAGGAATTTAGATTTAACTTTGAGAAACATGACAGTAGAAATGCTTGCATTCTACTTTTGACCATTTGATTGTTTTATTGATTGATTAATCTATTGGCACATTGATTTATCTATTGATTTCATTGATAATTATTTAATATAATCTATTTGATTAGAGGGGTCATACCATTTAACTCAAAATTATACCTGGAGTGCTTCTTTCATAAAAATGTCAAAATGCCTTAAAACTTACTAAAATTGACGTATTGACAACTTAGTCTTTAATGAAGTTTATAATTTGTGCATTTTTGGTCGATCTCAGCTCATGACCGTGGCAATTGTGATCCGTTTTAGGGGCCTGGATGTGAGTACCGGGGTTTATCTTCATTTCTTGAGCACTCACGTCATTTTGAATTCAATTGTTCCTGCATTATTTAAGGATATTAAAAATAGCATGCATGTTTAATATAATGACAGATCTTAAATTGTATACATAAAATATATTCAAATTTTGTAGCACTTGCCATTTGATATCAAGTAAATATATGAACAGTTACTTTACTTTTTATATGTGCCATTTTCTTTCCTCAACTGGTTAAATTGAGTTCAAATATCTAACGTATTTGCCCTCCTCCCCATAGGCGGATTTTCTGGAGGGGTGCGGGGGGTGCGCACCCCCCCAAAAATATTTTGCACCCCCCCAAAAGTTTTCCCACCCCACCTAGAGAAATTTGCACCCCCCCAAAAAATTTAATGACAGTAGTGTGATTGAAATAAAGATTTTGAACTAAGTAAGACTAAAAACAAGGATTTTGAACTAAATAAGACCAAAAATCTCAAAATTTTCTGGGGGCTTTGCCCCCTTACCCCCATTGGAGCTATGCCCCCAGACCCCTGCTGCAGCTTGCTCGGCGGCGCTACGCACCCTGTCGCTCACCTCTCCCCCTAAATTTTTGGCACCCCCCCTAAATTTTCGGCACCCCCCCAGAGCAAAATCTGAAAATCCGCCTATGCTCCTCCCAGAGGTTAATGTTTTCACCTGGGTCTGGGTGTTCGTGTTTTTGTTAACTTAGCACGATAACTAAAAAATATGAAACATTTGAACGCGAAAATTTGTGCAGCTAACGGCCATAAACCAAGGAAAACGTGCACATTTTGAATTTGGAGTAAACCCCCTAGACTATGGAGGTAGCGTCGTTCCATTGCTCTCTAACTTCTGCAGCCAAATCTATATTACCATCAAGATATAATATGTAACCTCGTTTTAATAATTACAAAATTATGGACGAAAGCAAGAGTAAAATGTCTACAATTTCAGTTGGGGACTACCATACGTGCAAAAAATTGTTGCAACTTCCCACAAAAGCTGATTTCAAAGTTTATCAATTAAGAATGTACAGTTAGATTGTCTAATGTTTGTAACTGTATGCGTGGTTAAAATCAGCTTTTGCTGCATGTTAATCCCCGTCAAACGAGGATGAGAGTTAATGAGAGTTGCAACTCTCGGTCTTGACCACCAACTGACTCTCAAAGCTTCTCATCGACTCTCATCAACTTCAAATTTTGATCAGAGTTGACGTGAGTTCTCGCTTGTCTGATTGCTACGCGTGGTAATATCCAGTCAACTCTCGTACAACTCGTGTTCTCGTTTGATCGGGCCATGAGAGTTGAAAAAACTCTTATGCAAACTCTCGCTTGCCAACTCTCGTCGATTCTCATCCTTGTTTGAACAGGGCTTTTATACAGTGATTTTGTTACTCTTTTCATCTTAATCTGAATATAAAGGGGGATGGGGGGGGGGTAGCACTTGGATAAACCACAGGTAAAGGTAATCAAATGGAGATAAATGCGAGTAAAATACCAGTTATAGCACGAGCAACGAAAATTTTATTCTTGTTACAATGTATGTTAAGCTGCGAGTATTGCAACTTATAGATTAGTTATATGGTTATGTTAGTTTATATTGAAAGCTGCCATATTTTTCTCTTGAAAATTCCTTCATGCATGGATATTCTAAAGCCTGTGTACATGATGTATACATAATCCCTGACTATAAATTATAGTTACCACACAAGATCTCCTCATCCACACAACTATTTAGTTGCTTTCATACAACATCACTTGATATTCTATTATAAATACTGACTTACGAGAAGTTTTGATATTTGGGATCATACACACAAGCCCTAAGAGCAATAACAGTTCATTTAATCTTACGCAGGACATTTTCTATGAATGTATTACTCCATTCTCACTGACACCACAAAGAAAACATGGCCGCTTGCAGATTTACATCACCTAGAATTACATGTACTATTTACAACTACCGATTCCCCTTCGTTTTAGATTTAAACTTTAACCGTTTTTTATATCCAGCATTCATTTTAGTACTCAGTCTCTCTTCCTGCGCGAACGCGTACCCAAGCCTCTTCGAGCCCATTCTTCCGCTCGACCTCGGTTTTATGCCTAGGAATTTAACCGGTTCAACAAGTTGTCCCGTTTGCCAAAGTCGCCGTACTTTGTCGGAAACCGTCGGGTTAAGTTCGAGTACCAGAGAGCGGTATGCGAAAACAGGCAATATGGCGATAGCCGGTGTTAGTAAGACACATAACCAGAACGAGCCACTTCCATAGACTGCATACTGAACGCCAAAATACGACTGTTGAGGTGCAAGGCCGAAGACGAACGCCGAGTAAAATACCAAGTAGAATAGAAAATAGACAATCATACTTCCCCACACCGATATGTGATTTAGGATCGTCCAGGAGTGGATGTCTAAAGCCACCTAAAAGAGAATATTATAATATGATTAAGAAAATATCCAACCTACTGCTACGTAAAACCAACTAACTTTATTCACACTGAACAGCCCCAACGACTTGTTATCGTCCTGCAATTCAACAACTTGTTAACAAGTTGTGAGTGACAACCTTGTAGCAACTTGATTAAATGACAACATTGATACAACTTGTTAACAAGCCTGCTAGAAGTTTGTTGCGAACACATGTTGTGTGCCTATTGCAGGAATTCTGTTCGACGAAATGAAAAGCACATGCGCTAAACACTGTGCGAGTGTGCCAGACGTTTAGTGTATAATTTATAACTATCATCTTTCTAGCAACCGTACCTGCAAGTTCATAGTAATCACGAGTGTCGCCGCAACCACTGTACCAAAGAACTGCAGGCCTGAATCTACTCCGCCATCGCTGTTCACGTGATCATGATATATACCGTACGGAACAAAGTATAGGACAAGAGAGACAACAGCGCCGCGCAGGAGACTGAGAAAGAATATCTTCTTGTTGAAAAGAATATTCTGCTGGCCAGGTAGGTAGAGTTTGGGAAATTTTAATGATACTTTGTCTGACACATCCTAAATTAAGTTAGATAGATAAAAACTTGTTAAAACTAAAATATTGCGATCAGAAATCAAGGACCGCCGAGAGATACCACGAGGCCTGGGAAATTGTTTTCTCTTGGCCCCATATGATGACGTCATACTTTTCAAACAGCACAAACAGTGCTACCAACACGGCTCCGAACGTGAAAAGAAGCCTATCGAAGCCTCATCTTGAGGGAGGACTGCAAGTTTGGAAGGGTGCTGTTCAATTTTTGGCACCTCAAATTGGACACCCCTGTTTAGGCTGAAGGCACGGGACAAGTTGGCGTCTCTGCCCCCCTCCCCTCTCTTGATGGCTCTGCGGATACCGTTTGAACAATGTTTTTTACTACGAAACTCTATTATTTAAATTGGAGCCAGAACATTTTTAGACTGATATTTGTAGCAGCAGAATGGGGGGATGTGCTATAGCAACCTAAATTTTCATGATCAAAATTTTACGAGGGGCCTACCTGATCAAAAATTCCCATGACAACCACTGGTAATGACGTAAAGAAGACGTTATAGAAAGATATAAACCAAGCATCATATAATGTCTGAAAAAAACAAAACAAAGCCAAAACTGTTGAAACTCATGATCATAGAACCAGGAGATGGAGTAAAGCTTTAGTTCTTTAGAAACTCAAAACTTCCACCGCTAAGGCGAAAGCACGATGGAATTGTATGTCTTAAGGTCTGTTCACACGATTCGATCTGCCGGATCCGATTCTCCTCTTAATGACGTATATGATTCACTGGATAATAATAGCATGGGTTACCTGTGCGGTAAAACCAACAAAGAAACCAAACCATAACTGACAAAGCGTGAAAGCGAAATTCTTGTAGAAAAAATAACCTAAAAATTTAGCCATTCTCATGTACGACCAGCGCCCATGAACCAACAGCAAACGTTCAAGAAATTTGCACAATGTTAAGGAAAATAATATAAGACATAAAACACAACAAGTATACTATAAGCCTTCTAATCAAATATGCCATGTTACATGAGAGAATTTTTGCTTCAACTTGTAACGCAATTTCAGACACAGAGCGATGTTAGGTAAAAGGTATATTCGCAGAGAAATTGTGAGCATGAATCTCGTTTTACTTTTCCCATATTTTTCTTACTAAAAATGCCAGAAGGCAACAAAGAGAGATTTCAAACTTGATTGAAAAGGATATCTGAATTGAGCGAAGGAATAATCACTAGCCAACACAGCTTGCATTCCTTCTTGACCACTAATACCGACACCAATATGGGCCGCTGAAATAAGAAAACCATCATTTAATATTGCTGTAATACTGTAAAACATAATACTTAATATTTACTTAATTTGTATAACCTCTCTGATCGGTGGTGTGCAAACGTGTTCTCTGCAGCTCATGCAGATGATTCAGTGTTTCGTCAGTACTTTGAATATCATAACGAAGACACTCAACGTTGGTTTCAAAATTCAACACTTTTTTGTCTCAAAATAATATAAAATAAACGCGTTCTTCTTATCCTACAGTGTTCTTCATTATCATAGCCATGTAGTACCTTGAATAAATAAACGATTGTCCTAGCTTTACCGTGGGCAATCATGCATTAAATTCGCTTACATTTAATCATACTGACGTCATTAGCACCATCGCCTATCGCCAATGTAACGGCTTTCACATTACGTTTCACTAACTCCACGACTAGGGCCTAGGTAAGAGTAATGTACAATTCAAGGATGTGAGGTTGACCCCACAGTATTTAACACTTTCCTCATACCACAATTATATACATTACATTTTTTTATCAGGAGATATCGGCCACGACAGCTCAACAACTCAAATCTGGGAAAATCCTCCCAAAATAGGCTTTCCCAGATGGTCAACGCGCTCACCCGCGCTTGCAAATATGTGCTTATAAAACGATCGACTGTAATCAACTTATATCATTATCTTTATTAGGGTCAGGTAAACTACATTTACACAAACTTTTTTAAACTTATTAAGGACCCTAAATGGGCGAGGTACAAACGGGACTCAAAGAACCATGCAAAGTACCTGCCCAAACTTAATTAAAATCGATTTAACTATTTACTACTAAAGTTTAAGCCACTTTGCAGAATGTGTTATATTGCGTAATCAAGAGAGTTGATCATAAAGGTAGAGTAAAGGTAGAGTAATTCAAAAAACACGTGACCTTACCTTTTGCAGCGGAGTAACTCGACAACATATGACAGCCTTACAGTGAGTGGCTAATTCTAAAAATTCTAATTCGAATGAAGGATCGAGAGCAAACACCTGAAAAAAGACACGAACTGTTTAACTTTTGCTCATATATATATATATAATGGTGAACACTTTGAATGGTGGCTATATAACTGTGTAACAAAACTGTAACAATAATTTTACAACCATGAAAGCATTGGGAGGCAGCCCCACCCACCACAATATATAGTTAGTTACTTATAAAATAACGGTCATATCTGAGAGCTATACTTTATAGTAAATAGTAAAGTGATGCAGGGGTGCACCCCCACCACACCCCACCTCTCCCAAATTACATGTTATGGCAGTAGATGCTTTATAAATGCCTTCTCGGATGATCTAACTATGATATACGCACTTTCAAGACCTGCAATAAACTTACCAAACTTTTACCACGGATAACCAATGCAAACTCTGTGCCACTTGTCTTACTTTTACCCTATCGAAAAAGAAGAGCAAATTAGGTCAAGTATTTCATAAATTATGCCTGTTCTAGTTACGCAGTCAGTTCTCTTCAGCTCGGGAAAGCAAGATAAACGTTTGTGCATTTCTCGTCCAGTTTTTTTCCAAATTGAACCAAAACTTAATGAATTTGTCCTTGGCCTATGCTTACTAGCTCTACAAATTTCCGTATTAAAATGTTTAAAGAGAGAATAATACATGGGTGCCGGAAATACCAGATTTATTTCGAGTGTTGAACATGATATCTCACGAGTGAGCGCCGCGAACGAGTGAGATATCATGTTCAACACGATAAATAAATCTGGTATTTCCAAGCATCCATGTATTTTTCTGTTTATTATATAAAGGACAGTCTTTTCAAACAAAATAAAATAAAATAAAATATACATTTTCATAAACTTCAAAAGCGATAATTTTCACATGTGAGATTATCAGTTTTATTAGTGCTCGAAATCTCTATAAAGCACTATACTTTATATAATAATAGTTTTTTGTTTACCTACTCACAGACAATCATTCAAACAAACCCCGGTGAAAACATATTCAACTTGTGGAGGTAATTATAAATCAAATAAGTGAATAAAATCATCGGGTAAGATTCCTTCAGTGAGCTCAATATATATCTGGAGTTAGAACTCGCATCCAAAAAGTGAAGCCAAATGACGTCCGGCGCCAGTCCCTTTCTATTGTTTTTGTCAGCGCGGTTTGCAGAAGTGCAAGACAAAATTTCGTGTTTTGAATTCATTTTCAAAGAATAATACTATGGTTTTATAATATGATAACCTGATTAGTAGTGATACATTCCGTTAGAAAAATCTGAAATTAGCTGGGAAAAATAGTATTAAAATTGTTTATGACTTTCACAGATTTTGTACGTCAATTTCCGCCATCTTGGCTTCACTTTTCTCATAAGCTAAATGACTGAAGTTCTCCGTCCAGATATATATAGAGCTCACTGGATTCCTTACTCACCGCGCCATTTTCAACAACAGAATTACGCTGAGAGTCATTAACATAAGAACCTCCAGGCAATATTCCTACAGATATACTATCATCATTCGCAATGCTATTCTCCATCGAGTTATTTGCTTTAGATGAAGCACGAACTTTGCTCAGATGTCCACGTATAGAGGCCTGGACGCTCTTCTCGTCTTCGCCATCTATGATGAAGACCTCCTCCATATCATCCGTCAGAAGTTGACACGAGTAGCCAATGTTGATAGCCGTTTCTGAAAATAATTCAATAAAAAGAACTTACAATATATCCTTCCAACAAGAGTAGGTTAACCCGGCTATATAGCGTATAATTAAATATTCAAAATGGCATCACGTGCGTACGTAAGATAATAAAGACCAAAGAGATTGTTTTGAGAATAATTTATAGCGTATAATTAATATTCAAAATGGCGGGGTGTGCGCACTAAGATGATAATGAGCAAATATCTGGGTTTTTTTTGTTTGTTATTTTTTAAATTTTATTTTACTCAAATTACACGTAGTATCACAACAATACACTTCTAATAAGAAAGCCAACTTTTTGCTTTTCCGTTTTTACTTTTTACAGCTTTAGGGTTCATTCTACTTTTTTTCTCGCTGATCTTGATCGTTCTCTTGGACCTTGGCTGTACATACATCATGTCTTGCTGCTGCGATAAATTGTCTTCATTTGCTTTGTATACAACAATTTTTACTTTCGGCTGTAGTTTCGCTTCTTGGAGGTACTTTCTTCTTTGGTTAATATCTAGTAAATGAACGTCCGCGAGATGGTTCGCCAATCTTGCAAGGTATTTTGCACCGCAATCGGGAACAGGACAGTCACGACAAACTCCCTTAGCCATGTTGAAGAACAGATGCAAATGACATGTTTTCACCTGAATTTTGGTTTATATCAGACGAAACAGGCCAAAAGTCAGGCCTAACAGGCCAAAAGTCAGGCAAAAAAGGCCAAACACAGGCCAAACGGGCAGGAAAGGTCAAACGGGCCATCATGCCGTATAGAGGAATATATTTATGGTATTTTATGCTACATTATCATTTCATTATAATTACTCCCATACCTATACACACCTACACCTATATATGTATGCCTATACCCATACCTATTCACTTATGCACATACACTTATAGTTATACCTATACCTACGCATATACATCTGCACCTACACACATACTCCTATACATACATCTATACATCTACATCTGTATCTACACCTATACATCTGTATCTATTCTTGGTCGATCCAACAAGAGTACTGTTGTTTTGGAGAAAATTGCTAAAGAAAATTCGCTGAACAGAACTGGCGCTGTTAACTTTAACAAGTATGGAAAGCAGGATGGTGTTGGTTTCTCGCCCTGCAGCGACAAGTTCGTGGACAACTTGTTGTTCTATGTCTACGTTCCAGATTATTTTGTGACGCCTAAGAAAACCTACACAGAAGTCGGTCATGTCAACAAACATATTCGAGATATGCTAACTCGTTTTGGATTTGGTAAATCGAATTTTACCAAAGGAATCGAATTTTCAAATGAACTTTTTGAGTGTTGTGGAAGCGAACGCTTGAGTGCCGATGATAATAATACCACATCTACTATAATCTCAGCCACTAAAGTACCAGCAGAAACTTTTAAACATCTACTCAAGAATGATACTCAAGGTAAGGAACATAATAACGATAGATCAAACCCATCTTTGTGTGAATTATTATGTAAACCTGTTTGCGGTTGCCAGTGTAGCGTGTTGGCTGCCGAACTTGAGGAGGTTAAACTCGATATGGTCATTCTGAATAAAAATATAGAGTCGAAAATATTTACAGCTAGTAACGTACGAGAGGAAGACGAAATAGTTCACCTTAAAAAAGATCTTTATAACGAAAGGGAAAAATCTAAGCAACTTGAAGACGATTTGGCTATTTTAATCAGAGGAAGAAATCAGGAGATAAACGATTTGAATAACACTATTGTCTCCCTTGAGAATACAGTTAAGGCAACTGAAGCGAGTAATGAATCTTTAAGAGCAACAATTATGCACATATATTCAGACAAACTTTTGAAATCAAAACAATGCGGAGTTTCTCCAAGTCCAAACCAGCCCAACGATCGCGAACAAATCAATTACGGCCGTCTTAACGAGAATGAACCAGTAAGCGATAATAATACAAATAATCCGGTAAGCGATAATACAAAATATACCCGTATTGAGAGTCCTCTTGGAGATTTGTGTCTTAATCAGTCTTTTACAGATGCAAATATCGATACGATTAAAAACAATGGCAGTCCGAAGCGTGACGAATCATTAATTACGTCGGTATGTCAACGAATTGAAAATCCTTTGAAATTAAAACTAAGGGTATTCAGAAGCATGTTGATCCACCAATTATATCGGTTTGCCAACCAGTTGAAGAATTGTGTTCTACTGCCAATACCGATGTAGATAACCATATGGCTAGTAAATTATCACGCTTAAGAAATGAGAATGATTTACTTCAAAGAAATGTTACCGTTTTGCGAGACGAAAATAACTTGCTTCGTGATACCAGCGAAGTCTTATCAATGGAATTGGAAAAACGCAAAGTTAAACCTAAAGTTTGGGATTCGTCTCAAGAAACTTGCCCAGAAACGCAAAACAACCCACAATCAGAAGGGTATTTGCCATCCACTTATTCCCAGCCCTACATAAAGAGTAAAGATTGGAGAAACTATCTAAGACTAGTTAATCGTGTAACAACGAGCCAAATTGCACGTGATGATATTACTAAGTCTCTCCCAGATGCAAATAGCGAAGGTCAAGGGAATTCATTTATAAATCAACCTGGCACTGGTGATGACAGCATACATCCGTGTGACCCTACCCATGACCATAACCAACATTATCCCATCCCAACGCGCATCACTCTACGTACCTCATCAACAAATCGTTTGAGAAGAGAGTCTAGCAAATCCTTAAAAAGCAAACAGGCTAACAGAGGAACAAGCAAATGGGCTAACAGAGACAAGTTTTTTCGATCGCGCCCCATGTATCACCAAACCGATTGGCTGAAAGACAAACACGAGCGGAAGAAATGGTACAGCTATTACTACTAGAATAACATGCACCACCGATTAACGCAAGTAAATCAATTTAATTAATATTCCTTTGGAAAAGAACAACGATAAATCAAAAAATGGGAAACTTCTCCCAAATGTAATGCTTTTAAATGCAAGATCACTTATTAATAAAACAGATGAATTGGAATTATTGGTTATTACTAATGATATAGACATAGCTTGTATCACTGAGACGTGGTTAAAGGAAACTGTTCCCGATAAAGCTGTGGCTGTTTCTGGAATGACATTGGTTAGAAATGATAGAACGTATGGTACAGGAGGGGGTGTTGCTTTATATGTGAACAACAAAATACCATTTAAAATTCGCAAGGACTTGAATGACCCCTTGTTTGAGTGTCAATGGGTTACATTACGTCCAAAATGGTTACCAAGAGCAATTTCAAAATTGTGGTGTGCTGCGTATACCTACCACCGAGTCATAGCGAGATAGACAGTTTTATGATTACTTTTATAATTGCTATGACAAACTCTGTACTGAAAGTCCTAACTCAGCTTTCATTGTTTCGGGCGATTTTAACCCAACGAGTAACGGCTTTCAACAGAGTCGATTAAATAGACACTGTAGTCTCAAACAAGTTGTTAAGGTTCCGACACGGAATAACAATATACTTGATTTGATTTTTACAAATATCGCGCATTTCTATATAAATCCTGAGGTCTTGGCACCTCTATCAACATCAGATCATAACATTGTGTTGTGGAAAGCGAGAACTGATGCCTCTGTAGTAAAGGCTGGAAACATAGTAAAGGTAAAAGTGAGAGATCTCAACCATACAAGTACGGAACAGTTTGGGGTTTTTCTAGAGAACTATGACTGGAGTGAACTTTTCTCTAACAAAGGACTCGATGAGGAAGTTGATGCTTTTCTTCATTTTACTAAAGTGATTATCAACGAGTTTTTTCCCGAAAGAATAATAAAAAAGCATACCAACGATAAACCCTTTATGACGCAAAAATTAAATCTCTGATGGATAAAAGAAATAAAGCTTTTAAAAACAATAAAACCGAGCTCTTCAAATATTTACGTAGACAAGTTTCAGCTGAGATAAAGAAAGCCAAGCTGCAGTTTTATGATAAAAGGTAAGACCAAACCATAGTTCATGCCCAAAAGCATGGTGGAAGCAAGTTAAAAGATTAATTGGATCAAGGAAAAACGCTGTGACTCTAGTAGACTCGAGACAAATCTCCAAATGAACGATAAACAATCGGCAGATTCAATTAATAACTTCTTTGCTAATTTAACGATAAATTATCCACATATATCAAACGAGTGGCTAGAAATGCAATGCCCGGATGATCTACCGTTGATCAGTGTTGAAGAAGTTGCTAGAGAATTGAATGCAATTAATGTTAACAAGGCACCTGGGCCAAATGATCCACCTTTGAAGATTCTGAAAATGTTTTCGAAATTGTTTGCCGTTCCCCTTGCTGAAATTTTTAATGAGTCATTTCAGACAAAGAAATTTCCTGAAACTTGGAAAAAATACAAAGTAACTGGGATTCCTAAGATCACACCATGTACAATCGCTGAAAACCTTAGACCGATTGCATTAACCAGTGTTTTATCAAAAGTTCAGGAATCCTTTACCAACAAGTGGATAAATGAAGATATAAATGGGAAAATTTCCAATTCCCAATATGGAGGCTCCCAGGATCTTCGACTTTGTATGCCCTTCTAAATCTACTCCACAACTGGTATAGAGCAATGGACGAGCCACAAAGAGTAATACGAATAATTTTTCTTGACTTTAGAAAAGCGTTCGATCTAATTAATCATAATATACTGCTAAGAAATATGAAAGAGATGGGAGTTAGATTGGCCTTAATCCAATGGTTTGGAACATACCTCAATAAAAGATCCCATTTTACTAAATTTGGGAATGATACGTCTGATTATGCATATATCAATGGCGGAGTGCCACAAGGAAGTAAACTCGGACCAATTGCCTTTGTAATAAAGATTGATAAACTTCCCTCTGTAATAAAAGAAGAAATCCAACTCATGATATCAACCAACATGGAAACTAATGTTATACTTGAACATGATACATTAATGTTTATGGATGACACTACATTATACGAGGTACTAGATGTCAGCCACCATATTTCTGGGAAGCAACTGGGTGGTGCTGAAAGTAAAGTTAAGAGCGTTTTAAGGTTTACTGAAGAAGATATGATGGAGTTAAATCAAACGAAATGCAAAGAAATGATAATTGACTTTCGAAAAAATGTAACTGTTATTCCACCGCTAGAAATCAATAGACATGTATTTGAAAGGGTTAAATGTTACAAATTACTTGGTTTATGGATTGATGACAATTTGAAGTGGTCAACTAACACATGCTATATTGTTAAAAAGCGGTAAAAGACTGTATTTTCTGAAGATGTTAAAAGGTTATGGTGCACCAAAGCAGGATTTAAAAGCCTTTTATATGGCTGTCATAAGATCGACACTTGAATATTGTGCTAAAATTTGGCACGGAAACTTAACCAAGGAACAGTCTACTGACATAGAACGAGTTCAAAAGCGTGCGCTTAGGATAATTTGTCCTGGTCTGACTTATGAAGAAGCATTACTGGACTGTAACCTTAAAACATTAAAGGCTCGCAGAGAAGAGATGTGCGGAAACCTTATAAAAACAATGACAGACCCTAGACATAGATTACACAGTTTATTGCCAGAAACAGTTAATCAGATAAGACAGAGACAAACTAGATCAAATGGAGAAAAACTGTATAATTTTAGATATCGAACTGAACGATTTAAAAATAGCCCAATTGTGTATGGGATTGAATGTTTTAACCGAACGCTGGAGTCGAAGTAAATTTATCGAATTCTATCAAAAAATTTTCAAATTTTATTTAAGATTACTTGTAAATATTAACTCTTAACATTAGTCTTAGTATATTTTTTTATACAGTTTAAATGTAATTCACATTGTAAATTAGTATTTAGTATTTACTATTTAATGTGAAATTCTAGAAAGATTAAAGATTAAAGATTAAAGAAGTCAAAGCCGTCGCCTTGTCACCGTTAAAGGAACAACCGAAAGCAGACGAATTGGACAAAGTGTATGGAAGGCTCGCATCGAAAGAGACTGACGAAACTGTCCACTACGTGCAGGAATTCAAGATCGCCTGTGCAGATGAGGAATACTCCAATGTTCTCGAGTTTCTACGGACCGACGAGTACAGGATTAGGAATATCTTCCTAAAAGATATCGACGTTACCATGGATTATCCGGCAGCTTTGACAAAGACGAAGTTATCCATCACCTGACGACAAATGAAGGGTTTCGTATGCAAGGATGTACAACAGACGCGGACAGAACAATTCTGGACAACAATGACCAAGTCGGAAACAACTGTCTTACGTACATGGAAACGGTGGACGGTTTGACAACCCGTTGTAAAATTTACAACAAAATGGTGCAGATGTTGGAAAGCAAAAGCGTACGAGAAACCGTTGGGCAGCATTGGAAGAAATGGGTATGCCAGAAAGATACGCGTTTGGCCAAGGCTCGCGATTTAGCCAAAGATCGTGGATTGACGTGGGCAGAGGTGACGTTTTATTGCGCAGATAATGTTCCCAGTGACAACGTCATGGAGGACACTCTTATGCGTATAGCACGATACGTAACGCCTTCTTTAGTCTACTCTACACCGTTCTCGGATACGTGGAAAGCTTACTGTGACGCTTTGTTGCGCAGTTTGGTTGTCATTGACAGAACGCGCGATGTTGGTTTTATCGTCTGCACGTACGACGAGATGACAAAGAACATAAGTGGAGAGTTTGCATGTGCACGGTTGGTTGGGGAGAGAAAAGTTGTGCCTCGCCAATCTGACTTTTAGTTCCAAGCTGCCCATGGACATCATCGAGGTGGTGATCGGAGTAAAGCTAGAAGTGGTAAAACCAAAGATACGTTCGTAGACATTTCTGGCGCTCGCTATTTTAAAAGCCGAAAAAACGACAGCACAGATTTTCCCAATTTTTTTTGTGTCCAACGGCTGTTGGTACGAAGAAAGCAAAGAAGAACAACATTTACAACAGTTAGAGAAAGCAGGATTCGTTCCCCACAAACACTGCACACCTCTTTTTGCATACCTACAAGGTCGTGGGAACCGTCAAGAAGAGATAGAGTTACATCGAGCAGATATTTTGGAAGTCAAAGTACCGGGAAAGCAAAGTCGTGCCATCAAGAAAGAACAAAACGAGCAATGGAAAGATGTGGCTGAGCAAGGAGCAAGAGAGATCCGGGAGAGTCGAAAGCCTTTCGAAGATGTCATCGCAGAGAAACGAAACACGGTACGGTTATTGGATAATTAAAGCCGCACTTTCTCAGATAACAAGATTATCCCCCTTAAAGAACTGGCTTTGGGATCCTACAATGTTATGGCTATGCGAGAGATCCAAACCCAATATGGAGAGAAGTACATTATGTTAATAGACCAAAACGGAATGCTAGGACTCTGCTATTCCAACAAGTACATCGAAACGTATTTACGCGACAATCTAACGAATGCAGTAAAGGAACAGATTCGAGATCCAAAGAGAAATTACTTCACCCTCTACGAGAAGCCATTGGCAGTCTTAAATATAACCGGATGGGGACGCACACCGCAAAGACATGTCGTGGTGTATTGCAATCTCGCTTTGACCACAGAAATGGAAAAATATTCCGTTAAGCACCTACTAGAGCAAACAACAAAGGAGATGCAAGAAAAGTTTAAAATGGTGCACGCGGAAGCGACAACGCCTTCTAAGTCTCTACCAATACTAACAAGGGAAGATATGGTGACAAACACATGCGAAACTTGGCAGAACTACCTCTTGGTTCTAAGCACACCGTTGTCGCAATCGGACACATTGAGCATTATAGGCAAGAGAAACTGGTTATCAAGTTGGATGATGACAATATCTACAGGGCAGGAGATTATTTGGAACAACAAAAGGAGCAGTTAATGGATGGTTGTAAAATTATCATTGCCAAAACAAAATTATCCCCGACCAGAAAAAGGTTTGCTGTGTGTAAAGTTGTACAACGCGGGGATTGGGCGGGTGTACCAGACTACGAGAAAGTGCCGCTTTTGCAAGCAAGGAAGAAACGAAGTGCATTCAAAGTTTTGGATGTTAAATTCATTCAAAGTTTTGGATGTTAAACCTGTACAAGGGACAAAAACGCAAACTCGTGCTAACAGAAGATGGAACAGTTTACAAAATAAAACGATCGAAACTAGAAAACAGTGTAAAAGCTGGACAATATGTTTATTAACTGTATATCTGTGTAAATAATTGTTACCTAAAGGAATAAACTTGTTGAAAACGTTAATCCGTGTGTTCATTTATGCGCGTATCCAAGCAAAGCGGTGTCCTAGCAACATTATTTTGCTCTAAAAATGTATACATTTTCGTATTCGTTAAACCCCCTTTTTCCTCCTTTTGATACTACATGTAATTCGAGTAAAACAAACAAAAAAACCCCAGATATTTGCTCATTATCATCTTAGTGCACACACCCGTGCGCACACCCCGCCATTTTGAATATTAATTATACGCTATAAATTATTCTCAAAACAATCTCTTTGGTCTTTATTATTTCAGTACAAACATACCGTGCGCACGTGCGTACGTGCGCACGCGACGCCATTTTGAATATTTAATTGTACGCTATATAGCCGGTTAACCTACTAACAAGCATGGTTGCATGGCGGATATACAGCAGTTCATGGCTGCAGAAGTTAGCGAGCCATGGTGAGTACACTACCTTCACAGTCTAAGGGGCTGACTCCAAATTCAAAATGGCACTTCAAAACTTAGTTGAAATAGGAAGTCTATAGAGTCACAGGCCAAAATCATATGGAGGCAGTGGAGTTAGCTATCTAAACGTCCACTCCACCAACTCAATGTTGATTTAGTGTCCCGGTAAATTACCAAATTTGATGGTTGTTTGGAATTTTGAACTACAGTACGGGAGAGGAGGTCACGAAATTTAGCGTATCAGTATACACCAATACATTTCGAGCAATGGTTTCAACTGTTGTGTCCAAGACTGGTTAGTTAACAACTCCAAAACGAAAAGAATTAGCTAGTTATCTCAGGCCTGGGGTTACTGGCTGCACCGGCATAGCCTAGCTCCAGGTCGAAGATTGGCTACCTCCACAAAAATAGAATCTACAGCTGAGTGCCCTCAGTTTATCATGTTTGGGGGAAATCATTTCAAATAAGTGTTCAATCGAGGCATTACATTAGCTATCAGTAATATATCAATGTCGCGGAAGCTCTTTCTGCAATAATAGGTAGACGTGATGTTTTCCACAAACCGAAACAAAATATCATATCACCATGGAAACATACATACAATACGATGCCTAGTTTACAGTTTACAAGTTATTAATATCCAACAAATTCAAGAGCATGAGTTGACAAACTCAAAACTCGAGGATATTGCTCGCAAATGAAAAACTTATATAGTCTCCTCCGCAGGTATCTCTATATAGGGGTGACTGTGTCAGAGTCATTTCGTTATGCTCAATCAACATCCTTGCCAGAACATTAGTGACTAAATCCTTCAACACTATAGTTCACTAGAGTCAAGAGTGTGGTTGATATTTTTAAAGGTTAGGTCATCTAATAACATATAACAAGTTCAACGCTCGTGATACACCTGCTTAGTTTGCAAGAATACGGGTCAATGAATGTCATCTCTTGATTGAGGGTGTTATTCACAAAAGTAAATTTCTGTGCAATTTCGGTTGATTAAAATAATATTTTAGATTATTCTCTTTTGCCTCCCTCTTGCCTTGGCTTCCCGAACGAAGATCTGAATAGGTTGTCCACGTTGCAAGCTCGCTATTAGAGATTATTCTTTAATCTGAAAAAATTAAACAATAGTTTATATTAATTCCTTCTTTTTGCTAATATTATACACTTTGTTAATGTTTGCCAATGCTTATGACGTTGTATACCATGGACGTCATTGTCCTTATGTGTAGGGTTCTTATTGGCGGGATACATCTGGTATTGCCTGATATATCGTACTAAAATAATTGCATTTGCCATTTGTTCTGTTCTTCGAGAGAACTACACGAACGAGTTTGATGTTGAATTGTATATATATCAGTAACGAAGTCACAATTCAATATTTTTGGAAGAAACAATGGAAAATACAACTACATATGATGCCTACAGATATTCTTATATTTCAGTTCTTGTATTTGGAATTCTCGGTAACATTTTGGTTATCATCTCTATATTTAGACAAAAAAAATTGTTGAAGAACAACTACTACTTTCTTGTTTTACACCTTGCGATCTGTGATTTGGGATATTTGGTTGTGAGATTCTTGCAAGTCTTTAACCTCCATTTTTCCGAGCTTCTCGGTTATTCCGTCATATATTGTCTTGCCAATAATATAAGGTACCTCTTTCTAGTCGCAGGAATATACATGATGTTGATCATTTCAGTGCTTCGTTATCGCGCCACTGTACATCCTTTAAAACCTGCCATCAGTCGACGGAAATTGAAAGTTGCTTGTGGCTTGGGGTATCTTGTGGGATTGATTGCAGGTTATGGAACAGTTATGCCGAAATGTTTCTTGCAGCGGAACAATGTCACGGCTGTTTATGTCAAATATCTTTATGGTTACAAAGTATCCTGCTTTTACTTTTTCCCAACAGTATTTATGGCAGTAGCTTATTATAAAATTGGTCGAGCACTTGTCAAACAAAACAAACACATGAAGCGTGCATGTTCAAACGCAGTAAGAAGCAGATATGTTCGAAATCGACGAACTTTTCTTGTTTGTCTCAGTACCGTTCTTTGTTACGGAGTAAGTATTTTGCCTACGTCTGTGTGGTTAATATGGTACATCGTTCCTGAGCAAAATCGACCAATAAAATATATTTGGATTAGATATCTCGGTCTTGTTCTGCGCGTTGCTGGATCAAATTCAGTAAATCCTCTTATATATGGAATATTGGACAAAAAGTTACTAACATTTTGGAAACTTTGCTTCAAGAGGAAACGGAGACCATAAGAAAATCAGGCAGTACTTGTATAGCAAGTTGGCAAAACGTGACATCTTCATAGATTGTTAGCCGCAGATAGATAGACGATTGTCCTCCCAGGATGACACTTGTATAAATCTTCTTCACTTTGTAGTACAGTCAGAAACTGACTTGTGAAGAAACTTATATATGTAGCTTTAAAAACATGACAGTAGAAATGCTTGCATTCTACTTTTGACCATTTGATTGATTTATTGAACCATTGACACGTTGTTTTATCTATTGATATTATTGATAATTATCTAAGATAATCTATTTGATTTAAAACGGTCATAGCATTGAACTCAACATTATACCTCGAGTGCACTTTATAAGTCAAATCCGAGCTTAAATCCAAGATCGAAATACCTTATAGCTTACTAAAATTGACGTATTAAATTGCTTTGACGTATTAAACGTTATAAATTGCTTTGACCTAGTCAAGTAAACGTATTTTTCTTATCATTTGTATCAGCCATCCATAATAGATCGATGTCGGAAAAGCTTTTTCTCTTAATTCAAACAACGTCTTTCAATTTGATTTTCCAAATCTTCAAAAAAATTCTAAATGTTTCAGACTCCTTTTAAGTTCAACCGCAATTAACGGTTTTTAATCCCTTTGAACTGTATGACTGGGTTTTCCAAACTGAACTGATACTAGTGTAGGTAATATTCTACAATAAAATGTGGCGTGTTGGTCAGAAATACATGAAAAAGATTAGATAGTTTTATTGTTTTCTTAATCTTTTTGGAGTTGAAAGATATTAAGGAATGAACTAAATAAATTGTCTAGTTCAAGATATAAGCAGATTTGTACGAATAATTGAAGAAGAAGAACAACAGCTATACAGCAACAACAACAAAAACGACGACGACGACGACGAGATAATGTTGCCGTTGGTCAAACGACCTCGCGCAAAGTCGTTACCTGAGCCAAGAGCTCTCGTGTGCGGCAGGCTTAAATGAAATATATAAAGAAAGAAAAAGCTTATAAAATTTCTTATATTATATTCTTATTTCTTAAAATTGTCGGTTGGTCTAGCTAATTAAAAATTTTCCTCGTGGAAAATAGTCTTTTGCCTTAAGATTTTATTGATCTATTGAAGTACTTTTTTGTAGAATATATTTTGTATATATTTCTGAACGACTGAAGGTATATATTAGTAGCCTAATTCACCGTTGCATATTGTTGTTTTTCGGCACGTTTCATAGCATGACCATATTGCCAAGCACGTTCTTGAAATATCAATAAACGATGCCTGCCACGCTGCATGAATATTCAATAGCTCAATATGTTTTCAACAAGTTCGAAGTCAAATTCGTTTTAGCTAAGAAAATTTATCTCGAACAATAATTTGAAATTCTAATCCTGACTTTGTCTTCAACTTCATGCAAAACGTTTCTAAAACCATTCTCTCACTCAATATACCTTTTCAATATTCTCAATCTTAATAAACATTCTATCAATATATGCTGACATATGTATACTGAAATTACCATAAATTATATTTCAAATATAACTAGTTATTCGTAAAGAATATTTTAAAGAGGTATGGAGGATCAAATAACATTTTTACAGCAAAATTTTACTTGGCTCCGCTTCTTCTCAAGCTATTCGGAGTTATGGTTTCATATGTTTAAAACAATTTTAAAGTATTTTTTATAAATAGTTTACAGAAAACTTTTTCTATTAAAATTCAGTGTTTTATGAGACAAGCATGATGCATTCGCAAATAGCACTAAGACTAAGTATATCTCAACAAAGAAACAAGCTTCCTATATAAAATTTGTTTTAAATATACGTATTTTTATTTTTTTAAATTGTCAGCTGATCTGGCTAATCTAATATTCTGGCCGTAAGGAAAATAACGTTTTCGTCTTTTGCCTTAAGTTTTTATTGAAGTTCTTTTTGTAGAATTTTAATATTTTGTATGTTTTGTATATTTCTCTGAAGGGAGAAACTATAGGGGAAAATTTTGTCGCATTGAATAGGTAAAAGTTTGGGCAGAAGCCTTTTGTCAGGACGCCTTAGTAGCCAATACAATATATACAATATATCAATTTACTTTGACATATGTCCAGTACCGTCCAGCTTGTCCTGAGGGGAGGAACTCTTATGGGTTGAATACAGCCAGTATTGTCCTATATATAATGCTGCTTAAAATAACTCCAAGAGAGCTACCAGTTTCATCTTGAACTGTATATGTCAGCAAAGAAAGTCACAGTTGAAATATCTTGAACGAAACAATGGAGCAGACAACAAATGATGGCGTCAGATGTTCGCAGATTTCAGTTGTTGTATTTGGGATTATCGGAAACATTTTGGTTATCATCTCCATATTAAGACAAAAAAAATTGTTGAAGAACAACTACTACTTTCTTGTTTTACACCTTGCAATCTGTGATCTGGGATATTTGGTTGTGGAAATGTTGAACGTCATTTTTGCCAAGCTTTTCGGTTATTCCATCATATATTGTCTTGTCATTGATATAAAATACGTCTTTGCAGTCGCAGGAATATACATGATGTTGATCATTTCTGTGCTTCGTTATCGCGCCACTGTACATCCTTTAAAACCTGCCATCAGTCGACTGAAATTGAAAGTTGTTTGTGGTTTGGGCTACATTGTTGGCTTGATTGCAGGTTATGGAACAATTATACCGTTGTGTTTCATACAGATGGACGATGTCTGGGCTGTTTATTTTAAATTTCTTTATGGTTACGGAGTATCCTTCTTTTACCTCTTTCCAACAATATTTATGGCAGTAGCTTATTATAAAATTGGTCGAGCACTCGTCAAACAAAACAAACACATGAAGCGTGTATGTTCAAACGCAGTAAGAAGCAGATATGTTCGAAATCGACGAACTTTTCTTGTTTGTCTTAGTACTGTTCTTTGTTACGGAGTAAGTATTTTGCCTAATTTTGTGTGGTTTATATGGCATATCGTTGAGCAAAATCCAGCAATAAAATATATTTGGATTAGACATTTCGGTTTTGTTCTGAGCGTTGCTGGATCAAATTCAGTAAATCCTCTCATATATGGAATATCGGACAAAAAATTGCTCACATTTTGGAAACTGTGCTTCAAGAGGAAACGAAGACCACAAGAAAATTAGACAGTTCTTGTATAGCAAGTTGGAAAAAGAGACATCTTCATAGCCTCAGAGGGACAATTGTCGGCCTTCCAGGATGAAACTTGTATCTTCTTCACTTTGTAGTACAGTCAGAAACTGACTTGTAAAATAATTTAGATGTAGTATTAAAAAACATAACAGTAGAAATGCTTGCATTCTACTTTTGACTGTTTAATGATTTATTGATTGATTGAATCATTGACACATTGTTTTATCTATTGATTTTATTGATAATTATTTAAGATAATCTATTTGATTTAGAGGGTCATACCATTGAACTCAAAATTATACCCGGAGTGCTTCTGTCAAATCCGAGCTTAATTCGAAGATCGAAATGCCTTATAGCTTACTAAAATTGACGTATTAATAACTTAGTCTTAATGAAGTTTGGAATTTGTGCATTTTTGGTCGATCCCAGCTCATGACCGTGACAACGGTAATTTGTTTTAGGGACCTGGACTGTGACCTGGATGTGAGTGCCGGGGTTTATCTTCATTTCTTGAGCGCTCCACGTCTTTTTTAGTTCAATTGTTCCTGAATTATATAATATAGCATGTTAAATATAATGACATATATATATAGATCTTAAATTGTACACACAAGATATATTCAAATTTTGTAGCGTTTGACGTTTGATAACAAGTAAATATATGAATACTTAATTACTTTTTATATATATGTGGCATTTTCTTCCCCCAAGTTTTAAATTGAGTTCAAATATCTAACGTATTTGCCTTTGCCCGGAGGTTAATGTTTTCACGATAATTAAAAAATGTGAAACATTTGAACACGAAAATTTGTGGAGCTAACGGCCATAAACCAAAGAAAACGTGCACATTTTGAATTTGGAGTAAACCCCCTAGACTATGGAGGTAGCGTCGTTCCATGGCTCTCTAACTTCTGCAGCCAAATCTATATTATCATCAAGATATAATATGTAACCTCGTTTTAATAATTACAAAATTATGGACGAAAGCAAGAGTAAAATGTCTGGCAATTTCAGTGGGGGGACTACCATACGTGCAAAAAATTGTTGCAACTTCCCACAAAAGCTGATTTCAAAGTTTATCAATTAAGAATGTACAGTAGGTTGTCTAATGTTTGTAACTGTATGCGTGGTTAAAATCAGCTTTTGCTGCATGTTAATCCCCTGTCAAACGAGGATGAGAGTTAATGAGAGTTGCAACTCTCGGTCTTGACCACCAACTGACTCTCAAAGCTTCTCATCGACTCTCATCAACTTCAAATTTTGATTTGAGTTGACGTGAGTTCTCGCTTGTCTGACTGCTCCGCGTGGTAATATCCAGTCAACTCTCGTACAACTCGTGTTCTCGTTTGATCGGGCCATGAGAGTTGAAAAAACTCTTATGCAAACTCTCGCTTGCTAACTCTCGTCGATTCTCATCCTTGTTTGAACAGGGCTTTTATACAGTGATTTTGTTACTCTTTTCATCTTAATCTGAATATAAAGGGGGATGGGGGGGGGTAGCACTTGGATAAACCACAGGTAAAGGTAATCAAATGGAGATAAATGCGAGTAAAATACCAGTTATAGCACGAGCAACGAAAATTTTATTCTTGTTACAATGTATGTTAAGCTGCGAGTATTGCAACTTATAGATTAGTTATATGGTTATGTTAGTTTATATTGCAAGCTGCCATATTTTTCTCTTGAAAATTCCTTCATGCATGGATATTCTAAAGCCTGTGTACATGATGTATACATAATCCCTGACTATAAATTATAGTTACCACACAAGATCTCATCATCCACACAACTATTTAGTTGCCTTCGTGCAACATCACTTGATATTCTATTATAAATACTGACTTACGAGAAGTTTTGATAATTGGGATCATACACACAAGCCCTAAGAGCAATAACAGTTCATTTAATCTTACGCAAGACATTTTCTATGAATGTATTACTCCATTCTCACTGACACCACAAAGAAAACATGGCCGCTTGCAGATTTACGTCACCTAGAATTACATGTACTATTTACAACTACCGATTCCCCTTCGTTTTAGATTTAAACTTTAACCGTTTTTTATATCCAGCATTCATTTTAGTACTCAGTCTCTCTTCCTGCGCGAACGCGTACCCAAGCCTCTTCGAGCCCATTCTTCCGCTCGACCTCGGTTTTATGCCTAGGAATTTAACCGGTTCAACAAGTTGTCCCGTTTGCCAAAGTCGCCGTACTTTGTCGGAAACCGTCGGGTTAAGTTCGAGTACCAGAGAGCGGTATGCGAAAACAGGCAATATGGCGATAGCCGGTGTTAGTAAGACGCATAACCAGAACGAGCCACTTCCATAGACTGCATACTGAACGCCAAAATACGACTGTTGAGGTGCAAGGCCGAAGACGAACGCGGAGTAAAATACCAAGTAGAATAGAAATCCACCGATATGTGGATTTAGGACGTCCAGGAGTGGATCGTCTAAAGAGAGAATATTATAATATGATTAAGAAAATATCCAACCTACTGCTACGTAAAACCAACTAACTTTATTCACACTGAACAGCCCCAACGACTTGTTATCGTCCTGCAATTCAACAACTTGTTAACAAGTTGTGAGTGACAACCTTGTAGCAACTTGATTAAATGACAACATTGATACAACTTGTTAACAAGCCTGCTAGAAGTTTGTTGCGAACACATGTTGTGTGCCTATTGCAGGAATTCTGTTCGACGAAATGAAAAGCACATGCGCTAAACACTGTGCGAGTGTGCCAGACGTTTAGTGTATAATTTATAACTATCATCTTTCTAGCAACCGTACCTGCAAGTTCATAGTAATCACGAGTGTCGCCGCAACCACTGTACCAAAGAACTGCAGGCCTGAATCTACTCCGCCATCGCTGTTCACGTGATCATGATATATACCGTACGGAACAAAGTATAGGACAAGAGAAACAATAGCGCCGCGCAGGAGACTGAGGAAGAATATCTTCTTGTTGAAAAGAATATTCTGCTGGCCAGGTAGGTAGAGTTTGGGAAATTTTAATGATACTTTGTCTGACACATCCTAAATAAGTTAGATAGATAAAAACATGTTAAAACTAAAATATTGCGATCAGAAATCAAGGATCGCCGAGAGATACCACGAGGCCTGGGAAAATTTTTTCTCTTGGCCCCATATGATGACTTCATACTTTTCAAACAGCACAAACAGTGCTACCAACACGGCTCCGAACGTGAAAAGAAGCCTATCGAAGCCTCATCTTGAGGGAGGACTGCAAGTTTGGAAGGGTGCTGTTCAATTTTTGGCACCTCAAATTGGACACCCCTGTTTAGGCTGAAGGCACGGGACAAGTTGGCGTCTCTGCCCCCCTCCCCTCTCTTGATGGCTCTGCGGATACCGTTTGAACAATGTTTTTTACTACGAAAGTCTATTATTTAAATTGGAGCCAGAACATTTTTAGACTGATATTTGTAGCAGCAGAATTGGGGAGGTGTGCTATAGCAACATAAATTTTCATAATCAAAATTTTACGAGGGGCCTACCTGATCAAAAATGCCCATGACAACCACTGGTAATGACGTAAAGAAGACGTTATAGAAAGATATAAACCAAGCATCATATAATGTCTGAAAAAACAAAACAAAGCCAAAACTGTTGAAACTCATGATCATAGAACCAGGAGAGCAAGTAAAGCTTTTGTTCTTTAGAAACTCAAAACTTCCAGCGTTAAAAGGCGAAAGCACGATGGAATTGTATGTCTTAAGTCTGTTCACACGATTCGATCTGCCGGATCCCATTCTCCTCTTAATGACGTATATGATTCACTGGATAATAATAGCATGGGTTACCTGTGCGGTAAAACCAACAAAGAAACCAAACCATAACTGACAAAGCGTGAAAGCGAAATTCTTGTAGAAAAAATAACCTAAAAATTTAGCCATTCTCATGTACGACCAGCGCCCATGAACCAACAGCAAACGTTCAAGAAATTTGCACAGTGTTAAGGAAAATAATATAAGACATAAAACACAACAAGTATACTATAAGCCTTCTAATCAAATATGCCATGTTACAGAAGAAAATGTTTGCTGCAACTTGTAACGCAATTTCAGACGCAGAGCGATGTTAGGTAAAAGGTATATTCGCAGAGAAATTGTGAGCATGAATCTCGTTTTACTTTTCCCATATTTTTCTTACTAAAAATGCCAGAAGGCAACAAAGAATGAACGAGAATGAGAGATATCGGTGGAATGAAACGCGGGCTATGTTCATCATATAAGGTACATTTGCACATAACATGTCTCTGTGAAGGAATTGTGTTGCAAGTTGCAGCGAAAGCTTCCACGAGTATAACATGGCCTTAAGCCCTAAGTTCATATTCTTTCGTAAGTATATTCTAAGGGGCCTGTGTAAGGTTGAGAACTTCTTCAAAAATTGCACACGTAATTGCATTTTGTGACGCAGAGCCTTGACAAAAAAATTATAATCATAAATGTGCAAAACACATCACATACTGTATGTATTCGGGCTGCTAGCGGGTTACACTCGAAATTTATCTATACTATATATTATTAAAGACAAAGCCGGCAGATGATCGATTAAAGAGTTGATTAATAAATAAGAACATATTAATGCGACAGTTAACAAAAAACGGATCAAAGTTGAATCTTTTCCTAAAAATAGAGAGAGATTTTAAACTTGATTGAAAAGGATATCTGAATTGAGCGAAGGAATAATCACTAGCCAACACAGCTTGCATTCCTTCTTGACCACTAATACCGACACCAATATGGGCCGCTGAAATAAGAAAACCATCATTTAATATTGTTGTAATACTGTAAAACATAATACTTAATATTTACTTAATTTGTATAACCTCTCTGATCGGTGGTGTGCAAACGTGTTCTCTGCAGCTCATGCAGATGATTCAATTTTTATAAACAAATATGTAACAGTTTTATAAAACGGCAATAATCAAAGAAGCTGACACTTGACTATAATTATGTCGTATACAAAGCCGGAAACATACAAAGCAGACATTGACAAATAAGATTTCTTTATTCGTATAATTGGATAAGAGCAAATAATAGCAGTGTTTTGTCAGTACTTTGAATATCATAACGAAGACACTCAACGTTGTTTCAAAATAATATAAAATAAACGGGTTCTTCTTGTCCTACAGTGTTCTTCATTATCATAGCCATGTAGTACCTTGAATAAATAAACGATTGTCCTAGCTTTACCGTGGGCAATCATGCATTAAATTCGCTTACATTTAATCATACTGACGTCATTAGCACCATCGCCTATCGCCAATGTAACGGCTTTCACATTACGTTTCACTAACTCCACGACTAGGGCCTAGGTAAGAGTAATGTACAATTCAAGGATGTGAGGTTGACCCCACAGTATTTAACACTTTCCTCATACCACAATTATATACATTACATTTTTTTATCAGGAGATATCGGCCACGACAGCTCAACAACTCAAATCTGGGAAAATCCTCCCAAAATAGGCTTTCCCAGATGGTCAACGCGCTCACCCGCGCTTGCAAATATGTGCTTATAAAACGATCGACTGTAATCAACTTATACCATTATCTTTATTAGGGTCAGGTAAACTACATTGGCACCATTCAGCCTGATGGTATCAATGAGCGCCTCTCCTTCATCTAGCTCATTCTTTTCTCTTAAATACTTATATACTTTCCTCTATATTCCCTTCCCTTGTACGACATTTATAGCGCTTTGATAAGTGTAACGCCTGTGCGCAGGCCTTCGACCCTATAATCGGGCCGAAGCCTGCACGCAGTCTATATCTTTACATATTAATTCTATTTTGTTATGATTGTTATGACTACTTTATTTTCATTGGTTAATATTTTGTTCACGTGACAGCTTTTATAGCGTTGCTATAAAAGCTGATGTAATGTGTTTATCTGTCTACTAATTTCTCCTGACGAAGGGCTTTAGCTCGAAACGTCGAGATTTTGTTTATATCCTTTAGGCACACGCGAAGCAACCCTTAATTTGTTCTACATTTACACAAACTTTTTTAAACTTATTAAGGACCCTAAATGGGAAAGGTCATAGTGAACGGGACTCAAAGAACCATGCAAAGTACCTGTCCAAACTTAATTAAAATCGATTTAACTATTTACTACTAAAGTTTAAGCCACTTTGTAGAATGTGCTATATTGCGTAATCAAGAGAGTTGATCATAATTATTTCAATGTAAAGGTAGAGTAATTCAAAAAACACGTGACCTTACCTTTTGCAGCGGAGTAACTCGACAACATATGACAGCCTTACAATGAGTGGCTAATTCTAAAAATTCTAATTCGAATGAAGGATCGAGAGCAAACACCTGAAAAAAGACACGAACTGTTTAACTTTTGCTCATATATATATATTGGCGAACACTTGGAATGGTGGCTATATAACTGTGTAACAAAACTGTAACAATAATTTACGACTATGAAAGCATTGGGAGGCTGTAACTTAGCAAATTTGCATGAAATTTAAGGGAACAAAGGGTAGTAATATGTTGCCAACCTAAATTTCGCTCCCCCACCCACCAACCACATATCTAAGAGCTATACTTTATATAGTAAATAGTAAAGTGATGCAGGGGTGCACCCCCACCCCACAATTACATGTTATGGCAGTAGATGCTTTTTAATGTCTTCTCGGACGATCTAATATACGCACTTTCAAGACCTGCAATAAACTTACCAAACTTTTACCACGGATAACCAATGCAAACTCTGTGCCACTTGTCTTACTTTTACCCTATCGAAAAAGAAGAGCAAATTAGGTCAAGTATTTCATAAATTATGCCTGTTCTAGTTACGCAGTCAGTTCTCTTCAGCTCGGGAGAGAAATATAAACTTTTGTGCATTTCTCATTTTTTTCCAAATTGAACCAAAATTTAATGAATTTGTCCTTGGCCTATGCTTAATACTAGCTCCACAAATTCCGGTATTAAAATGTTTAATAGTTTTTTAGTTATCCTACTCACAGACAATCATTCAAACAAACCCCGGTGAAAACATATTCAACTTGTGGAGGTAATTATAAATCAAACAAGACGCCTGCTGAGGCGTTCACACTGGCCCTGAGGAGCAGGTTTTGCCCCATCCGGACGGTCAGGGTTTAGGGGCACCTGGGGCGGTGTAACATTTACTGTCTGTGTGAGGTTTCAGGTTTCAATCTCGGATCAGTGGTTTCAATCTTATTTTGAGGTGCTTGGGTATATTAATGATATATGCTAGGTTTATATAGCCGATTGCGTAAACAAAAGACATTTTGAGCCATATTTTGTGATATTTAATAATACCTAAAGTCGTAAAGAACAATATTGAATCGAAATACCAATATTGTTAAAAAGCAAGAACAAAGCATCATACCAGAATGTGAATGACTTTGAAAGTTCGAAAAGCATATAAATTTAACTGTGTATCAAAGCGAGTTAAGAGCAGGTAGGAAATGAAACTCTCTCGCGCTAGACTTACGCAATTGTAATATATTATTGCATGCTTAAATTTTGAAACAATTGTTACTAAAGCCGTATTTCTTGAGAAACATTCCAAATTCTTTATACAAAGGCAACAAAGCTAATATATAATAGCTTTGTAGTTTAATATGAAGTAACTGTATTCTACGTTGTACTATCTAAAATTATGTTGTAAACTTAAACAATCTCAGATTCTCAGTTATAACAGTCGAAAGTCGCTTAAACATACATGCAACCTTTTCGCCATAATTTCCAGGGATTTTACCAACTGTAACTGCAGCTATTGAATACGCAAAGAAATCTACAACGACCTCATGTGTTGTTTATATCAAAGAAAACCACCCATGAAACAAACACAAGAAAACATTTCCTAATCGACATACTTGTCATATAGCCCGCTCCTCAATGACGGTCATTTTGAATCGGGTGGACGATTTCGTAATCACAAGTGATTATGTATAAATAAATGCACATGGTCTCTGAGCCTGCGATGTGCTAACGCAAACTCGATTTCTCGACGACGAAAAAACCCCAGAAAATTAGGGATTTAAGACACTTGGCCTACAGGCCAGTGTAATAAGTGAATAAATCATCGGGTAAGATTCCTTCAGTGAGCTCAATATATATCTGGAGTTAGAACTCGCGTACAAAAAGTGAAGCCAATTGACTTCCAGTGCCAGTCCCTTTTCTATTGTTTTTGTCTGCGCGGTTTGCACAAGTGCAAGAAGTGTGACAAAATTTCGTGTTTTTAATTCATTTTCAAAGAATAATACTATGGTTTTATAATATGATAACTTGATTAGTAGTGATACGTTCCGTTAGAAAAATCTGAAATTAGCTGGGAAAAATAGTATGAAAACTGTTTATGACGTTCACAGATTTTGGACGTCAATTTCCGCCATCTTGGCTTCACTTTTCTTATAGGCCGAATGACTGAAGTTCTCCGTCCAGATATATATAGAGCTCACTGGATTCCTTACTCACCGCGCCATTTTCAACAACAGAATTACGCTGAGAGTCATTAACATAAGAACCTCCAGGCAATATTCCTACAGATATACTATCATCATTCGCAATGCTATTCTCCATCGAGTTATTTGCTTTAGATGAAGCGCGAACTTTGCTCAGATGTCCACGTATAGAGGCCTGGACGCTCTTCTCGTCTTCGCCATCTATGATGAAGACCTCCTCCATATCATCCGTCAGAAGTTGACACGAGTAGCCAATGTTGATAGCCGTTTCTGAAAATAATTCAATAAAAAGAACTTACAATATATCCTTCCAACAAGAGTAGGTTAACCCGGCTATATAGCGTATAATTAAATATTCAAAATGGCGTCACGTGCGTACGTAAGATAATAAAGACCAAAGAGATTGTTTTGAGAATAATTTATAGCGTATAATTAATATTCAAAATGGCGGGGTGTGCGCACGGGTGTGCGCACTAAGATGATAATGAGCAAATATCTGGGGTTTTTTTGTTTGTTATTTTTAAAATTTTATTTTACTCAAATTACACGTAGTATCACAACAATACACTTCTAATAAGAAAGCCAACTTTTTGCTTTTCCGTTTTTACTTTTTACAGCTTTAGGGTTCATTTTACTTTTTTTCTCGCTGATCTTGGCCGTTCTCTTGGACCTTGGCTGTACATACATCATGTCTTGCTGCGGCGATAAATTGTCTTCATTTGCTTTGTATACAACAATTTTTACTTTCGGCTGTAGTTTGGCTTCTTGGAGGTACTTTCTTCTTTGGTTAATATCTAGTAAATGAACGTCCGCGAGATGGTTCGCCAATCTTGCAAGGTATTTTGCACCGCAATCGGGAACAGGACAGTCACGACAAACTCCCTTAGCCATGTTGAAGAACAGATGCAAATGACATGTTTTCACCTGAATTTTGGTTTATATCAAAGACGAAACAGGCCAAAAGTCAGGCCTAACAGGCCAAAAGTCAGGCCTAACAGGCCAAAAGTCAGGCCTAACAGGCCAAAAGTCAGGCAAAAAAGGCCAAACACAGGCCAAACGGGCAGGAAAGGCGAAATGGGCCATCATGCCGCATAGAGGAATATATTTATGGTATTTTATGCTACATTATCATTTCATTATAATTACCCCCATACCTATACACATCTACACCTATATATGTATGCCTATACCCATACCTATTCACTTATGCATATACACTTATAGTTATACCTATACCTACGCATATACATCTGCACCTACACACATACTCCTATACATACATCTATACATCTACATCTGTATCTACACCTATACATCTGTATCTATTCTTGGTCGATCCAACAAGAGTACTGTTGTTTTGGAGAAAATTGCTAAAGAGAATTCGCTGAACAGAACTGGCGCTGTTAACTTTAACAAGTATGGAAAGCAGGATGGTGTTGGTTTCTCGCCATGCAGTGACAAGTTCGTGGACAACTTTTTGCTTTATGTTTACGTTCCAGATTATTTTGTGACGCCTAAGAAAACCTACACGGAAGTCGGTCATGTCAACAAACATATTCGAGATATGCTAACTCGTTTTGGATTTGGTAAATGCGAAGTCAAAGCCGCCGCCTTGTCACTGTTAAAGGAACAACCGCAAGCAGACGAATTGGACAAAGTGTATGAGAGGCTCGCATCGAAAGAGACTGACGAAACTGTCTACTGCGTGCAGGAATTCAAGATCGCCTGTGCAGATGAGGAATACTCCAATGTTCTCGAGTTTCTACGGACCGACGAGTACAGGATTAGGAATATCTTCCTAAAAGATATCGACGTTACCATGGATTATCCGGCAGCTTTGACAAAGACGAAGTTATCCATCACCTGACGACAAACGAAGGGTTTCGTATGCAATGATGTACAACAGACGCGGACAGAACAATTCTGGACAACAGTGACCAAGTCGGAAACAACTGTCTTACGTACATGGAAACGGTGGACGGTTTGACAACCCGTTGTAAAATTTACAACAAAATGGTGCAGATGTTGGAAAGCAAAAGCGTACGAGAAACCATTGGGCAGCATTGGAAGAAATGGATATGCCAGAAAGATACGCGTTTGGCCAAGGCTCGCGATTTAGCCAAATATCGTGGATTGACGTGGGCAGAGGTGACGTTTTATTGCGCAGATAATGTTCCCAGTGACAACGTCATGGAGGACACTCTTATGCGTATAGCACGATACGTAACGCCTTCTTTAGTCTACTCTACACCGTTCTCGGATACGTGGAAAGCTTACTGTGACGCTTTGTTGCACAGTTTGGTTGTCATTGACAGAACGCGCGATGTTGGTTTTATCGTCTGCACGTACGACGAGATGACAAAGAACAAAAGTGGAGAGTTTGTGCACGGTTGGTTGGGGAGAGAAAAGTGGTGCCTCGCCAATCTGACCTTTAGTTCCAAGCTGCCCATGGACATCATCGAGGTGTGTGATCGGAGTAAAGCTAGAAGTGGTAAAACCAAAGATACGTTCGTAGACCTTTCTGGCGCTCGCTATTTTAAAAGCCGAAAAAACGACAGCACAGATTTTCCCAATTTTTTTGTGTCCAACGGCTGTTGGTACGAAGAAAGCAAAGAAGAACAACATTTATAACAGTTAGAGAAAGCAGGATTCGTTCCCCACAAACACTGCACACCTCTTTTTGCATACCTACAAGGTCGTGGGAACCGTCAAGAAGAGATAGAGTTACATCGAGCAGATATTTTGGAAGTCAAAGTACCGGGAAAGCAAAGTCGTGCCATCAAGAAAGAACAAAACGAGCAATGGAAAGAAGTGGCTGAGCAAGGAGCAAGAGAGATCCGGGAGAGTCGAAAGCCTTTCGAAGATGTCATCGCAGAGAAACGAAACACGGTACGGTTATTGGATAATTATAGCCGCACTTTCTCAGATAACAAGATTATCCCCCTTAAAGAACTGGCTTTGGGATCCTACAATGTTATGGCTATGCGAGAGATCCAAACCCAATATGGAGAGAAGTACATTATGTTAATAGACCAAAACGGAATGCTAGGACTCTGCTATTCCAACAAGTACATCGAAACGTATTTACGCGACAATCTAACGAATGCAGTAAAGGAACAGATTCGAGATCCAAAGAGAAATTACTTCACCCTCTACGAGAAGCCATTGGCAGTCTTAAATATAACCGGATGGGGACGCACACCGCAAAGACATGTCGTGGTGTATTGCAATCTCGCTTTGACCACAGAAATGGAAAAATATTCCGTTAAGCACCTACTAGAGCAAACAACAAAGGAGATGCAAGAAAAGTTTAAAATGGTGCACGCGGAAGCGACAACGCCTTCTAAGTCTCTATCAATACTAACAAGGGAAGATATGGTGCCTTACAAACACATGCGAAACTTGGCAGAACTACTGTACCTCTTGGTTCTGCGCACACCGTTGTCGCAATCGGACACATTGAGCATTATAGGCAAGAGAAACTGGTTATCAAGTTGGATGATGACAATATCTACAGGGCAGGAGATTATTTGGAACAACAAAGGGAGTAGTTAATGGATGGTTGTAAAATTATCATTGCCAAAACAAAATTATCCCCGACCAGAAAAAAGTTTGCTGTGTGTAAAGTTGTACAACGCGGGGATTGGGCTGGTGTACCAGACAACGAGAAAGTGCCGCTTTTGCAAGCAAGGAAGAAACGAAGTGCAGTCAAAGTTTTGGATGTTAAATCTGTCGAACACAAGGGACAAAAACGCAAACTCGTGCTAACAGAAGATGGAACAGTTTACAAAATAAAACGATCGAAACTAGAAAACAGTGTAAAAGCTGGAAAATATGTTTAATAACTGTATATCTGTGTAAATAATTGTTATATTTAAAGGAATAAACCTGTTGAAAACGTTAATCCGTGTGTTCATTTATGCGCGTATCCAAGCAAAGCGGTGTCCTAGCAACATTATTTTGCTCTAAAAATGTATACATTTTCGTATTCGTTCAACCCCCTTTTTCCTCCTTTTGATACTACGTGTAATTTGAGTAAAATAAAATTTAAAAAATAACAAACAAAAAAACCCCAGATATTTGCTCATCATCTTAGTGCACACCCGTGCGCACACCCCGCCATTTTGAATATTAATTATACGCTATAAATTATTCTCAAATTATTCTTGAAATAGGAAGTCTATAGAGTCACAGGCCAAAATCATATGGAGGCAGTGGAGCTAGCTATCTAAACGCCCACTCCACCAACTCAATGTTGATTTAATGTCCCGGTAAATTACCAAATTTGATGGTTGTTTGCAATTTTGAACTACAGTACGGGAGAGGAGGTCACGAAATTTAGCGTATCAGTATACATCAATATATTTCGAGCAATGGTTTCAACTATTATGTCCAAGACTGATTAGTTAACAACTCCAAAACAAAAAGAATTAGCTAGTTATCTCAGGCCTGGGGTTACTGGCTACACCGGCATAGCCTAGCTCCAGGTCGAAGATTGGCTTCCGCCACAAAAATAGAATCTACAGCTGAGTGCCCTCTAGTTTATCCTGTTTCGGGAAATTCATTTCAACTAAGCGTTCAATCGAGGCATTACACATCAGTAATATATCAATGTCGCGGTGTTTTCCACAAACCGAAACAAAATATCATATCACCATGGAAACAATACGATGCCTAGTTTACAGTTTACAAGTTATTAATATCCAACAAATTGAAGAGCATGAGTTGACAAACTCAAAACTCGAGGATATTGCTCACGAATGAAAAACTTATATAGTATCCTCCGCAGGCACCTCTATATAGGGGTGACTGTGTCAGGGAGATTTCGTTATGCTCAATCAAGATCCTTGCCAGAACATTAGTGACTAAATCCTTCAACACTATAGTTCACTAGAGTCAAAAGTGTGGTATAGAAGGTTAGGTCATCTCATAACATATAACAAGAGTTCAACGATCGTGATACACCTGCTTAGTTTGCTAGAATACGGGTCAATGCCTGTCATCTCTTGATTGAGGGTGTTATTCACAAAAGTAAATTTCTGTGCAATTTCGGTTGATTAAAATAATATTTTAGATTATTCTCTTTTGCCTCCCTCTTGCCTTGGCTTCCCGAACGAAGATCTGAATAGGTTGTCCACGTTGCAAGCTCGCTATTGCAGATTATTCTCTAATCTGAAGAAATTATACAATAGTTTATATTAATTCCTTCTTTTTGCTAATATTATACACTTTGTTAATGTTTGCCAATGTTTATGACATTGTATACCATGGACGCCATTGTCCTTATGTGTAGGGTTCTTATTGGCGGAATACATCTGGTATTGCCTGATATATCGTACTAAAATAATTGCATTTGCCATTTGTTCTGTTCTTCGAGAGAACTACACAAACGAGTTTGATGTTGAATTGTATATATCAGCAACGAAAGTCACAATTCAATATTTTTGGAAAAAACAATGGAAAATACAACTACATATGATGCCTACAGATATTCTTATATTTCAGTCGTTGTATTTGGAATTCTCGGTAACATTTTGGTTATCATCTCTATATTTAGACAAAAAAAATTGTTGAAGAACAACTACTACTTTCTTGTTTTACACCTTGCGATCTGTGATCTGGGATATTTGGTTGTGAGATTGTTGAACGTCATTAACCACCATTTTGCCCAGCTTTTCGGTTATTCCGTCATATATTGTCTTGCCATTGATATAAGGTACGTCTTTGCAGTCGCAGGAGGATACATGATGTTGATCATTTCAGTGCTTCGTTATCGCGCCACTGTACATCCCTTAAAACCTGCCATCAGTCGACGGAAATTGAAAGTTGTTTGTGGTTTGGGATACATTGTGGGTTTGATTGCAGGGAGTGGAGCATATATTCCACTTTGTTTCATGCAGTGGAACAATGTCACGGTTGTTTATGTTAAATTTATTTCTGGTTACACAGTATTCTGCTTTTACTTGTTCCCAACAATATTTATGGCAGTAGCTTATTATAAAATTGGTCGAGCACTCGTCAAACAAAACAAACACATGAAGCGTGTATGTTCAAACGCAGTCAGAAGCAGATATGTTCGAAATCGACGAAGTTTTCTTGTTTGTCTCAGTACCGTTCTTTGTTACGGAGTTAGTGTTTTGCCTCATTCTGTGTGGTTTATATGGCACATCGTTGCTGAGCAAGATCCACCAATAAAATATATTTGGATTAGATATTTTGGTGAAGTTTTGCGAGTTGCTGGAACAAATTCAATAAATCCTCTTATATATGGAATATTGGATAAAACGTTGCTCACATTTTGGAAACTTTGCCTCAGGAAAAAACGGAGACCACAAGAAAATTAGACAGTTCTTGTAGCAAGTTGGAAAAACGTGACATCTTCATAGACTGTTAGCCGCATATAGATAGACGATTGTCCTCCCAGGATGAGATTTGTATCTTCTTCACTTTGTAGTACAATCAGAAACTGACTTGTGAAGAAACTTATAGATGTAGCTTTAAAACATGACAGTAGAAATGCTTGCATTCTACTTTTGACCATTTGATTGATTTATTGATCCATTGACACATTGTTTTATCTATTGACTTTATTGATAATTATTTAAGATAATCTATTTGATTTAGAGCGGTCATAGCATTGAACTCAACATTATACCTGGAGTGCACTTTATAAGTCAAATCCGAGCTTAATTCGAAGATCGAAATGCCTTATAGCTTACTAAAATTGACGTATTGACAACTTAGTCTTAAATGGAGTTCGGGATTTGTGCATTTTTGGTCGATCTCAGCTCATCACCGCGACAACAGTAATCCGTTTTAGGGGCCTGGGTGTGAGTGCCGGGGTTTATCCTCATTTCTTGAGCGCTCCACGTATTTTGAGTTCAATTGTTCCTGCATTATTTAAGAATATTCAATATAGCATGTTTAATATAATGACATAGATCTTAAATTGTATACATAAGATATATTCAAATTTTGTAGCGTTTGACGTTTGATAACAAGTAAATATATGACTAGTTACTTTACTTTTTATATTCGGCATTTTCTTCCCCCAAGTTTTAAATTGAGTTCAAATATCTAACGTATTTGCCTCCGCCAGGGGGTTAATGTTTTCACCTGGATCTGTGTGTTTGTGTTTTTGTTAACTTAGCACGATAAATAAAAATATCAAACATTTGAAAATTTGTGGAGCTAACGGCCATAGGCCAAGGAAAAATCAATTAACTTTTGCCTCAATTTGGATGAAAATTGGATCTGAAATTTGAAAATGTTTGTCTTGCTACCCCGGACTGGAAAGAATTGAATGCCAAATTAGTACAGGTATTATTTATGACTTGACCTAATTTGCTGGCGGAGATGATTGTGCAGTCTCTGAATCATGCCTGTAGTATATATTTTTGTGGAAGTAGCCAATCTTCGAATAGAGCTAGACTATGCTGGCGTAGCCGTGGAGGTCTGGGGTCTATGAGACTTCCTTTAAATTTCTTTTACTCTGAAAATTTCCTTTCTCCTCATGACTGATGATATGTTTTGGAATTAGCCAGTAAATCTTCCAAGTTTATATCACTAGCTCCACATGATTTTGGAGTTGTTAACAAGTAACTCCAGGTTTAGATAGCTCCACTGCCTCCACATGATTTTTGGAGTTGTTAACAAGTAACTCCAGGTTTAGATAGCTTGATCCACTGCCTCCACATGATTTTTGGAGTTCTTAACAAGTAACTCCAGGTTTAGATAGCTTGATCCACTGCCTCCACATGATTTTTGGAGTTCTTAACAAGTAACTCCAGGTTTAGATAGCTAGATCCACTGCCTCCACATGATTTTTGGAGTTGTTAACAAGTAACTCCAGGTTTAGGTAGCTAGGTCCACTGCCTCCACATGATTTTTAGAGTTGGCCTGTATACTCCCCCGAATTCTTTGTTCGACTAAGTTTTGAAGGGCACATTTTGAATTTGGAGTAAGCCACTTAGACTATGGAGGTACAGTAGCACCGCTCCATGGCTCCCTAACCTCGGCAGCCATGTCTACAGGCGTGATACGGTTAGCGCGGTTAAGGTTCCTGCAGTAGATCGAGGGTAGGGTTTCACTTCGGTTGGGTGACTATACAGTGGGGCTCAAAAGTTTTGTAACAACTGCGCGCGTGTACACGAAGCTTAATTACACGCAAAGCTCGTACACTATACTCACAGAAATAATAGATATCTATTATTTCTATGACTATACTCAACAAATACACGAAGCATGTACAAATATATCAAAAGACAATATATTCACACGCAATTACATGAAGCACCACTACACGAGTTTTGCGTGTAGTTCGTGTATTTAATGCAATTACTGAGAAAGTACGCGATTTCGGTTGTATATGAAGTGAACTAGAAGACTTATACTACACTTTAATGCACTTGAAAACTCATGTTAGTAGAGTTGTAGTTGGTTCTCTCCTGTGCTTCGAGGGTTTTTCTTCGACTTTTAATTCGGTTTCCCTCTCTAACCAAAAACCAACTCTTAGGCATTAGGCTAAGTTATCGAGCACGTGTGTCATGTGCCTTTGTTTGGGTGAATTTAGAATTTAGTAACAGGATGGCGGGCTTCGATGGCGCAGTCGTCAGAGCAAGAGCCTTTCACCTCTGAGATCGTGGATTCGATTCTCGCTGGGGACTTCTGACACTTATGTGAAAAGAGTCCGTCAACGCTCTACCGAAAGTCGTGGGTTTTCTCCGGGTACTCCAGTTTCCTCGCACATGGAATGTTAATTGACAGGGTGGGTTTGGATAAGCCCCAAACTAACCCTTCCATCGTAGCTGTGCTCCCTGACGACCAGACATGAGTCATACGGTGGTAGCCAGAGGCGCTTTTAATAAGCCTTCGATTCGATTAAGTCGAGCTGCGTCCTTCACAATTCAGCTCAGCTCTCAGCTGCAAGTAAGGATGATTAGCACACCCCCACTTACTTACTAATACAGTAGTACGTCGTTATGTTACGCGCACGAAATATTTCTCTTTGATCTTGACCCCAATCACAACCCTGCTGTGTGCCAAACCTCTTGTGGCCGTAACATAACGACATAACCGGGTTCTTTTTACTAATTGCTTCGTGCAAGGACTGGAAAATGTGTTGTAGGCTGTTAGAGTATATATCTAGAATTTGTTGGCATCTCACTCAAATTTCTAGATATTTACCCAACATGAACTTGTGGTTAGAGCTCGACAGCTGGACTCTGTAGCTCAGTTGGTTAGAGCGCTGCACCGGAATCGCAGGGCCGCAGGTTCGATTCCTGCCAGGGACCTATAGTTGCATTTTTCACAGCTGTTCCTGGTTAGGTCTAATAAATGTATATAATTTACACTCAATAATTTTCCATCTACAAAACCCTTCAATTGTTAGAGTATATTCCTACCTTGCTTGTCTCCAGTTAAAACCCAGATTTTGATGTCCGCCTAAAAATGAATGGAACCACGTTACCCTTCATGGAAATTGAATAATAAACAGGCTTGTAGGGGCTTTGAAATAATCGAGATTAATTCAGCGAGTGAGTATGGTTCATTTGAGCATAATCACAAGTAAAGTGGTTCGACACCGCAGGTTTTCTTGGGATATTCCGATGTCCTTCTATGTAGTAACATTGGCCCAGTAAAGCATTGAACCTCTATAGGGAGAATGGTTAAAACTGATAGATTATCCTGTATAAATACAACACAAATCAATATTTGAGTTACAAATAAGAATACACGATATAATACCGCATATATATGTAATATATAACACACGAGAAGGAGTTTATTATAGTGATTTGAAACACCGAAAAGTGTGTTGAAAAACAAGGCGCTAGCCGAGTTTTTTAACATACTTTGAGGTGTTTTTAAATCACTATAATAAACGACTTCGAGTGTATGATATAGCTTCTCAAACAAACCAGTATTTACAGAGAAATTCAACGCGAAAGTTGAGTTAATTTATGGGTGTTTATTACCGCGATATCAAGACGATACGGTGGTGATTTCCTTTGTGTTTTGCTCATGAATTATTAATGAGTTTGAGAAAGTGTATTCTTGTTTGCAACTCAAATCTTGAGAGCGCACAAGATGCTTTTATTCGGAGTATGTTTAATTCGTGTTATATTTTCTAAAATTGTCGGCTGGAAATGGATTCAGTATAGATACAGTTAGTTTGATTCATTTTATAGTTCAGTTTAGTGATGGCAAAAGATTACGTACCTTTGCCAAATTAGCGATAGTATCAGGGACGCCATCTTGTAGTTTATCTTCAATTGCTGTCGCTCCGACTAACTTCATGTTGGTTTCGATTTCTTCATAGGCCTAACAGAAACAATTTGAATGTTTAGTGCAATACATCTGCTGGAAAACTGAAGTATACAGTCTATATACAAGGTAGGGTTCCATATTCTAATTTAATATACTACATCAAAATGTTATGTATAAATGATGCATTATTATACGATCCATGTATTATGCCCACCGTTTCGGAGTTGGAACTTTAAACTATGCCTTACAAATATGTTTAACATGCACTGAACTCGTTAAAGGTGATGTAAAGTCCCGATGTAAACAAACCGGCAACGTCCGTTTGTTTACATTTTAAACACGCTATATTTAAAAAAATATGATGTGTTCTGGTTCGCTATGCTTTAAATAAATACAGATTCGAGTTTCTGATTTAGAAGATGTCGAATTTTAGTTGAAACAACGCGAAATTTGGGCATTGTTTACATCGCGGGACCCCCCATAGCACATGCGCAGAATGGACTTTACATGGTCTTTAAACTATTTTCATAACCAACACCAATTTAATGAAGAGTAATGATTACTTGAACGCGTGGTGCCAGTTTATAGGTAGCGTCTATACTTGCATTTTTCCCGAATAAATTAGGGATTTACTCTTGTAAAATCTGCCCAAAACATTCATAGCATAAATTTATGTTAATTTATTCAACTGCATATTCTCACTTCGTTCATCTTTTCATCCCGGTCATCTGTCGCTGTGCTAAAATGTGAGAAGAGAACGTCGTCATCACGTCATGTATATAGTCAATTGTATTCCGCTTTTTTAAGTCATTAGCTAATGACTAGTCCAGTCCAATTTTGGCTGAAGATAAAGTTGATTAAGGGGTGACTCAGTAAACTGCAGGGGGTGTGCAATCTATAATAAATGGCAAGGCCTGCTCTGGGACCTCAACTCGCCTTAAATCGCATCGCTTAAAAGTCGCAATTTTCCTTAAATCGCCTTAACTCGCATTAACTTGCATTATCTCGCCTTAACTCGCATTATTTCGCCTTAAATCGCCTTAACTCGCATTGCTTAAAGTCCCAATTTTTCCTTAAATCGCCTTAACTCGCATTATCTCGCGGCGAGTTACCGTCCCAGAGCAGGCCTATGGTAGAAGGTGTTTCGCAGATGGATTTCGAATATTCCATCTACAAAACAAACTCTATCATTAGTTCTATCGAACCAGAAGCCTAAAAATCTATAATAAATGGCCTATGGTCTCTTATCCAGGGGTCAATAAAGTCGGAACTACTGGGACCGACTGTCGCAGGCACATTTCAGAAAAACAAAACAACTTGCAGGACATTTTGTAAGGCTTGTTGTAAGTCATTGATGGAAAGTTACAAGAAACATCATAGCTGCCAGTTATGAACAAATAACTTTAGTCTTTATCAATAGTAGTTAATGAATAATAATGATAGAGAAAGTACGTAAAACTATAAAGCGCTGAGTCGAGACAACCTATACTATAGCAATTCATGGCTTATCACGTAATGATTTCGCATTTTTATGCAGATATTTTGCAGGCACATTTTCAAATAGTTTTTGCGGTCCCAGGCACACAAAAAGTTGTCAACCCTGCTTTTATCCTTGGCCCATTGCACTAAATTCTTAAAAAATATTGGCTTTACTTTATGGTTCATATACCAGTGCTTTTTTCAGTAGTACCACTAGCACAAAAGTATTCATATTATCCTATACATGAACTATCTATACATACATAACCTTATTTTGACGCGCTGGCCTCATCAACAATTTGTTGGTTTCCATGAGGGGCGTGTTTTGATAAAAAAAGTTTTACATATAATTGAACACATTAATTACGACAATATACTTATACATTACACACACAGTATATAAATTTACAAATATATATATAAATTAGAAACGGTATGGCTCAGCTTTATTCATTGAGGATCTTACAATTATTTTAAAGAAGTTTAACGAGCCAGCTTGTTTTGCTTCAATTGATAGGCTATTCCAAGCACTGGCACCGTTATATCCGAAACTCCAAGAGTGTGGCACTATTTCGAAGATTATAGCTATTTTCAGTATCGTTAATTGGTCGAAATGATTCCTTTAAATTTGGCGCGGTATACATAAAAACTGACTTCATACTGTATATGCTCGCCTCATTTAAGGTTTTAAGCACGTCCATTGATCAGACGTCATACGTTGCCACAGTGATTACTCTAGCAGTACATCTATAGATATATAGAAGTTATATATACCTGGCCTCGTGGTATCGTTTCATCCATTCATCTAAATATTCTTCAGAAATATCTTTCTCCGCCAGAACCAACGTACGAAGGCCACTCATGGCAAACGTCTGAGCAACACACGATGTACAACCGTTAGTACAGGTCAAAAAATACAAAATAATTTGTGTTTAGGTTGCCAAATATTGTATTCCTGCCCTCGTCTTTACACTTACATTCAGATGTTCCGTAGTTGTTTCCAAAAGTTCTTGACAACTCGGGTCGAGACGTTCAAATACAATAGTATCTTCAAAGAAAACAATTGAAAAACTTCAGTATATTGCAAAGTGGAAACAGGGATGGATTTACTGGGGTGCAGGGGGGTGCGCACCCCTTCTAGCCCTGGCCCAGGGGGTTACAGAATGGGTGCCAATTTCAGTATCAAATCCAAATTTTGGACTTGACAGGGCAATTATCAAACCAAAAATATAATATTGGGCTTTTGGGGGCCTCTTTGACCATCCAGGCAACCTTATTTTTGAAACATTTTCTGACAAGCTCAGCCCTTTGACCCTTCCAGGAGTCCTTAGTGATGATGCACCCTGCCTCGGTCGAAGGTCGCCCCCGCATAAGGACCAGCACCCATTCAACACCCCCCTCCCCTACCAGATAAAGCTGGGTCCATCCCTGAGTGGAAGAATAATAAATATTCCAAGTTTAAACTGCTTACCTGCTCCTTTGCAGTACAATTTTATTTTGTTATCACGTCTGACAATCACCTTGGATATAAGATAAGAAACAAAGCTTAAAAGATTGCAAATAGGTCGTTTAGTACACTATTTTATATGCATGTCAACTTACCGACATTCGTTTCCTCACATTGTCAAAATCCAAAATACACAACAATTGCCACGTTTCCTAAATTGAAAACTAGCGTACTTTAGGGAAAGCACGGGTGGCAGATGCGGTTAGCGCTGCCCCTTACCTCTGGGTTAAAGCTGCTATACGGCAGGTCGGCGGCAGGCATTTACTTAGGTTGAGTAACGTCCCTGTGCTTGATAAACTCATGTAAGTTAAGATTGGTTGGTTCTCTCCTGTGCTTCGAGGGTTTTTTTCCGGGTACTCCGGATTTCCTCCCTCACTAAAAACTAACCCTTAGGAACTGTAACCCTCGGAACCTTTGTCAATTGGGTTGCAAAACCTGTTAAGGCTTTTCGTCCGCCTCAGAGTGGTAAACATAATAAAACTACTGTACAACTAAAAAACTCAGTACCAACATTTTAAGTTCATAGTTTTCTATATACTGTGAATGTCATATCCCTCAGTCGCATTCAAAAAAATAGAGCTGTTGGGGAGGGAGCGACAGCTATCACATACTGTATATAGAAGGTCTGACTTGACGTATGCAATGTAGCCAGTTTTGTTCAGGCGTTATGAACGCGATTTTGAGGAATAATTGCGAACATGCCTTACCTCTTTCCCTAAGCATTGAAGAGTCACAGTGGTCGGGGATCTTCTCTATAAAAGATCAAACCATAATAAACTAATTAGATGTCAAGTTATCTAGAGATCTACTACATCCATAAAATTGCAAACTCTTAACTTGTAACGCAACTTGTAGTTACATACATCGTTCATGAATGTATACATACCAAGAAAACAAATCCAAAATTTCGGGCAGCCGTCACAAGAGCAGCTTCGTCAGGTGACTGCGCCTGATATTCTAATTCACCTAATGATTATAGAATATTTATTGTTAAAACAATATGTCATTCAGTGACCATTAATGCGAGGTAAACCAGATTGAAAACATCGCAGTATTACAGTAGAACGGTATTATGCGTTATGATTGACTAAAAACAGGCTGGTATCAACGCGACTGAAATGATTTAGTATTAAATATGTAATCGATTAATTAATATAAATTGATTAATTGAATGCATTATTGATTAATTGGATGCATTATTGATTAATTGAATGCATTATTGATTAATTGAATGCATTATTGATTAATTGGATGTATTATTGATTAATTGGATGCATTATTGATTAATTGGATGCATTATTGATTAATTGGATGCACTATTGATTCATTGGATGTATTATTGATTTAATTATTCATTAATTGACTGATTGATTGAAATATTGATTAAACTATTGACTGATTGGTTGGTTGGTTAATCAATAAATATATTAATCAATCATTAGAATAAGAATCAATGGAACTAAATTAGTGATTGATTGATTGAATGGAAAATTGATTGTTTTCTATTTACTGATTATTTGATTAAATGATTATTCATTGACTTGATATGGATTAGCTGATAAAAACTTGTACAGTGTACCTATTATTACCGACTGATTAAGTTAGACAGCAGATAATGAAAAGAACCAAAAAAAAGGAATTGACTTACCATCAACCTCTTCAGAAATCAATGAATGACACAATGCAATCAGTCGAAAAAAGTCATGAGTTTTCTGAAATTAAGCACACAATTAGAACCTAATTAGAGCTATTATTCACCGAAAAAAATTAATGTTTTCCAATTATTGAATTCCCCTGAGAGAATTTTCAAACCTAATTTACTTGAAAAGCGCTAATATATGCATGCAATACAAACACATTAATAACTAGAGGGCACTCAGAGACTGCACACCTCCGCCAGCATATTCAGTCAAGTATCATGCATAAATTATACATGCATAAATTATACATGCATAAATTATACATGCATAAATTATACATGCATAAATTATACATGCATAAATTATACAGGCATAAATTATACATGCATAAATTAACATGCATAAATTATACATGCATAAACTATATAGGCATAAATTATATAGGCATAAATTATACAGGCATAAATTATACATGAACTAATTACGCATTCAGGTCTGTTCAGCCGGGGAAAACAAGATAAACTTTTGTAAATTTTTCATCCAAATTGAACCAAATTTAATCGATTTATACTTGGCCTTTGGCCATGCATCAGCTCCACAAATTTTCGTATCAAAATATTTGACATTTTTGACACACACACAAACAACACCGGGTGAAAACATAACCTCCTTGCGGAGGTATCAATATTGACAATCAGCGCATTAATACTACTAGTATACTATTTACCGTGCTGTCGCCTTGAATGTCAGTCACCAGACTTTGGTCATAGAAATGGAAGTGGTCATCGGCTAGTTGGTTGCCAGAAAAATCCACAGATTTCTAAATAGAAATTGAAAATTTTATATTGAGATCAAGAAAATCTTATGACTGGTACATTGGATGAAGCTATTGAGGCTAACCATTGACATATATATCTGACATATATATATGTCAGACAACTCATTCACGAGGCTGGTTGAAGGAAAATACTTTCTGTAGGTGGGTTTCACTGAGCATTATCATGCAGCGAATGGTGGTCAACCTGCAGTATTCAAAGTCAGAAAATAATGATAATTGCTGCCGCAGGCAGCACTCCTAATTTTGACATGCTCCAGAGTTCACTCGACCCAGTCTTTCGAGCCGAGTTATGTATTGTCGAGATTTCGATCTCGCGTCTGTCCATATTTAAGATGTCAGAATTCCGGGGGGGCACCGGGGGGAGTGTAAAATATTTAATAGGCAATTCCAGCTATCGCATCTGACTTGATGCAAAATATACGAATTTTACGAACACTTCGCGAAGAAACCAGGTTAGTATGACTTTATTTCTTTCTGCTAATATCCACCAAGGCGATGAACTGTTTAGCATTCATTATAGAGGCAAACAATGTGCTTTTATGAGTTTATCGGCGCTTCTTACAGCCCGAAATATCCCATTGTCCGCATGGTCGTTTACAACATTTAATAGTGTCTTAATACAAGGAGACAATATGTACTTAAGAGCTCTGAATAATGGCCTATTAGTCCTAGCTAGACACTGGCGTAGAATTTTTGTCTATAGATAACTTACCAACAATTGTTACTGTTAATAATTCATGTACGAATACATGTAGTACGATGACAAATAGTGGTATAAATCTACCCGTGGAGGTAGCACAAAATATAAACAATCTACACGTGGAGGTAGCACAAAATATAAACAATCTACCCGTGGAGGTAGCTCAAAATATAAACAATCTGCCCGTGGAGGTAGCTCAAAATATAAACAATCTACCCGTGGACGTAGCTCAAAATATAAACAATCTACCCATGGAGGTTGCTCAAAATATAAACAATCTGCCCGTGGAGGTAGCTCAAAATATAAACAATCTACCCGTGGACGTAGCTCAAAATATAAACAATCTACCCGTGGAGGTTGCTCAAAATATAAACAATCTATGCATGGAGGTAGGTCAAAATATAAGCAATCTACCCGTGGAGGTAGGTCAAAATATAAACAATCTACCCATGGAGGTTGCTCAAAATATAAACAATCTACCCATGGAGGTAGGTCAAAATATAAACAATCTACCCGTGGAGGTAGGTCAAAATATAAACAATCTACCCGTGGAGGTAGGTCAAAATATAAACAATCTACCCGTGGAGGTAGGTCAAAATATAAACAATCTACCCGTGGAGGTAGGTCAAAATATAAACAATCTACCCGTGGAGGTAGGTCAAAATATAAACAATCTACCCGTGGAGGTAGCTCAAAATATAAACAATCTACCCGTGGAGGTAGCTCAAAATATAAACAATCTACCCGTGGAGGTAGCTCAAAATATAAACAATCTACCCGTGGACGTAGCTCAAAATATAAACAATCTACCCGTGGAGGTTGCTCAAAATATAAACAATCTATGCATGGAGGTAGGTCAAAATATAAGCAATCTACCCGTGGAGGTAGGTCAAAATATAAACAATCTACCCATGGAGGTTGCTCAAAATATAAACAATCTACCCATGGAGGTAGGTCAAAATATAAACAATCTACCCGTGGAGGTAGGTCAAAATATAAACAATCTACCCGTGGAGGTAGGTCAAAATATAAACAATCTACCCGTGGAGGTAGGTCAAAATATAAACAATCTACCCGTGGAGGTAGGTCAAAATATAAACAATCTACCCGTGGAGGTAGGTCAAAATATAAACAATCTACCCGTGGAGGTAGCTCAAAATATAAACAATCTACCCGTGGAGGTAGCTCAAAATATAAACAATCTACCCGTGGAGGTAGCTCAAAATATGGAGCCCATTGAGGCACAAAATAACATTGATCTACCCATTGTGTTAGAAGAACAAATTGGCAAAAATGAAAACCAAATTTGGTTTATGACTTATGGAAAGGAGCTTCAAGGGCTTGTTATAACTGATCGGGAAATTGAATTTCCTTACTATGATATTCATACAGCACTTTTGAATATTTTCTTGAATGACAGTCATGCTATTTTAATATTAGAGGGCTATATGATGGCCTTAATAAAGCAAATGAATGATTTCTTTCTCTTTGACTCGCATGCCCGACACTCTAGTGGCATGCCTGATCGTCGCGCATAATTTGACAATTACATGCCGCTGATCGATAGGCGCAAGTAGCTCAAATTACTAATATCCCTCAACATCCCTCATGCCTATAAAATTATTGCGAGTGCAGCCACAATTCTAGCCTCCGGTTGTGTGAAGTACTTCATATAAATTAAAGATTATTTCTATTCTTTCTCGTACAGTATATTTACTCATGCACTAATAGTTAACTATGATCACTATGCTATGATTTACTGTTCACAGACATAAACCTTTGTGGCTTTGTTGGACCCCTGTGTTGTTATATGACTGTCTTTTTCCCGTGACTTCCACCTAAATCCTTTTCCCCGTTAGGAAAAAAAAAATTTTCATTAGATTTTTTCACGCCGAAGTTTTGTCTACATTTATACAGTGATAATATATACGTTGCAATTGCCAAAATTTGTTATTGCGCCACGCGAACATAACATAATTATTTAGTACGTTTAATACTACAAAACATGCTTAGGCAGCACTTTCCTTGCGATAGTAACTACTAGTTATTTTCATTATACTGTACATAGTAGTCTTGTATTTGAAGGCAAATAAATAGAATTGAGAGATGTAGTTTAATTTTCTTGCTCTTATAAGTGTCAACATTTCTGAAGTTGACCACCATCTGCTGCCCTGTAACACGTGGTGTAACACGTGGTGTAACACGTGGTGTAACACGTGGTGTAACACGTGGTGTAACACGTGGTGTAACACGTGGTGTAACACGTGGTGAAACCCATCAATAAAGCTATTCAGCTCGTGCAGTCACGCGAGAGTATTACGTCATGCAAAATATTCCGTTATTTTGGGTTGTATTATAGTGGATTTTATCAAAGTGCCGTTTTTGCTTATATCTTGCGAAATACTGAGAGTTATAAGGCTAGCTATTTATCGCTAGAATCCTTGAACAACGAGGAGTATTTTGGTGTGTAGCTTGTTGTTTTAGAATGTCTAGAACTCGAGGTCTTAAGCAAAGTTGGCGTACGTTCAATCGTCAGCCAAGTTAGATTTCATTTTAATTAGTTTAACTCATTGAACTATAATAGACTGGAACGCTAACGCAGGGGGGGGATTGAAGCCAGCTTAATTCAGTTTTTCTGAGTTTTGAGTTGAAATACTTAACGCCAAACATTGGGCTGTATATGAAATTGAAGCTATTAAAAGTTCAAGATAAAGTTCTATATAAAAACTTCAAGACTTTAGGTAAAAGAGAAATACTTAAAACTTTGACGGAAAATTTGCCGTATTTTACAAAATTGCGGTTGTTTTTGTATTTTTTAAGTATTTCCATTTTGCCTAAAGTCTTGAAGTTTTTATATCAAATATAACTTTTTAATAGCTTCAATTTCATATACAGCCCAATGTTCGGCATTAAGTATTTCAACTCAAAACTCAGAAAAACTAGCTTGGCTTCAACGAATCATAGGACTTGATCATAGGAGTTAGCGTTCCAGTTTACTTAGAGTTCACTGGTTTAACTCCACCCAATATGGCGGAAACCAAACATTACGAGTTATGACGTCACTTGCACGAGCCGAACAAAGGCTCATTAATTAAAGGATGAATTTTGACTTACTCTCGATCTCATCGATGCACCACTTTGTAAACTAATTTCTGGACCTTTCAAATTGCCTAAAATTTATGAAATAGTAGATGCATGCTATGATCACATTCAGTAAGATCTTAATTTACTGTAAGCTAAAAAATGTGGATTTACTAGTTTTATAACACTTTTAGATAATATATACATTCAGAGTATCTATCGCCCCAATCTTCGCGACTTTTAGATTGCCTTCCCCCACTTACTTTTATACAACCCACTCACCATATAACACGCCGTTTATGGAACACTGTTTAAATGTCATAATATTTTGAGTTAGGGTACCAGTCTAAGACAAAAGATAGTTACAGTAGTGAGAAAAAAAGACTCGAACAAAACAAACAAAAAATACTATAATGTACAATTATACTTTTTACTCACTTTATCGGAAAATATGTATTCAATTTGTCCTAATTCTTCTGTAAGAGTCGTAGTTCTATGAATGAAAACACAGAAAATACTGAAATTATACTATTCCTTATCTAGAAAAGGAAACAAATTGGAGGATTTAAAAGATGAGATTGATACTGAAAGCCAGGCCAAACGACAGCATGTAAGGTAAATGTGATTTTCAACAAAATGTTACAGTACTGCAGTGGCAAAGCAAGACACAGCAACTGATTATGCTATGCATATTCTTAATTTTTGATTATTCATACGTTTAAAATTGTGTCGCCTTTAGACTAAGTGCATACATGCTTATTTCCATAGCTGCATGACCAGTTACCATGCCTATAGCTTCGCCACAGCAGTGCTGCTCATAAATAACACTGCGTTCGCATTCCCGGCTTTGCTTTCGAAACGCGTTGCATTTGCGTTCAGAACGCGTTGCATTTGCGTTCGGAACGCGTTTCATTTGCGTCCCACATCGTTCTGAACGCGTTCCAGAGAAAACGGGGGAACACGTTTCCTAGGACTGCACACTTGCATGCATTGAAAACTTCCGAAGTTTTGGAACCTGGATTGTTTTATACATAGACAATTCTTTAAAGACCCACTTAATATTTCCATTAGCAATTCTTTAAAGACCCACTTCATATTTACCTCGCTCTCGCTGGCGTATCTTTCGGCGCGTAGTACATCTTTGAGTCCCAATTAATAAACAAACTTTGGCCCAAACGAATGATTTCAACACTACAATAAAGAATACGTCGGCTCTAAGACATGATATTATATATTATATATCACACAAGGTTCGACAGTGCCCATGCAGCACTCACACCAATATGAACTCTTCCGCCCTGCACTTAGAAAGTATCAAATATGTGATAAGGAAAACCTCTACAGTGGATTTTATTTATGTAAACACTACTACTCGTGATTATATAACTAATATATGGTGCAATTTCACAAGTGCAGTAACTTGGTAAAAATAAATATCCATCCAAAGCCAGATTGAATTATCTTATGACCATTAAATTTGAAAAGTTGCCAGAGGAAGTATTCTTCCGGGCCAGCGTGCAGTTACCCGGCACTCACTTGGTCACGGGAAGAACCCTAGATTACCTACAGTGTATATACAGTAAGAGTCAAAATTACACTATTACAGTCACACAGTGAAGTAGAATGCTGTAATTACCTTATGTACAGAGATATGGGTATTAACGTATTTAAAACCATAATATAACCAGGCCAATGAAATATTCCGATCAAAGCTGGCGAGTCTTTATAGAATGATTCCCATGGTAAGTAGATCTGAAAATCCTGCAGAATTTAATCGATAAAATTACATGTATTATCCAAAGTATGTTCCTGAAATGTAAGAAATGATATACTTAATAAACTATATACACATAGCACGCAAATTCCAAAAGCACTGACACCGAGCTAGACATTTACACTGTATCTAATATACCTCTGTCTTTGATAAAAGCATGCAGATATAATCATATTAGGCAGGACTGGAAAAGACAGACGAGCACGCGAGCGGCGCTCGCAGGAAGTTTTAACAAGTTGCAGGAAATGTATTAGGTTGAAGATTCTTAACTTGAAAATTTGAAGAACACACATGTCTCACTATGGGCCTAACAACCCATGGTTGACAGGAATCATTCCTTAAGTTTAAAACCATGCTGAATAGACAGTATGTATGGGTACTATGGATAGTACAAAATACTCTGTATAGGTTTATATTTTTTCACCCCTGGTATTAGGTATTATATTTTACTGGTTCATGTTGACTTATACCTGTCCTGTTTTGTTCTCCCAAACTGCTGACATGATTGAACAGAATACACAAATAGTTGCGAGTAGCACTGCAATCTACATAACAAAAAATATGTTCAACAGTATATATTAATGCACAGTAAAACATAAACACCTTATTAAAATAAACGCTGTGGTTATAAGTCCGATACCGGACCTTTTAGTTATACGGACTTACTTACTGTCCGGTTGTGAAAATTAAAATTTAGGAATGCCTTCCCTAACACACAACTAAAACCTAAACACAAAACATCAGTCCCTCGTCACAGAGACATCGAAAAAAAAACTTAGATTGCTGAAACCTGAAAAGATTTAATATATATAGTGAAGAAAAGGTGCTCTTGCAGGACTCGAACTCGAAAGTTTGCGTTGACGTGTCAATGTTTTCCCGCGCTAAACTACGAGCGACAACTTGAAAATCAATTGCGATATAAAATGCCGCTATATAGTGCATGCATATGATACCATAGTCACCATATGGATGTGCTTCGATGCGAATAGCCCACTTTGTTTATTTTTGGGTATTGAACGGCCTGAACAGGTATTTTTGTCAATAGAGAACGAGACAGTTATATATGATTAATCATTTTTGAAAGAACATGAATTTTCTACAATCTCGCCCACTTGTGATAAGTAATGTCGGATCTATAACCGTAGAACTAAAAGGTCCGGTGTCGGACCTGTAACCACGGCGTAAAATAAGAAACTTATAAAGTAACTTACTCCTCCAACAAGTCTGTTCAGCAAACTATCCAAAGACGTTGTTTTAAACCTTGCTTTTCCTATAAACAAGACGTAAGTGGAATAAGTGGACATAATATTCAGGGTTTTAACAGCAGACTGAGAATTTATATGAACATCTAGATCGATTAATTTTTAGTGGTTTTTCTTCTTTTGTGTAAGGAATTGTTAAATAGGGTTAACCTCACGGTTCCTTTTCAAGATGTATTCATAGGTGTAGATCGCATCTTGAATAAAGTATTATTGTATAATTGTATAATTGATACCCAAAACTGGTTGACACTTACTGTACTGTAAAACATCTTCAAATATAATTGCATGTACAAGAGCAGTATTATACAATCCAGCCAAGGAAAATGTCGAGTAACGGGGACGTCCCCCTAGCTGCAGTCCTTGCATGGTCTCTCACTGTAGTTCTTAAGATTTACGCTGCTGTACAGGGCCTATGGTCCTATTCACATGAGCTCATGCAGTTGACCGGGAAACTCAACTTATAAGTGGAATGAACTATTTCTGTGTTCATATGACTGTTTTTATCCCATGTGATATCCCGCCTTGGTGGGACGATATTACGAAAACATGGCCTTCGAAATATATTTTGTTATGATTGAACAAACTGAACAAATTGTATTACGACTTCTATAATAATGGTCTTTGCTTAGGTCTATATTAACGATTATATTTCTTGCTTATATTTTCCAGTTACACCGCTCAAAAATAGGTTAAAATCTGCAAAAAAATATCCATTCCGGTCAGGTGGGATGAAGCATTCATATGGAAAATTTTATCCCACTTGACTGATATCCCACCCAGCGCAAGGTGAGATTTCATCTATAAACCGGGCTGGCTCGTCTCTCATATGAACATACGATGATTTTTATATCCATTAATAAGGACATGCGGATCTCACTCAGGCGAGTTTCCAGGTTAGCTGGGCTCATATGAACTGGCTCTATCTATAGATTACAACATATACCTGTATTCATCATAAGTTTTGTATCGGCTCCGGCAAAAATCACAACACCATAAATCCACTGCGTATTTCGCAATACACAACCCTACACAACGAAATTGCGAACGATTGTAGCACACAGTACAAAATATTTCCACCTTAAGTCCAGTGGCGGCCCTTTCGCGAAATATTGGGGAGGGCGAATGTAGGTTGCCAACATATTACCACCCTTTTGTTGCTGCAAATCTCAGTTCTCTAAATCTTCCTTGCCTCAAATTTCATGTAAATTTATTTACTTTATGACCTACCAATGCTTTCATGGTTGAAAAGTTGTCGTTACAGCTTCGTAACACAGTTTGTCAGCAATCATTCAAAGGCTTTCAGAAATTATTGGGGTTGCCCGCCCCCCTTCGCCCCCACTCTAGTGTCCGCCACTGCTTTAAGTCAATCAATTTTCATGGCAGTTTTCAATGGCAATAATAGATAGCTCAGGACTATTTCGTGTCGACTTACACGTAGAAGAATCTTCTCGTTGTCCAAACTGTACTTGTTGTTCTCCCAATATAAAGTTCCACGGAACTTATCCAAAGTGTTGTTTGGCGGTTCACAAACTATTTTACCTGGTGAGTACGAAAAAGAAGTTAAAACTTGTTGAAGACACAACTATAGAGGGCGAGATCTCGGGTCAGTCGAGGCGGGATCTCGCTTAAGGCAATTTTCCATTACAGCCGCTTTGCCGCGCGGGCGGAGCGACCATGTTTCAACTTTCGCTGTAGGTGTCTAGCATGAGATTTTTTTGTCCGCTTTACACCTCGCGGACACGCCTGAAAGTTGAACTACATTCAACTTTCTTGGCGTGCCCGCGCGACTAATTATTCACGTGATTCGAATCGGTCGCTTCGCCCGCGCGGGCAAAACGACCGTAATGGAAAATGGCCTTTAGGCGAGATCTCGCTTAGGCGGGCCAGCTCGGTTCCAATAAAAACGCAAGATGAAATTTCATAGGAAATAATAGAAAACCGGGCCAGCTCGGGTACCCAGGCTAGCTCGCCCCATATAAACAGCCCCTAACGCGACCTCGTAAATAATTTATGCAAAAATATTTAATATTAAAAATTACGGTCACTGCAAGTGCGTCACTCAACTGCTTTTGGAAATTTGGGTTAATTTATATACGGGCTCGAAACGTGTCATTTGGATCATGCGCAGTCGAAACTTGGAACTGATCACTAGTTATCACCTGTAACTAACTGCCTAAAATTGAAATAGCGTCTGCGCGCGCAGTCTATACACTATCTCACCATCAAATTTTCGTAACTCTTCTTCGTCCTCTCCCATTTCGGCTGTTTCAACTAACGGTTGTCTGCACTTTAGATTTGTTTCACTACAAATAACACGTTATGCTCAATTGGTCATGATGAAATTATGTTCAAATACTAAACAATTATTAAACAGTACAAATCCTTCTATGTAGCTATTCACGTTGTCTCTTGTCGAAGAAATACCAGTAGATATAATTGCTTTACCCATCTAATTCAGCAGTTTCAATATAACAAAGACCACTGTCTTCACTAGTTGTTAAAACTAGGAAATCAGCCTAATAGAGAAAATGGGTCAATTTCAGCGGGGGGGAAATCAGAGAAAAAAATACATACCTTAAACGGTATATCGTTTTCACTACGACGTCACAAAATTCTAAAATCTAAACTATCAAAGCTACAAAACTGGCGGTCTTACATGTTTCCTTAATCGTTATAACAAGTGTTTACGCTAAGTATGGAGTCGATACATGGATTAAAAGATTTTGTTTAAAATTCAGCCTTATTTTAGCACCTGCTTTTGGCCGCCATGTGTGCTCAAAAAGCCGAATTTTAACCCAAATGTTTAGATTCTTTTTAAAGTTGGATTAGTTGGGGGGACTTACCGGCACTTGATCGTTGTTGTTTAAACGAAGTATTTCACCGACTTGAAGAGATAACCATGCCTCTTCTTTCAATTCACTCGCGTAGTACATTTGCTTTACGACTGTTCACTTCATTGTCACTCATGTGTCGTTTCTACGTTCAAAGGGGAAAATAATTCTATACCATGCATCAGCTAAAACCTCAAGTCAGACCTGGAAAAAGTATGATCTCTGGATCCTGAGAACAGTTGCCTCAGCAACAAGATTGAGGTACATTTCAATTTTTTCAATCATACTTCGCACAGAGTTGAAAAACGTTTTCAAACGGAGAAGGATTTTGGATTTTCCCAACCTTCCTCAAAATAACTGGAAATTTTCTGACAGGCAGGTGTTTGCCTGGGTAGGTTTTCCAGTTGGTCATTGCAGTACTGCTAGTCTGACTGAGTGCTGACTGTTGCTTGTAATACTAGCCTGACTAGTCTACTCTGTCTCATTACTGCTTTGCAATGTTCTATTCAGTGTTTCACTTTCAACCTCCGTCAAATTGCCAGTAAACCTTCCTCACAGGTGGTATACCCGCATACCCGCAGCTTTTTGTACTTCTGCCTACCTTAAGAGTCTTCCCATCAATTTTAAAGCGTCCAGCCGCCGTGTCAATCAAAGTGTAGAAATGTGTTTGGCTGTTGTCTTGGTCAGTGGTTGATAACACACCCACGACTGTGATTTGTATCACTTTTTTTCACAAACGTTTTCGCTCAATGTACACTGATTAACACTCAACTGACACTCATTATACAGTATATTATATCTTGTTGGATTCTTCTGAGCCCAATATTGCAAAATATTTAGTCGAGACTCCAATATTGCAAATCAAGACTCCGTATATTTGAACATACTATATACACTGTACCAAGTGAACTTACTATGTCATCATAGCCATCCTTTACTGCAGTTGCCAGCAAGACAAAGAAAAGAGGAATTGCTGTTGACTCAGGTTTCAATGCTGTTAGTTGTGGAATGGACTGCAATGAGACAAACATAAGGCTTAGCCTTAGGACAAAAAAGGCCGTGTAATCTGATATTTTGCAGGTATAAGCAGGCTACTGTAGTGTATGATCGTCGGATGTCGAGATCCGCTGTAATGAGCAGTAATGTATGTTTCTAATGGCTCGTTCACAAAATTCGATTTGTTGGATAAATTGGAACGTGTGAACACCATTATTAAAGATTATTTATTATTAAAAAAAGGTCATCTAAACAGGTCACCGCTACGTCCTGATCGCGGGTTAAACACCCATAAAATCGGATCGTCTGAACAGGCATCCAATGATCGGATTCGATACAATTGGATTGAGCATAAAGGCCAAGGCAAATTGTTAATCCTTTTCTCATTCCTTTCAAATATTGTGCTTTGTAACACCCAAAATATTTCATCCTGGTTTTGAATTTTTGCAATGATTGCAGCTTATTTTTCATCAAGTATATCACTCTCTTCGTTCGACTTGCATATTCACTAGATGGCTACTTATAAACGAAGACGTTTTGTGAAAGAAAGTGCTTGGTGTTTTTCTTACTTTAAACCACTTGCAACGCAATTTTAATAAACCATTTGTCTCAACATTTTAAGACAAGTTTGTATTACCCTTTGCATCTCTAGTATATTAAAACTAAAATACTTGCAATAGATGTAAAATGCTGAAATACACATTAGAGTCTATACTTCAAAACTAAAGAATAGAAATCCATAATGAAGAAGCGTACAAATACTGTACAAGTATACTTATAATAATTATAATGGAGACTTACCATAATTATGATTTGACATAAAAAATAGATATTGGCCAGACGATGAAATTGTTCAAATAAATTCTTTGGCAGAAACGTTATTAATGTGTACTTTGATGTACAAGTATAGTTATCCTGAAATACAATAAAAATATACAAATTGATATGTTACTTCTTATATTATCAATAACTAAGATAGCAACGAAGTATATAATAGGCTTTCTACTAGACGTTTGTACTCATTTTTTCTTGCATATTTTTGTTACTGAATTCATTTTGTAAAAACACTGTTCTGCAACAGTGAACATTATATTATTTTTAATGACATTTATAATTAGGTATTTAAGTGAAATAATTACACTCTAGAACATCTCTTGAAAGGGTCTTTGTCTCAAGAGTGGCACTCAAGAGTGACAATCTATTCCACAGAGTGGGCACAGAGGACTGGCCAATAGACATAAAATAAAGTCAATTATTATTACTGTATATATTAATTTATCCCACTGTCCAAAAATTGGCGGGTGTCCAGTGACAGTAGCTGCCTCTCTAAGACTCTTTATAAAGTACTGCAGTGTTGCATATTTCTGTCAAATTTAGATTTACTCTAATATATAATCAGTGGGGAATATTCAGGAAGGGGAGAGGGAGGGGGGTAATGTAACTGCTATCCTTATAATGCAGGGTACCTAATTTGTAATAAAAGCTTCTTAAACAAAAGCTTGATTGAGATTCATCTGCTCAATGCAAGTTTCAGCAAAATAAGTTTTGAGGACTGAAGTTGGTGGAAATTTAATACAGAAAAGCAGGAATATGATGGCAACCCAAATTTGCATCTCAATTACAAAGTAACTAGTTAATAGTAGCTAAAATCATAGCTGCATACATACCACATAGCCTTGCGCTACAGTATGTTCTGTGTCATTACATTTTACAGTTCTGTCAATTTCTAAAAGCAGAAAAATTTGAAGCACAAAGGGTTAATTGTCTAAACTGCACAGGTATTATTCAAGTAATGACACTATTATGGACTTTCAAAGAATGAGATATATGTACTGCAACAAAATTTCAGCACATTTAATGGGGCTCAGGTGGCGCAATCTTCAGAGCACGCGCCTTTCACCTCTGATATTGTGGGTTCGATTCCCGTTGGGGACGACTTATGATAGTTATGTGAAAAGAGTTAGTCAACGCTCTGCCGAAAGTCGTGGGTTTTCTCCGGGTACTCCGGTTTCCTCCCACAGGGAATGTTGACAGGGTGTGTTGGGTTTAACCCCTAACTGGCCCTTCCATCGTAGTTGTGCTCCGTGATGGTGAGCAAAAGGTGGCTGCCATATGCGCGCCTAGAAAGCCTTTGACTTGGTCACGTTGAGCTGTGTCCTTCGCAATTCAGCTTAGCTCTCAGCTGCAAGGATAATAAGCACACCCCCCTTCCTTACTTACTTAATCATTTTATTTTATCAAATGAAATTAAACTCATCAGAGAGAGCAGAGAGATCGAGCCTCTTGCACAACCTGGCTATAATTGCCCATGTCTCTATAAGCCATTAAGCAGCAATGCATACTCATTAATTCATCTGCAATGCCCTCTAATGTGCCCTACCTTGTTATAATAGAATCCCAAAATTTGCAGTTTATCCGCTGTTGGGGCCGCTATTTTCTGGGGGCAGCTACTTACGGGGGTCACTACTTTCAAGTGGTAAAATATGTTAACACATTAACTGGTAGTACCCTACCACTGACAAGTAAAATTGTCTGGCGTTAGACAGAGTAAAATACTAAAGTAGGGTGCATCTGGGTGCATTGCCAGCTTTTGGGTTAATATACTGTCAAATATTATTCTTTGTCCCTTCCTATTTACCACATTTAACTTGCTTTATTTTTTCTTTATACCATTTCAACTTTGACAGTTTGACTGTTTTACATGATTATCTGGCGTGTAATGAGGTTTACCGCCGACTCCTTTCTTTAAAACATTACTCTTCATGTACTTCTAAATCTGTATTTGTCATTGCATGTATAATATTTAATCATTGGTAAGAGAATAACAAAAGCAGACGTAAGGTTAAGTATTATCTAAAAACCAAATTGGGCTACAATTACTAATACAATGTGTGGTGAACGAGTCATTTTTGTCAGAAATTTCTTTGAACATAATGGCCTTTACTGAGACTTAATTACACTACTGTAAAAAGGCTTAGCTGATTACATGAAGCAAAAAGCTGTCAGTGACCACACTTGTAATGTTATCAAAACTTATCCAATATTTTAGTCAAATGATTCCTTCATCTGTCTACTTTCTCAACACAGCCGCTTACTTAAAATGATTCTGAAAGCCCTAGCTGTACTTTTGTATTGTGATAGTTGAAACCTAACAATTCTGACGACTGAAATATGCTGTCAAAGGGTTGCTACTTAGTGGGGGTGCTACTTTCGGGGGCGGGAATTCTTTAGATTTTTTCAACACCTCAAATTTGCCACTACTTTCGGGAGCTAGGTGCTACTTTCGGGAGGTGCTACTTTCAAGGGGAGGGGGTGCTACTTTCTGGATTCTATGGTATTTTACTCTGTCTTATACCAGACAATGGGTATTAATATTGAATAAGGGCACTTTGGGGGGCTGTGGCTTAATGGGTTAACACAAGACACAAGCAGCTGGTGAGCTTACTAACAACCAAAGATCTTCCCTTTGACAAGTGTGTTTAATTGAGCAACAAAAAGCAGGGACAGCTAGTCTGGTTAACCAGGTAGCATCTATACAATAAAGCTTTCTGTCTTTAGGATCAAACTACCTAAAAAATTCAACAAGAACTTCAATGTTTCAACCGAAGGCCCTTTGTCAGTGCTAACGTCCAGACGAAGGGCCTTCGCTTGAAATGTTGAAGTTCTTGTTGAATTTTTCAGGTACTGATCCTAAAAACACTCAGACTGGGTCTTGTGTTAACCCATTAAGCCACAGGAAGACTAGTTAATCCAAGAAACTCCCTTTGACAAGTAACATTATCTGGTGTTGGACCGAGTAAAATAATAAAACATTGCATTTTGGAATATTGGATCACAACCGCACATGAGTTCATCTTGACAGATGACCAATTATATACCAGACAAACAATCTCAGTTCTTTGCCCTAGTTTGTCAATAGATCAGATTGATCACACCAGGCAAGATTTCTCAGTTGCCAGGGTCATTTGCACTCAGTATTAAATATATTTAAAGTGGAATGTAGGCTGCAAAGTATATATTCTAAAGTTATTGTTCCAAGAGAGTCGTGACTTTGCAAAAATTTACTATAATTCATGTTCTTCAAACACATTAAAGTATGCTTATTTCAATATAGCCATGTATCAGCTTCCAATATTATTCATTATTATTTCATGACAGTTATCGTTATTTCGAAAGAGCAATATTAAAATTTCAGCATAGCTCAAAGCCTCAAACCACATCCCTCAACTAAAAAAATGTCTGACAAATGTTATCGATCTTTCAGCAAAACGTTTAGTTTAACTGTTTAAGTTGAGTGAGAACAATCTTTTAAATCGCCTCTGATTTATTTAAAGAATATCCCCGCCTATTTTTGCTTCAGTTTCCCTTTGTCAACAAATGCTCAAAATGTGTTGAAGTATTAACTATAAAATCAATCTATATTTGATGGTATCATGGCCTTCATCGGCATATTGAATATTTAAAGTTTCCGATAAATCTATTATATTTACCTTCAAAGCTATCGTCTGTATTCGTATTTATAAACTTCGGAACACAGGGCAGAGAAGCCATAATTCCAACATAAAATCGAAACGGCCACAAAAACGACAAAATACTATATATAAAGTATATATTGAGTCTTTAATATCGTCTATAAAAGTACAGCCAATTTCCACAACGACCACGAGTTAATTCACAATGTATATTAGTCCCTTTTATAAACTTTATTCTTTATTTACGATACTCCAGTGTTCGCCCATCATATCTGTGATCAAATTAGCTGGTTTCGATTTGTAAAAGTCGATTGCTAGGTCAAGTTTGTTTTGTTTGGAGCAGTCTGAACAATTAATTTGCATTCAAATAATATATTTCGAAAGGTCGTTATATTAAAACATGATGCTAATTTATGCAAATATGGTTGGCATGTAAGTGCGTTGTTAAATGCGGTTGCGAATTTGAAGCTTTTGTAAAATGCGATTACAAATACAATTAATGAACTGAAACAGTATAGTATTAAGAGATACGGCTTTGTATAATCGAAACCCCAGTGCAAATTCAATCAAAGTTTCCTCAAATATAGGCCAAGTCTAAAATGTAAGAGATTACGGTGAGTTTCTTTGATAGTTTTTTAACTTTTATATGCATGTACAATTTCACCTCTGCGTGGTGGCTGGGGGGGCCGGGGAGGCTATGCCCCCCCAGCGATGATTTCAAGGGGGGCGCCGAAATCACCAAGAAGGTGTTAGTATTTAATTGCATGTATTAATAATGATTAGTATTTAGTAATAATACACGATACTATTGCGGCACAACAATATATTTTTATGTAGTTCATGTTGTTACAACAATCTACCTGAAATATGTTGGCGAACTTGTAACCAATGCTTAATCTAGTACGGAGACGCGACGAAGAATTGAAAGAGCCTCTATACTGAATAGGGAACTATTGGGGGGGGAGGGCAGCATTGAAATAACTCTTTGGGGCGCTAAATTTAACACTGGCCCCCCCTTGAAATTTTGAAGCCACCACTGACGCCACTGCCTCTGCGACCCGCTTTGATAACTGCAATGTGATTGGAATATCTCTCAGATATCTGAATTTCGCGTCAGTCGCTAGACTTGCCACAAGTCGATCTCGTACCAGCGAGCGGTGAAGGTGCGCCTCGCGTGTATGAAGAGTACTTCCACTCTGACTTCACAGACTTTACCTGAAATGTCACAGGTTTTCTCCGGGTTCTCCGCTTTCCTCCTCTAGTGATACTGGGTCAAAATTAGGGATGATCGTTGGCGTTACAGCGTAACAAATGAATGACGTCATGCATAACTGCCGACATCATTTGTTTTGAAGTTCAGTTCCGCTCTAGTTTTAACTGAGTTCCGCTCACTTTTTGTCGTGACGTCTAAAACCAAGTTGTGACGGCAAGAATAGAACAATATTTTAAAAACAGTCTTATTCTGTGCCACGGACAACGCTGGTAAGATTAACATTCAAGAATGTAAAGCTATAAAGAGATCTTAGTCTGCTGATGATTTTGCAATAAAATCGAAATATCACGAACTCATTCTTGTTTTGTTTTAACTCATATCTTGGGTTTCAAGATGTTAATCTTCGGATTATTTTATGTATCAGTCGACGCCACTCAAGTTTCACGATGTTTTCACGATGTTTTCACGATCTGTTTGTCTTTCTCTTATATACGGCGTTGCAGTGCTGATTCAAAATGTTAACGTTGACAAGGGCGTCAATCCTGGGGGGATGGGGAGGGACGAATCCTCCCACTTTTTGGGGGATCAATATTTAATGATCCCCCCCCATTTTTTCCACTTTTGCTTATACGACATGTTCTGATCATCAGAATTCTGTAAAGTCTTCACCCAAAGTGCGTGAAATGGCGTTTCAGAGACTCTAGACGTGCTTTCGGCACTCGATATCTGCGCATTCCCACTGGCGGCATTGGGCCTCAACCGGACAATTTTGGTTTTGGCCGGCTCCTTTACCACGCCTTTTCGTCGGGCAAAACGTACCCACACCCCTAACGCTTAGACCGAAGTTACACTTCCGTCGGGAGGCGTCTATAAATGATAGGGAAATGCCCTGAAAACGTTAAACTTTTTTACATGCCTCCATAACTATTAGCAGGCTCCATCCCCCCAGTTCGAACGTCGAAGGTTCTTGCCTACATTTTTCAGATAGTTTGATCCTATACAATCCCTCAAGCATAGCGCAATTGAATTACTTATATATTTTCAGCATGCGCCTTTCCAATCTATGTTAGTCCTGCACAAAATATACGAGATGTTTTTTTGGGGGGGTTTTTTTACCCACATCTATATATATATATATACATGAACTTGTGGTTAACGCTTGGCAACTGGACTCTGTAGCTCAGTGGTCAGAGCCGCAGATTCAATTCCTGTCCCAGGACTTAGAGTTGCATTTTGAAATATCCATCCACCATCTATATATATACATGAACTTGTGGTTAACGCTTGGCAACTGGACTCTGTAGCTCAGTGGTCAGAGCGCTGCACGGGAATCGCAGGGCCGCAGTTCAATTCCTGTCGGAGGACTTAGAGTTGCATTTTTCGCAACCGTTCCCGTTCAGGTCTAAAATATTGAATATAATATTTCACTCGAAATATCCATCCACCTAAACCTTCTACAAAATATACGAGTTTGATTTTAATCTAATACTAGTAATAGAGGTCTAAAAATGTGCTGTTTAACAGTAGAGAAAAGTGATCATTAAAGACTTAAAGTTAATGACATGTCATTGACTCCTCAGTCCACAGGCAATCTTTCTATTCGGATCATTGTCAAATTTCTATATGGAGTATTGTCTATAGTTAGGGTTAATCAAGTGAAGTCTGGCCATTATATAGCGATAAGCGACTTACGTTATAGTGGCAATCTCATAGTCATGCATGACTAGTGTCATTCGGATATAACTAGGGGTCAGTAATTAAGCTGGCGAAGTGGCATCGATCAGTGGCGGAAATTTCGGTGGAGTGGGAAAGAAACTGCTCCCACACCCCCACCTCTACGTCAATAGACAATTTGTCGGAGATTTTGGCCTTAAAAGGCTAAAACAGCCAAAGTTGAGGGTAAATTGTAGTTTGTTGTGAAATTCAACCGTCTTCACCACATGCACGACCGTAGAAAGTGGATTTTCGCACTGAGTGACATAGCTATATCACTAATATAAAGCAAAAATAATATACAACAAACATATGTTAAACAGTATACATACCTCTTATCATTGTGGCGTGACAATCCTTTGGTTGAACTGACATCAGTGATTGATGTATAGACTATATAGTCGTATATATATGTAGAAGACTATGTCCATGCGTCGAGGTTGTAAGTCGCCCGCGTCTTTGAGTTTCATTCCATTCAATGGGACAGTGATGCAAGTTGAATTGTTAGGATTAGCAATATTTGAGTATAAGCACGCCTTTCTCGTTGTTAGCGTAAACATAAGTTATCAACATATATCGAATATATGATCTCATTACAAATATATTTGACAATTGACCGAAGCCTGTAAGCCGCAAGTCTTAACGCTGTTATCAAATCCCAAGACCCAATTGGCACTGAATTGCAATCTTTTCCGCTAAGCATTTCTAATGCCCAAAACCATTCTTCACAGAAAATATATAAATTAATACAAAAATAAATATATAATACAAATAAGATGGCAAACGTTTTGAGCGTTTTATTATATGACTTTAAACGTCGATTGTGCTCAAAAACTTTAATCTGCATTTATAATAAACGTGCAGTCTGCGGGCGACAGCTGAACATGGCAATTTATTTTTATGTAATTAATATTTCACTTTATTTCCACTTGTGTGCGGTAAAAAGGATCTTAATTATTTTCAATCCCATGTTACAAAAAATATCGAAATTTGTCAGTCGTTTACAAAAGTCAAGTGCTGTAAAAATATCCCACTCGATACTCGAGGGGGTCTTTTTACTCAAATACATCTTCATTGGCAAATTCTATTCGAATGTGTACACAGAAAATAAAGAGCCTAATTTTCACAATTTTTCGTGTACATTTGTCCGCTATAGAATACTTGCCAATATTATGAGCACGATAAATGAAAATATGAAAACAGAAAAATTGGAAGCGATGCGAAAATATAATGTCCGAATATTTCTGTTTTAAACCGAAACCTAGTCCCTTAAGTTATTTTCCCGATGTTGTTTGCGTCATTTTAAATTTCGCGAAAGTGCGCGAAAGTTATACATCCTCGTCCCCAGGTTTATTTGGAAGAGGTTGGGCGAAATTGTTGGTTGGGATTCTTTGTTTCTCTTTTAAAATGTCGTACTCTTCCACTCCAAGTCCTTTGTATAGCATGTGTTGCTATTCAAATCCCGCTTTCCCCATGTCAGACATTGGAAAATACAAAAGTCTTGCTGAACTTGTGTGTTTTATTGTTTGCAGTTTGTATAAACTCTCGGGGGAAATTTTTTATTCCCACACACGTGGATTGAACACGGTAACTTCAATTGAGTTCCATTTGCGGTAATATGGCGGCTTCTTTTTCAGGCCCTATATGGTGTGATCTGAGGCTTTACAGGCTTGTACCGGCAAAACAAGAACTTTTGGATTTTGCTCGCAAAATGTCTTTTCAAGATTGACTTGTCAATTGTCAGCTAACATTTCCATTTTCTCTTTACCAAACCCGACCAGAGACGTAGTAGCTAGGAGGGGGGGCAAATTCTCATGATACCCTCTTGATAAAATTGTGATAGCAAAATTATTTTTTATTTTTTCTCACGTTATACGTCATGCAAATATAATTTTTTACATTATGTTTTGAGAATTTGGGCGTATTTCAGCCAGGAGCCAGGTATCTGGGGGGGTTTGGTTTAGTACCCCATGAATTGTATGTTGTATTTGGAGTAGTAGTGCGAGAGATTTGAGTCGTCAAAAAAATACGAGTCGGCAAAAAAAAAAGGACGACACACAACAAGGAACATATGAGCAGCACGTAAGTTGTCGGAAATTTTTTTAACCCATCGCCCCGCATTTATTTTTGTGGGTACTCCGGTTTCCTCGGCTGTAATGAATTGATATCCATTATAACTTTTATTTTCGCGTGCATTTAGGACAATTGTTATAATCTATTCAAATAGCCTGCGCGCGCAGGTTTACAATTACCTAATCAAATGACGTAATAATGAATGTACATTAACTCTTAAATCGTGAAGATACATAAGGAAACTTTGATTGGTTAGTTCTTCATCATCATGAGTAAAGCAGCGTCAGAGAATGTAGAATCTGTACTGCTTACTCCGAAAGAAAACAAATTGGTTGTCCAGACTTTGGGAAAAGGGAAAAAGGTTTAGTTATTTAAGAAACGATGAATATCTTAGAGCTGGACGAGTGGCTTAGCAAGTATCCTAATCTTAAATGATGCTACCTATTCTGAGCGGTGGCTCCACACCGAACATTGGACTAACAAACCAAAGGTCATGGGTTCGATCCTACCACGGTCAAGCAATTCTTCAGTTCGCCGTGTGAAGCCACTCAGAATAGCATCATCTAAATTTAGTTCACACGAGTTCTATAACGAGGGGCGAATCACTCCTAAAACGTGTACGAGATTAAAAATCATGTGATTTTTTTGTGTGATTTTTCCCCCGATTTTTTTTTGACATTTTTCTATATTTTTGTGATTTGTCTATTTTTTGTGATTTGTTTCGTGATATTTTTGTGATTTTTTTCTGTGCTTTTCTTTATGATTTTTCTGAAGGTGCACGGGATTTAAATCAGTGATATGCCCCTCGAGTTCTAACGCCACAACCATTAGATCTATGTATCCGAATCTCATATATTATATCTTATTTTCTAATTTTTACTTTATTTTTTGTTGCGAGGGACGATTATTGGTGGCATTGGTGGATTTCGCCTGCATCCAGTTTGACTCTACCAAACGCCGCCGGGGTTTTTTCAGGATATTTCGATTTCCTCCTGTAATAACATTTGAACACTGTTATTTATGGATGTCCCTTACTGGACCTTCAGGAAGAGCAGTTAGAACTGATGGAACTCTTAGTTTAGTTCAGGTTTTCTCATATGTAGTAACACCGAACCAGTGGTGGAAACTTTGACCTAAAAAGGGCTAAAAACAGCCTATTTTGAGTGTAAATGGGGGGTTGTCGGAAATTTAGGAGGCTTTGCCCACCCACCGGAAAAAGTGAATTTCCGCCACTGCACTGCACCGGACCAATACTGGACCTTTCTGGACCTCGAGAGAGGAATTATTAGAACTTATAGAGCTACTGGTATAACCCAGGGATAAATCAGTTAATAAAGTTTAGTTTCAAAACGAATACCAAATGATTTTTCATTTCAAATTCGCAAAAGATACCGGCCTAAGCCCCGGTCAAAATAGGATGAGAGTTGATGCGAGTCAACGAGAGTTGCAACTCTCGCTCGCGTTAACTTGATCGCCAACTCTCAACAACCAGTCTCATCGACTCTCATTAATTCTGAGCTGGTTCAAATTTTGATGAGAGTTCATTGATGAGAGTTTTTGCTCGTTCGACCGGTACGCGTGGTAATATCCAGTCACTCAACTCTCATACAACTCTCATGCGACTCTTGTTCTCGTTTGACGGGGCATGTGAGTTTATGATACTCTCATGAAAACTCTCGCTTGCCAATTCTCATGCATCAACTCTCGTGTGACTCTTGTTCTCGTTTGACGGGGCATGTGAGTTTATGATACTCTCATGAAAACTCTCGCTTGCCAACTCTCGTCAGTCGTGCATCAACTCTAATCCTCGTTTGACAAGGGTTTTAATGCTAATCAAATCCGGGTTGGACAAGTTTTGATAGAGATGGAAAAATAATATTTCTTACAAAAGTATTCTCTGTTTAACATTGTGTTTTCTCTCGTTTTCTCCAGTCACTAGCCACAGCCGTTGCACAAATCTACCTGGCTTTGCCTAGTGATCGTACACAATGGACGAAACTTGGAACTGGAGTTGTATGTCTGGTCAAGGATAAACAAGAGAAATCATTTTTTATTAGATTTCTCGATATAAAGGTGAGAAAATAGAATGACTATATGTTACAATTATGCAAAGAGTTTAATTAATTAGCATTTTTAGCGCAAGATATGACAAGCGCTCCCGTTTCCGTACCAACACGTCTAAGGTGTAATGTATCTATTAGTATGGAGATTGGATGTGGTTAGGTTGTGGTTCCAGAGTGGAGATTTGGTGTTTAAAGAGATATGGCAAAAAAAATTAGTTTCCCTTATTTGAAAGAACTTACAAAATTTGGTAGAAAACATTTTTACAGCTTTTTGAAATCTTGCTTAGTTCTTGAAATATTTAGACCGAAATCATAAAAAATCAGTGAGCTGTCCGCCATCTTGGATTATTGTGGATATGCATATTACGTCACAAGTAGGGTCACGCAAATATTTTAACCAGATAGCCAATCGTCATTTTGAGTCCAAAATTGTACTTCGGTTGCTTTTTTAAATAACATATTTATTGACTGACAACATTTTAAGCATTTACTAATTGTTATTTGGTCACCTACGAGTAGTTTTATATGCGTGGCTAACCCTGATTGTGACATTTCTAAAACAACTGTTAATGAGATCAAAAATTAATCCAAGATGGCGGACAGCTCATTGTTTTCAGTCAAAATATTTCAAGAAGTAAGCAAGATACGAAAAATCGGTTAGGGAGTTTTAGATATAATTTTAAAAGTTTTTTTAAACGAGTCAACCTAGATTTTTATTGCCATACGCCTTTAAAATGTCATTAGAATGCATGTCCAATTGCGATTGGAACGGGGGGAAAAGGGTTAGGTTGCGATGAAGACAGGTTTCGTATGTAGTTAAATTCAATTAGAACGCGGTTAATACGCGGTTAGTTTGCGGTGAATGCGCGGTTAAACTGTGGTGATTACGTTTAGCATGCAGTTTTGCCAGTTTAGTTGCAATTGGAACGCGGTTGGAATGCTGTTAGATTACAATGAAGGCTGTGTGGTCAGAATGTTTAGACGGTGTTTAAGTATAATGTAAACAATGAATATCTTTGCGGATGAAATCCAATAAATACTTACCTCCTTTTTTTAGGAAAAATGTGTTGTATGGGAGCAAGAGCTGTACAAACAGTTCAAATACAGAGCTGTTTCAAAATATTTTCAAACATTTTTTGCACATGTAAGTAATCTTTTCAGAAATGTTAGGTAATGGTAGTCACTGTCGTGGTGTCCTCATACAAGGTATCTTATATATCCAGCTTCTAAATTCTAAAATTCATCTGACCATCTCAGCCGAACTTGTATATACGTTATATCTTAGGATTGCAGAGCTGGAATAAATTTTGCCAACACAGAGGAGGCTGCGTTGTTTCGAGCTGCGATAATGGAAAGAGTGAATGTTTTCAAAAGAAAGAGAGATGGTAAGTAGTCGTGTTGAGTATGGGGGCTTCGATGGCGCAACGTCAGAGCAACTACCTTTCACTAGCTCTGAGATCGTAGGTTCGAATCTCGTTCATTTATTTGTATATGTTTTTTGGTGAAAATAAAACTAAAGTGACGTGACGTGACGTGAGTGGAGTGGAGTGAAGCGAAGCGTAGCGAAGCGTAGCGAAGCGTAGCGAAGGGAAGGGAAGGGAAGGGGAGGGGAGGGAAGCGAAGGGAAGCGAAGCGAAGTGAACTAACTTCATCTATATACAGGATATCTATATACAAGATAGCTGTATCAGCTCTAAACTGTCCTTTCTAGAGGAGTAGAGTGTTATATTACAGAAGGATACCATGCAGAGTACCCGGAGAAAACCTGCCGCGGTGTTTGCTAGAGTCAAACTGGAAGCACTCTTCTTACAACTGCATATTTCATGAATCAAACCACAGAAGGTGAAAGGCACATACATCAACCATGCTACCAAACTTCACTCTGCCACGACACCGCCTTAGGGTAGAGGTTTGCCGTATTTGAAGTAGTTCAAGAAACCTAAAAGACTTGCAGCTCCCACCATGGACATACAGAATCCTGGATAAACTTAACTATACACTTATCTCCATAACCTTCCTCCCGCGTAGGATTTTGGATTTTCCCAATCTTCCTCAAAATAACTTTTTTTGCCTGGGTAAGTTTGCCAGTTGTCCATTGCAGTACTGCTAGTCTGACTGAGTGCTGACTGTTACTACTAATACTAGCATGGGTTGTCGAGTACTTACTGCTTTGCAATGTTTTATTCAGTGTTTCACTTTCAACTTTCCTCAATGCCGGTTAACCTTCCTCACGGGTGGTACCCGCTTACCCGCAGCATCAGTTTTGCACCTCTGTTTCAGATTTTTCTGTTTTCTAGAAATAAGGCAACGAAAGCTGGCTGCCTATCAACAGCAGCAACAAATGAACTTCCAAATGAACGCCTTGCAAGCGATGCAAAACCCTTACTTCCGTATGCAATTCATGCCTCCAAATATGCAGAGTATGATGTTCATGCAGATGAGAGCTCCAGTAGCGACCGGTCAGAGAGCACAGCTACAGGCGATGTTTAATAGTATGCCGCCTGAAACGCGACAAGCTTTTTTAATGAACATGAAATCTGGTGGTTCTATGGCCTCGATGTATCGTCAACCCAGTACCATGTCTGGTTAGTGGAGGAGGATCTACGATCTACACACGTAAAAATCTCACATCTTGTCAACAAGATGTGTTCGCAACAGACTTGTAGCAAGCTTGTCAACAAGTTGTAACAATGTTGTCATTTATCAAGTTGCTACAAGGTTGTCACTCACAACCTGTTAACAAGTTGTTGATTTGCAGGACGATAACAAATTGTTGAAACAACTTGTAACAAGTGTGTTGAGTCGAAACTCGACAACCTTGTAGCAAGTTCTCAACAAGTTTTTGACAATTTGCCAACAAGCTGGGAACAAGCAGTGCGAACACATCCTCATTGTTAGCTGTTGAAACAGCGGCAATTGTACAAGTCTGCAGCAGGGTTTTTACAATTTGTGCGTTTTTACGTGTGTAGTCGGTTATTCATCGTACCATATGTACTACAAAACATTAACCATAAATCATCAATCATGAACAATCAACGATGCATGCACAATGAATCGTATATGTAAAATCATGCATCCATACACCATAAGTATAGGTTATCATATGAGGGATGAGGTGATATCTGTTTTATCGCTCGAGGACGATATCGTTATGGTCACGAGTGAGCGCAGCGAACAAGGGACAATTATGATATCGTACCGAGAGTGATAAACTGATATCACCGAGTCATGAGTGTGATAACCTTTTTATCACATCTAGTGCCTTTATCAGGGTGATAAGCAGCGGGAAATAAAAACGATATCGTCCCTAGGGGACGTTTTTATGTCACTCTGTTATCACCCTGATAAAGGCACAAATACGTGATAAACTATTATATAACCATTTGTTATAAGTGGCATTTTCTCTACTTCTCTAGGAATGTTAGCTGGCCCAGCTGGGAGACATCATTCAAACTTCGCAATTCCATCTACACCCAGTCAAGTCCCACATTATCCACACGCTTCAACACGTAAGTTTTATTGCACATTTTCGACTGATCGACGTTGAGTAAAAATGGCTTTTAAGCTTTAGTCTTACACAATTTGCGTGGAAAATTACATTCATGCCGGATAGCTGAACACTAGACGTACGTATATAAGTTGTTTCGCACCACCAAACTTCATGAGAACGATGCACCTAACTTGAAATTCTATTTTATAGGATTTGAAATTCTATCTTGTAATTGTAAGTTATAGAAAGTAGTACAAATTTAAGACTAGAAAATAAGTTTTTGTTTTAGAATCTGATCTTGGTGCTGTCTTTACAATTTGAATATCACTTGGCTAAAAACAATGAAGTTGTTGATTAATAAACCCAACATCTGAAATGTACAAAATTTCCAGCTTATTTATGTTGTAAGATATAAGGACCCGGTTAGTCGTTTGAAATATCATTGCGCCAAGCCTAGGTTCGACCATGGTAGTTTAAACAAGATAGACGAATTTCCACTTGAAAATTAAAAAACGGCTTTGGGAGTGAAATTATGCTTATATTACAATTCAATTGAACTAGACTCTTTGTTCTGTTTCAGCTCCAAATATGCATTACAGACCCCAACCTTCACACGAAGCACACAGCTCTTTTCACCCACCACCTCCGGAACCAGCTCAGGGAGCGCCTACACCACCTATTGAGACAACACCTTCCACACCGCCTCCCCCCATAGAGGCAACTCCCTCCCCACCCCCTCCCCCTGCGGGACCAGCAGCTCCCCCGCCTCCGCCTCCCCCACCAACATTTGTACCAGCGCCACCCGCCCCCAGTTCTGCAGCAGGCTCAAGTAGTCCGGTCAGCGTGAAGTCATCTGGCAGTGGTGATAGAGGTGGACTACTGCAGAGTATCCAAGCTGGAACTAAACTAAAGAAGGTAGAGATATTTTACAATTAATCGATTAAGCACCAATGTGCCCTAATACGTCCTCAGAGTCCGCGTATAATTTTGGGTGTTCCCAAACTTTCTCAAAATAACTGGAGATTTTCCAACATGTAGGCTTTTGCTTGGGTAGGTTTGCCAGTTGGCCATTGCAGTACTGCTAGTCTGACTGAGTGCTGACTGTTGCTACTAATATTAGCCTGACTAGTCTAGTACTTACTGCTTTGCAATGTTTTATTCAGTGTTTCACTTTCAACCTTCCTCAATGCTAGTAAACCTTCCTCACGGGTGGTACCCGCATACATTGCTTTTGTACTCTGTCTGATGACAGATGATTTCTCCTCCAATATGAAAATGTTGGGCGTTAATTGATTAACCAGACTGTCTGCAAATGTCTCTTGTGAACCCCATTAGTTAACTCGAAATGCGCCCTAATGCACACAACCTAATTTATTATTTTACTTTACCTCATCCCAGACGATTATCTCGTTCTGGAGAAAGTGTTGGGTGTTAATAAATTACTGAAATTATAATACAATCTTGCAATGTTCCAATGCTACCAATGCTGTTTCAGTAACTTGTTATCAGGATGTGTTCGGCGCACTACTGGTTGTGAACGGCTTGTTGTACAAGTACAATGTTGTTGACACAACTGACTTGATACAAGTTGTTCCAACAACTTGTTATCGTCCTGCAATTCAACAGCTTGTTAACAAGTTGCAGTGAGTGACAACCTTGTAGCAACTTGATACAATGACAGCATTGTTACAACTTGCTGATAAGCTTGCTACGAGTCTGTTGCGATTATAACACATCTTGTTGACGAGATGTGAGATTTTTACTTGTGTAGTCCCACATCATCAAGTTGCATCCTACGTTTTAGCAAGTCTATAGTTTTTGGTTATTTTCGGAGAATATCAACGTTATTTTCGGAGAATATCAACGTTATTTTCAGAGAATATCAACGTTATTTTCGGAGAATATCAACGTTATTTTCGGAGAATATCAACGTTATTTTCGGAGAATATCAACGTTATTTTCGGAGAATATCAACGTTATTTTCGGAGAATATCAACGTTATTTTCGGAGAATATCAACGTTATTTTCGGGAGACGGTTAATTTCAAAACTAATTTTTCAGTACAAAAATTTATACACTGACAAACTTAGTTATTTTCTTGTTGAAGGTTGGTGAGTCGACCAGTTCACGGAAACCAATTCCAAAGGTGGAGAGTCACAGTATGCGTGGAGCACTGGCACGAGCTTTGGACAATAGAGCCAAAGTCATGGGTAAGTGTGCAACGTATTGGGATCTGAGCATAGATATAATAAACCTATGGATCTGAGCCTACTACAAAGACTGTGTTAGAATACATAGCAGAGTGCTTAGGAGTATTGTAGTAAGTAAGCAGCTGCTGATTATCAAGAAGGACAAGAAAGCTGGAAGCTAGCTGAAAGGAAACAGCTCAACGTGACCAAGTCGACATCTTCTAGGCCATCACGGAGCACACACGGAGCACAGCACGCCGGGGAGGGCTGGTTCCAGTTAACCGGGTCAACCCCTGACCCAAGCCCTAGTGGAGGTCCGGAGGAAAACCGGAGAAAACGGACGACTTTCGGCAGGCGTTGATTAACTCTTTTTTCATAGCGCTCATAAAGTCATCCCAACGAGACTTGAACCCACGATGTCAGAGGTGAAAGGCGCGTGCTCTAACGATTGCGCCACCGAAGCCCCCTTAGAATACGGCGTTTATTCGGGGGGCGATGTTGGTGACAAAATTTTCTTGTCTGACTTGCCACGTCCTCGCCCCCAGGGCTTCTCGGGAACGAGGAAGGACAAGCCACAAAAAGACCGATATGATTATAAACACATTACAGTGCCATTTTCACTAATCGTGTGGTCCGCAAACCATTGAACAATTCGTACAAACCGTATGATCCAGAACGTAGATCATTTCATGATATCCGTATAAACCATCTGATCGCGTACTCAATATTTTGGCATCTTCACAATCCGTATAAGTTCGACAGTATAGAAAAATTAGGCTTACGCTTGTTTGTACCCATTTCACAATAAATGTTGGTACTCTTTACATTTACGTTGCTGAATTTGACACCAACCGCAAATCCGCAATGAAATGCTTACGATCCCCCTTCCCTCTATATACAATGTTGTGCTTAGTGTGGTAGACTTGCAAGGGTTTACCCAACATTGTACGGGGGGAAGGATGGATCTGAATTCTAGTTTCAACGGGAAAATTTGTAATGTGGTACAGGAAGTTGCTACTTTTACTAAGTGTTCCAACGTCCAAGGATTTTTGACCAGGATTGTAGTTACTATTGTTCAAATTTTAGATTAGGTACATGTAATTACGCATTAGAATGATCTACATGAGTGAATATTATCTTTTGTTCTATTCTACGTTTTCGCAAACTACAATCAGGAGCAAAATGAGTTGGATCACTTGTTTCAAATTGTGAAAATTTCATGTATTTAAGGAAAAACGGCCTTGCCTGTCTCAAACCCCACCCCTTCCACCCAATTCAATGTTGTCCAAATGATATTATGCATTTTTCCGGACACAACTATAACAGTAGAACAACATTGAATGGGGGAAAGGGGGGAAATTATAGAACAAACGCATATCCCCCCTCTATTTTCATTAGATATGCAAATTTTGAAAGAAATATCTCGTGTGTGTCAACAATTTTGCTCTGGATTGTAGAACGATAGTAACTAGGCATGTGAGTTATTCAAAGTTGTGAATTGGGTGGCAGCGTTAGCCAAATTTGTCTATTGGACAATCATTGTGAAGTAATGCGGTATTATGTTTAGGTGACGAAGATTCCGATGATGATGACGACTGGGATGATGATGACGATGAAGATTGGTCAGAATGAATTCAGCTAGAGAATTGAAGAGCAACCGGCAAAGAGGATGGTATGACATCCTGAATGGGAAATATTGTTGAAATTGTTGCACGGGTAGGTCAACATATAAGAGATAATTCGTTACTTATGTGTATATTATAACATGTTGAAATATTTCCAAATACAACGTGTCAGATTTTGTTTTACCGTTATCGCGTAGTTGAGAAGAGCACGGGAAGGCGTTTCACTTTCTGAAAATTGAGAAAAAGAGGAATATTATTAATCAACTAGAGGGCATTCTTAAGGTACGTTCAGTTGCACGTTAATGATATTTGAAAAATACGTGGCAAACGTCATCTGGTGACATCATCAACTGAAAATATTCGTCATTAACATTCAGCAAAACCTAAAATCGGCTCGACAAATCGCTGTGTGTGAACGTACCTTTAGACTGCGCACCTCCGCCAGCGAATTTAGTCAAGTAATCATGCATAAATTATACATGCATAAATTATACATGCATAAATTATACATGCACTAAATACTCATTCAGTTCTTTTTAGCCCGGAAAAGCGAGACAAACATTTGTACATTTCTCATCCAATTTTAATCTAAATTGACCCAAAATTTAATCGATTTGTCTTTGGCCTATGGCCATTGGCTCCACAAATTTTCGTATTAAAATGTTTGATATTTTGCAAGTTATCGTGTTGACAGACAAACAAACAAACACAAACAAACACGCCCAGGCGAAAACAGGTAATGAGGTAATGGCGGAGTTAATGAGGAAGTAGGCCAATCATATTATTGCTTTATATTCATGGTCACATAATGATACTTGAGATCTGGGCAATATTTTTATGTTGAGTAACCCAGTCCTGATCACACTGATTAAAGGCCGTTTTCCACTTCAAACGTATCGTATCGTACCGTAGCGTTTTCTTCTGTGTCGAAGTCATTAGTTCTATCCGAGTGCTCAGGAAACAAAGGAATACGCTACGTTTCGGTAGAATACGGTTGAAGTGAGAAACAGCCTTTAGTACAAGGGCTGAAGAGATTCATTAATTTGAAGCATCATCATGAGAATGCCATTTCATAACCTCGAACTTTCAAAACCTCGTAGTTGCAGCGTGAAAGGTAATTTCGATGCGCACGGACACAAAATACAATAAAATGTAATTTACTTGAAACATAATTTTATACACATATTCATTCCATTCAGACCTTCAGGTTATTCACAATTTATGTTCATCTTATTATTCTGTATTTTAAAACTGCTAAACAATGCAACTGTCGATAGCAAAATTTCTGTATTTTGAAAACTCAAGCACAATAGAGCCATTTATACGGGAGAAAATAAGTCGCGACTTACATAAGACGCGTCTTATATAAGACGCGTCTTATATAATAGACGCGAACGCACTCGTATAAATGGTCAAATTCTAGTAAGTCGCGACTTAATTAAATAAGAACAGGGGTTCAGGCTGTTCCACAATAAGTCGCGACTTATTAGAATTTGACCATTTATACGAGTGTGTTCGGGTCTTATATAAGACGCGTCTTATGTAAGTCGCGACTTATTTTCTCCCGTATAAATGGCCCTAATAAGCCAATTCGTAGTGTCGAATGCGCATCCAAACGACGCATTCTGCGTCGGGATAAAATTGCAGTTAAATGGCATAACATGTAGGTGAGACTGGAAGAATTAAAATATGCATATCGAAGTATTCAACTGTTCAATCATCATTTGAATATGCAAAAATTGCTCGAAGAACAATTACTTTCCTCACGCTTGACTCGCTTTAAGTTGGAAAATTTACTCCCTTAAGTGCAGTAGTGCACCTTCCTTTATTTTGCTTACACAGAAGCTGACAGTTCTAGTGTGGCTATATGTGAAACACAAAGGAGTGATTGAACAGTTGAATATTTCGATATGCATATTTTAATTTTTCCAGTCTTAGCTACATGTTATAATTCAACTGCAATTTTATCCCGACGCAGAACGCGTCATTTGGATGCGCAGTCTAGTTGGGATGCGCTGCAGTCTGGGTTTAGCTTGTATAACCCCGCGAGGTTACGGTTTCAATGGTCCGATCTATACGAGTCGAGAAGGACGATCCGTCTGAATGAATTTGGGCGAATAAAAGATAGTTTGTCAGATGTTTTCTTCGCCTGCGTCTTAAACGTGACAAATACACTGATGATCTCTCAAGACGAACTCAACTATTCATGTAATTCGCGTACACAGACGAACTTATGTGCGTGGTTAGTCTTGACAGATTGATCCGATACGGCATTATAGACAAACTATCAGGAAAATATTACAGAAGATTTGTTCCAATAACGTCTTAAGGCTATGTTACACGCGAGACAATTTTTGCTGCAATTTCGGACGCAGAGCGTCGATAGGTAAAAAGTCATATTTAACGCACAGAAATTATGAGCATGAATCTCGTTTTACTTTGCAGATATTTTTCTTGCTAAAAATGCCCAGAAGGGAACAAAGAAATGAATGAGAATTATAATATCGGTGAAGTGAAACGCGGGCCATGTTCACTGTTTTTCTGTGCGTACATTTCTAAATAACATGGCCGAAGGTCAGAATATGTTGGCAACAGGCAACTGTTGTGTCCGTCACTGGTCTGGATAATTCATCTTGTGACTACACTAAGTCTAAGACGGACAATCCATCTGACGGAAGATCTGTCCAATGTATAAATCGGAGTAATAAATTCTCTCTTATAATTATAGGCATGCACATGCGTATTGCTTGCTTTTTAAATTATATTACAACATTCAACATGGCATGCAACTACCAGTTGATAAAAAATCCCGCTGATTAACTTTAAAAGCCCTATACCAAAATATCTTCAACCCTAATATGTCTTGTCATCTTTGCTTATTGCATGGGGCATTCATAATTGATAAAATCTATGTTCTTACTGTATCGCGACATTAATTACTATTATAGAATTTCATCATAATATACATTCACCATAAACATAGTCAATCGAGATATTGTCCGGAAACTCTTCCAAAGTGACTTCAAAGCGTCTACAATGCGCAACGATTTTGTGTTGAGTGACTTCAGCATGCAAAAACCTTTTCAAATTTTGCTCTATATTTCAACAGCACGGTTGAGTGATTCGACCAGACGATGCCATTGGATGATTGTTTCATTACACCAAAAATTCATTGTCTTCTCAATGCAAAAGTTTGTATAGCCACGAACAAAGAGAATAGAACAGGACTTTGACCGAATTTCCAGACTATATCCTTAGTGACTATGGTATAAATCAATTAATTTATCCAATACTAATTTTATCTCCTCATTCTATTAACCGCGGCCAACTTGCCAAGCAACATTGTCATTGGCTGGCACGGTTTTCCCGGAAATTTTCTAGAATTCTAGGATTTTTTCCACGAATTATCATCGTTTCTCGGAATGTTATAGAGCTACATCGTCCTCTTCCTCCGGTTCGATCGTGTGGTATTCTGGTTGAGCACTAACTGGGTGCTTTAAATATTTGTGTTCTGCCCCGCGAATATTGAGTTTGTTTGTAGAATAGTGATGGATTACTTTGGGTATGTCCATGAATGGCTTGCTGAACTGACCCAGAATAAACTGACCGTCAAGTTGGCGAACAATTTTGAGGTGGAGGAAGTTTTCGCTGTTTCTATAAATAAGGTAAGGGAATGAGAAATACTGAACGTAATGACAAATTTTCTGGGCTACTCACGCCCCGTGCACCCCTAAATCCATGGCATAATTTTCATCATAAATACCATTCATCATCACCATCACCACAAGCACCATCACCACAAGCACCATCACCATTACTAAACCTTACCTACACATGTACTACGCTCTATACCTTTCATACACATCATCATCACAGCTAACAATAGATACCACTACACAAATTATTTAAATTCTTATTTTCCCAAACTTTACCTATTTGAAGTATTCCCCCACATGTTTGTTATCTTACTAATAACCCTAATGTACTTACTTCATTGACAAAGAGAAATCTTTCCTACTGCTCTCGCTGTTGCGGACAAGAAAACTACAGTCCTGTGTACTACGAAGTAACTCTTCAGCTTCTTGCCGTTTTAATGGACCATGATACCAACTATAATAGATCAATTATATAAGCCAAGGGTTAGTATCAGGAAAATCAAATCTTAATATACAAGTATACAAAACAGATAATTGTGAAATCATTAAGGCCGTTTGCTTAGCCACACTATGTGTGCATCGTTTCTACTGAGAATTTCACCTTGTTAGACAAAGATCTATCTGTTTAGTTTTGTTTATTGTGTTTACCACTCCAAGGTGGACGGAAAGCCTTAACAGGTTTTGCAACCCAATTGGCAAAGGTTCTGAGGGTTAGTTAGTTAAGGTTAATGCCTAAGGGTTAGTTTTTAGCGAGGGAGGAAAACCGGAGTACCCGGAGAAAACCCTCGAAGCACAGGAGAGAACCAACCAATCTCAACTCACATGAGTTTATCAAGCGCACTGACGTTACCCAACCTGAGTAAATCCTTGCCCTCGACCTGCTGTATAGCCAGCTTAACTTAGAGGTAAGGGGCAGCGCGCTAACCGCATCTGCCACCCGTGCTTCCCTAAATATGAGAGTAACTTGCTTAGCTATGATCTCTCGTGGTGGTGGCTCAGTCAACAGCTCTCGTGTGCGGCAGGCTTTACACTACAGTATATCTCAAGATTTTTTGGCATCTCGTTCGATAGAACTATAAATAGTAGAAGGTGTTTTGTAGATGGAATACTCTGACGAAAATCTAGGAGCAGTTGCGAAAAATGCAACTTTAGGCCCTCTGGCAGGAATCGAACCTGCGGCCTTGCGATTCCGGTGCAGCGCTCTAACCAACTGAGCTACAGAGTCCAGTTGTTGAGCATTAACCGCAAATTCGTGTATATATGATGGGAGTGATGCCAGAATAAGGTATGGGTAAATATCAAGATTTTTGGGCATCTCGTTCGATAGAACTAATGGTAGCAGAAGGTGTTTTGCAGATGGAATACTCGAACAAACATTTATATACAATTTTATAGACTATAATATATTTACACTATCTCACTCTTATGAACCAGGCTTAAAAGTTAAAACTATTTCATGTTTACCTCTGTTGATCAAGTGGTAAATCTGGATTGATTTCATGTGGATTAACGATCTCCTGAAGTCGCGTTGGTTTGGAAGGTCCCATCATCCCAAACTGTTGCTTATTCTTATACTCCCATGGCGTATCATAGTCATCACTCGGCGGGATTGACGACACCGCAGGTTGCGAGAACTTTCTATTGGTATTTCCAGGGCTCCTAGATGGTGCACTGGGCTGTGAATATCGTCGAGGTCCATCGGATGTACCACCGCCTGTTGCGTCCCATGGCGTTTCATAAACTCCTTCGGCCTGTGGTCGTTGACCATTTGATTGGTTCATCACATCCCATGGTTGTTCGTACAGTTGACCATCATTGTTAGGAGGGTGTATCTTTCTCGGGACGGGTACGGGTGAGCGGGATTTCCCACTCGGGACCGGTGCTTGTGTTTTGAGTAAATAACTTTGTTTCCTTTCCCAAGGCTCGTCATAGTCGTCGCTAGGTCCCGAAGGTTTTCCAGAGGGTGCTTTGTCTTGCTCGTTCAGTGCGAGGTTTGATTTTGGTCGCTGTGTCTGTGGTGTGGGTTTGGGAACTTTCATTCTTCCCTGTTGCATTTGTATCTTCTTTTGTTTCCATTCCCATGGCGTGTCATAGTCATCTGATGAGGGTTTGCTATATAAAACATAAGTATACTAAGCTTAAATTGTGGATTTATTTTGTTTGTTATTCATAATATACATGAAAAAATTCCTCAATTCTGATTGGCAGAAGTTTTGAGGAAATACAGTGCAGAAAAGAAATATACAGTGCAGAAAAAAGGAAATATAATTAAATTTGCACAAAAATCATTCTTGACTAGAAAAAAACTCCTATTTATTTCCAAATTGCACTCGAAACCATGCTATTACCTATGCTAACACATAAGTATACTAAGCTTAAATTGTGGATGTATTTTGTTTGTTTATATATATTTTTGGGAAAGTGTTGGGCGTTAATGGGTTAAGACATACTGTACACAACACAAACTAATAATTTACATAGTGTCGGTTTGAAAGTCTGTATAAACAAGGAACTGGCTTGGGCCTAGATGCAACAGTATGCTTCAGAGTGTTCAATGGTCTTGCTTGATGGCATTTTGGACATATTGTTTTCCACGACTTTGGGTGTTCTATGTTAAAGATCGTCCCAGTGGCAGTGAAGTAATACAGGAAAAGGAATTTCTTGAATTTATGGTATGAAATGTCCAGTGGTAAATCATATGAGCATTCCATATTCTTGAAACTCTCACCACATAACTGTTCTGTTGGAATACAGTTTTTGTATATGATATGTGGTGAGAGTGTTGTTATTAACTGAGAGTGTTGTTATTAGGTTAACTTTGTTTGTTTGTTTGTTTGTTCAGGCAGAATATCGAGGTCAGTTATAATAAGACATTGTTACTGTACCCAGGCCGATAGAAAATTTGCAGGGCCAGAAGTTAAATTTTGGAACAAGGTCTAGGCCCTGGTGACGTTTACTGCAATTGGAAACAGCAGAAACTGTGTTGGAAAGGTACAACTTGTGACATGGGAGGGGGTCCCAATTTGAGAGGGAAGTCTATAACTTGGGCAGGAGATTTGATCAGTTTTTGGGCCCTGCAAATTCTTCAGGGGGGGTTCACATTCCTCCACCAAGGCAAATTATATCATAAATCATGAAAATGTCAGCATAAGCTGCTTTATGCTGAATTTTGTTGGGGGGGGTGTTGACTTTTTAGAGGGGGTGCATCTCCTTGCAACCCCTTCTAGCAAATCTGCTGGTTGAGCAGCTTTCACCTCTTTATCCATTAAATGAGAAAGCCTAATACTTTAACTTAGCAATTTGCCAAATACAAACCTTGGGTCAAATGCTGGATTCTTTGGATCAATATCAAGTGCACTTCTTCTCTGGTCATTGGTTATAACTTTCCCAGGCACACCAAATCCCCGGCTCATGCGTTTCTCAATAATACCCTCCTTCCCTGTGTCGTACGGGTCAAGATACTCATTGTGTTCGTCATCGGAGGTGCTTTGTTTCTTTGACATGTTTGTTGCGTCCGTCTTAATCGTAGAATCCCAAGGCTCACAATAGTCATCTTTGATTGGTTTGCTGCTTTTCATTTCTTGAATGAAATCATCTTTTCGTTGAACATCGATCGGGTCACAGTAATCGTCTTCTGCATCTGATAGCTGAAATAGGCAGTTACAGTAAAGTAAAATTTATAGTTATTGTAGAACTCAATGGATTGTCTGTTAATTTGAATTCATGCAAATGATTCAGTATGTAAATGAGGCAAAGCTTGAGATTGTGCACATGAAAACACAAGTTGTAACAATCCTGCAGCAGACTTGTACCAGACTTGCTGTTTGGACAACTTGTTATCAGGATGTGTTCACACTGCTTGTTCCCAGCTTGTTGACAAGATGTGACAGTTCTCAGCAGCTTGTTGACAACTTGCTACAAGGTTGTTGATTCAACAGAGTTGTTACAAGTTGTTCCAACAACTTTGTTATCGTCCTGCAATTCAACAATTTGTAGAGAAGTTGTGAGTGACAACCTTGTAGGGACTTGATAAAATGACAACATTGTTTCAACGCATTGACAAGTTTTGCTACAAGTCTGTTACAAACACAGGGCTCATTAATATTATTTTAATTTAGTGCCTGCGAGCAAAATTTTCAACTTCAAAATGTGCCTGCAAAAATGCATCATATTTTAGGTTTTGAGAGGTAAATATTGTTAAAATGTCAAGATTTTAGAATGTGCCTGCACAAATGCAAAGGGTGCCTGCAAGCGGCGCTTTTTAATGATGCCTGCGCGAACACATCTTATTGACAAGATGCAAGATTCTTACATGTGTAGAACAAGATTGCACAGTTCAAATCTCAGGCACACACCCTGCCTCAATTTAGGGGGGTCTAGCCTATTAACTTATTAAGCTGCAATGCACCTAATGTTCTCTACTTTGTTATTTTCCTGTCTAATGCCAAACGGTCTTAGGTGTGTCCACATCACCCATTGAAAGTGCTTGCAAGATTGTTATTGAAGATAAATACAGTAACACTTTGTTTTAACTGTGTAAGTTGTACATATAAAATCATGGTCTCATATTCATGGGGATGAGGTGTTACTGCTGATTCAATTTGCACATTTAGCATGATGAAAGACATTTCTACAGGAGTAGAATCATTATGCATAAGGTCATCATTTGTTCAACAAATCAGCTTTAGGCTAGTTAAACATAATTGGCTGATCAGATTAAAAACTATCAAATGCTTCAATTGAAAAAGTGAAAATTCCCATGAGAATATAAAATGTTATTTGTCTCCAACTGTTCAGCCTTTATACTTGGAAACTACAGTACACTTTGTAATTATTATAATTTCAATTGAAAATTAACTTATAAATAAACATATATCTAAAAAAAAGTATAATAATAGACTTGTAGTAGGGATATATTTGGCATTCAAAATGTAATTCTACACGCCTCATAAATGTTGCAATTTTGATCAGGAATGGCTCTAATTCGTTATTAGAACATAAAAATATTTTTATAAAGAATAATTTCAAAAGGATTTACGATTCGTAAATGAGGTCATTGAGGTGTGTTCTCATAAATAAACATAATTCATTGCGTCGCCTTTATAATGCTTCCTCCTATTTGAATGTTTTCAGATATTCTATTTTGATCTATTTTCATGAATGAACCGTGGACTACAATAACGTTTATTAAGCTGTGATTATGACCTGTGGGTTAGGGTTAACTGCACTGAATATTTGGCTATAAAATATTAGAAATCTATTTAGAGTTGAATTATTTAAATTACTAGGCCAACACAAGCGCGAAAACAATGCCAAATACTAGATGTCAGATAGGTTAATGAAACACGACTATTATCGTAAAATATTCAGCATATATACTCACAAATAGCGAACCAGCCCCTTTAGTATTTTTACTTACCATTTTGATAGAAATTTAGGGCTTTTCGAGGACTGTTTTCATAAACTTACACAAGTACACATTGACAACGACTGTGGAACATGTCTAAACGACTAAACTTAAGAGGTTTATTTACCTTTTTTGCAATATTTATTCTTGGTGGAGCTCGTTTAGGTTCGCCAGAAACTAAGCCAGGGACACTGTTTCTGTTGTTCTCTGTTAGCTGGGGCTTTTTATTCCCTTGTGTGGGCACCGTATCTTGATTTTTTCTACGTGGATTTGGCGAGTTGCCTCCATGACACGGTCTTGGCGGTGGATAATGTGGATGAGAAATACCACGAGAATTTCGCGATGGCGGGTCTGTAGCGTGTAGGACGGCCGGGTCTGTGTAGCTAGGACTCTCTTCATCAGAATCATCCGCCTTCTTCTTGTTCTTCATCCCAAAAACTTTCTTCATTTTCGCTCCGAAGTTTGCAAGTCAACTTGAAATGTAAATTTCGCCCGGAAGTGAAGTGCTTCGTCACGATCACAGCCGGGAAGGGAGGGTGCTTTTGCCAAAGTTTGTAACTCATTTTCGCGACTGCAAACTCGATTTAAACTAAAATAACATAACTTTATTAACTTTTTACATAAATATAACCCTTATAGAATGTGCTATATGAAAGAAACAAGCCATTATCGTGTTTAAACACTTTAAACAAAGAACCGGGAAAATTTCAAAATGCGAAATTTACCCAACCGACCCTACCCTAAGGCTATTTCCGCTTCGCTGTTGCAGCTCGAAGGTTGCATTAGACATTTGATGACAAAAATGCAGCCAAGCAAAGCAATATTGTTGTTTACAAGTTTCTATTTTTGTTTTAGTAATTTAAAAGTGGAAGAGTATTCCGGAGTGTTTGTGTTCCATTTTTTGAGTAAGTATTTTGAGGATAATATATTGAAGTTTTGCTCTAGGAATTGTTTGTTTACAAGAAAATGTTCGGTTAGAAATTAATAATTAATATGTTTCTAATGTTAGTACTCTTTGCTGAGTGTGCACCAATGGTGAATCTTGAAGAAATTTATAAAGATGCATCAAGTTTGTTTAGTTTTAGGTATGGTTAACCCTGCGGCACACAAGAGCTCTTCGCTGATGTTACGACCTTGCGAGGTCGAGGAATTGTACCGTGCGAGGCTGTGAGACAAAGATCTACCATGTTTGATGTGAGAGTAACTTGCTAAGCTACGACCTCTCGTGGAGATGAGCTCAGCCTAGAGCTCTTGTGTGCAGCAGGTTTTAGGGTATGAAAGTACTAAGTAGCAAAAAGCTTTGATCCACCCCCATGCAGTCTCCATCGTCCTCCCCCCCGAATTGGTTCCTGAATTCCAAAATTTCTCAGATTAACCCACCTGTAGCCTCCCATTGATATAAGAGAGTAAAATAAGGTTGGATTCATCTGAGCACTGATGCCTGTTAATGGGTTAATAGAAATTGATATGATCACAGCTTCACCCCCAGCCTGATAAACTTCCAGGAGAAGGGTCTTTGCTCAGAACGTCGACGTCCTTGGTATATTTTTCAGGTAGTTTTATCCTACAAACCCTCAAGTATATTATTGTGGACAAATACTACCTACGATGGACCATCACATTTGGGATGTCATCACATTTTAAGTAGTATGTTTAACATCAGAACAAACACTTGGGTAGGATAAACAGCAGGATTTTTGACGTTGGTCAGCAATGGCTATGAGTGCATTTATACCACAATACAAACATTTCAAGAGGCAATAAGTGTGACCATGCACAAACGCCATTCTTAGTGTTACATCTTATTATATAGCAGGAAATGAAAAACATGGGTTTGGTACTGTAGGTAAGCAAACAACCACATCCTAAAACAACATTAAAGTCAGCAGAAGAAAAGAGGGTCAGTCTGGAAACTGAATTATTTTGCGTGTTTTCCTTTGTTAACAGGCCAGGTGCGGATAGTGGCTTAGAACTTGGTTGCTTTATGGTACCTTTGGTGTTGTTGAGTCAAATTGTGTTTGGGAGACAAAATCCATTCATCTTAGAAGGTAATTAGATATAATTGACCACACTTAAGGTAGCTCAATACAGTTTGTGCAATAACATCTGAATGATTTAATATTATTGAAAATTCTATTGATGATTGGATTTAGGCTGAAGGGTCTCTGGATTAATCGCTATAGCGTTTTTAAGCGCTTTTAAGCGCTTTTATCTAAATATTTCAATTAAATAAATATAAAATTGAAAAATTTTTTTTTTTACTTTTTTTGCAGTAATCATCTATGTAATTTTACTAAAACAATTATTCACCTCAATATCGGTGAATAAAAAAAATGACCTACGAATTCGGTTTTTTTTTCACGATGATATTTCTAAATTATCGGCAAATAATTGTTAAATAATTAAATTTGTGGATCAGTGCTTGAAAAATCTAGAAAATCAAGTAGTTCAGCTCCTGACAACTTTGAATTAATAAAAGCAAAGAAGGAGTTCAATTGATAGAAGAATTAGACAAACAATATATTTAATCTGCCTTATTTTTTCAAATTTGGTTTTAATTATTTTTAAGTAGGAAATAAATTTTCAAGGTGTGTAATAAGAGGAATTAGACGAACAGTATATATTTAATCTGCTGTATTTAGTTTTTTTAGTTGCTAATTTGGTTGTAATTATTTTTAAGTAGGAACTAAATTTTGAAGGTGTGTAAAAATATGATGGCCTATTAGACAGCGATTTTCCCAGCTTTTCTATGATGCCAGAGGAATTACTCGTCTAGAAAACTGTGTTGGGTAGTAATTGTTGTAACCTCTGGGTTGTAACCAGTGCTGTAAGTAACTTCGTTACAAGTAACGAAATTACAAGTAATCGTTACTTTTTTGAGTAACTATAGGGGTAACTAGTTACATTTTGCAAGGAGGTAACTGTAACTGTAACTAGTTACTTTTTTGCTCAAAATGGAACGATAACGCGTTTCATATGTTATCAGCGTTAAAGTTACTTTTCCGTTACATTTTCAGGCTAACTTCTACCATTTAATAATTAATTAATCTACAGTCAAATTTGACAAATTCAAATTGTCAATTCATTACGTACTGTAATCGAACTATCTAAGTATTGAACATTTCAATATTTCATGCAAGACAACATAACGTCTTGGCCAAATTATCAACGCTAATCTGCTGACTTCATTTAAAGACAGCACCAGTGTCACAAGCTAGAAATCCGCTCTTCTCCATACCGCTGCGGTTATTGTAAATACTAAATAGTAAACTGGGGGAATGTAACTTTGTAACTAGTTACAAAAATTTTGAAGTAACTTTGTAACGGTAACTAGTTACGTTTTTTTTCATGTAACTTTTACCAGTAACTAGTTCCTTTTTTGAACATGTAACTGTAACTGTAACTAGTTCCAAAAAAAAAGTAACTTTTACAGCACTGGTTGTAACTAGATAGTTTCTTTAAAATGTTCTTTTCCTTTTTTGAAAAGTTGAATGGTGGTAAGTACAACCGTTTGTACCTGGTAAATGGTAACCCATAATACAGCCAACTTTGTTATTTGTACATGCAGTACTGTGTCTGACACAGGAGGTTATAATTCTTCTAGGGAAAAGTGTCGGGACGTTAATGGGTTAAATTATGAATTTATCAAAAGATAAATGATTAATTAATGTTTTACCATCATTTTCCAGATCAATGGCAGATGTATTACAATGCAGTGGTGTTGATGGGATTATCTACAGTTTTGGTGTTGTTAATGTTAAAGGGAAGAAGAAATGTCACAACTTTGGCAATAATTCCGTTGATTTGTTTCGCCATTGCCAAAACTGCACAGTTTAAATGGAAAGGAGGTAATTGCATGATGCATCCAGATTCCATCCACGTTTTTAGCAAACTGTGTAGAAATATTGTGTATAAATACATGAATGATTGGTTAGAAATTTAATCTAAGCTCAGGAAGTTCAGGCTATGAAAGATAAATTGAACCGGAATAGAAGAATGATGTAGATCTATGTATTCTACACAATCATGCTAAAATCAACATTAGTTGTAACAATGTTGTCATTGTTGCTACTAGGTTGTCACTCACAACTTGTTATAACAATTAAGTTGTTGAATTGCAGGATGATTGCAAGTTGTTGGAACAACTTGTAACATGAAGTCTGTTGAGTCAACAACTTCAAACTTAACAAGTAAGTGTTTGATTACCATTGGCAAAAAACTGTCGATAATTTAATATTGGCAGCATTATCTGCGGCAATTGCCATTTGCCATCGAAGATTGCGAGGACTGAGAATATGAATTAATCTATGACATCTCTGGAAATATAGCTCTACTGGTGCACCTTTACTTTTATGATTTTTTTAGATACGAATGAAGTCTTTCTTGTCACATGTCTGTTATTATATCTCACCATATTTCCTCTCATTATGATATCTCTGCCTTACTCCTTTACTCTTGGTGAACTTATGGTTGTCGCTCAGACTCTGACTATCCTGTATACTGATTACGCTATCAGTATTTATAGTAGGGTAAGTTTGACTCAGTGTACAGAATATTCTGCCCATGTTTTGTCACATAAAAAGAAGGGCGGCATAGATCCCATAAAAATAGAAGAATGGGAGATAAAAGACATAGGATATTTATGAACTCCTAGTATTAATTTGTCTGTCCACAAAATGATGGACTATATACAAGGCTATTTTTACTTATCCCAGACACTTAAGGCAAATAATTTTGTGTGATTGCAGGGAGTCACCCCCATCGTATTGCTGGGGTTGTCTTGGTTATTATTGAAAGTAAAGCCGAAAAGTGGACACTGGGCGTCAGTCTCATGCAGTCCTCTGGGCCTCAATAATATCTTTTACTATGCAATCATTCAAAACATCTATACAATGACTCTTACAAGTAAAGGCCATGTTACACAAGGCAGAGAAATTGTGAGCATGAATCTCGTTTTACTCTCACTGCCAATTTTTTCTCGCTAAACATGCACAGAAGGTTAAAGAAATGAATGAGAATGATTATCGGTGACAGTGGTGTAAAGTTACTGTAGTATTAAATGAGTAAAATATAGACCAGTTAACCATTCATTCTGCTGAATAATTTGAAAATGTAAATTCGTGAACATGCCTCGACGGACATTTCCGAAAATTCTACGAAGGAAAATAGAAGAATGTGAATTTTATTCAGAGTTACACCACTGGGTGAAGTGAAATGTGGGCCGTGTTCACTGTTTTTCTCTGCTTACTTTTCTACATAACATGACGAAGACTAACATTTTTCTGTTGTATTTTACAGCTTCGTTATATCTTTCCTTTTTACTTTACCGCTGCCACCAACGTTGATGAACTGCCTTTTACAAGAGCTGAAGTAACGTTTGTACTTCAGGTAAGTGCATCGATTGTTTAAAGTTGTTTCTGAATTTTCTTATGGCAGTTGTTATGCCATTGATCTATAAGTAGTATATACAAAACTGCTAACCATCTTTTTTCAATCTTTTAGACATTTGTTGTTGGAACTTTGATAACTGGTCTGCTGCTTTTACCTGTGTTGTATTACCTCAGTGTCGTGAGGTATGTAATTGTTGGATATACTGCTGGAACACTGCAGATCTTTCTGCACAGATCATTTCACAATCAATACGTAGGCTCTAGAACTATATTTTTTCAGTGTGTTGAGTAAAAAGAAAATTATGAAAAACGCCAGCTGAGTGACACAAAATAGAGAGGGCTGATTTGGAAGCTTCACGAAAGTACAATGAAACTCATTAGAGAGTTTAAGCTTCACGTTCGTACGTCAAACGACAAACGCCAGGCGAAGAAAAATTTTACGTTATAAGACAATAAAGATAAAATGAACTGCCGAGCTTTTTCTCTAAAAGTTCATTTTCTTTTTTCACATTCTGAGAAATATAATCTTCTTAAATCCGCGCAAGAAAGCAACAATTTGTGTTTTCTTTCAGTGAACCAGCTGAGTTGTGGATTGGTTCTCTATCATTCTATGCTATATGTCTACTTTCAGTCATGGCTATTTTTCTTCCGTCTTTCTATATGACACTGGGTGGAGTGAATCCTGTCTTTTGGGCTGTAAAATTTTTGTCTTTAGATCCAACAAGGGTAAGTTCATGTATGTTGTATTTGTGTGTTTTTGAATATGTTGTGTATGGTTTAATATGCTGCACAGTGTATACTGTAGGTTGTACTTTTGTGTTGAATGTATGTTGTGTGTTTTAGGTTGCGTGTTGTATTGTTATACATGCTGAATGTTGTGTATGCATGTTCTGTGTACACGTTGTGTGTTGTGTGTTGTGTGGATGTTGTATGTATGTTGCTTGTGGTATAATGTGTATGTTGTATATTTTATGTTGTATGTTCTTGTCTGTTGTTAAGTATTTTCTGTGTTCTATCACGATTCTATGTTGTATGAATGTTTTATTTGTATATTGTGTACTATAATTATGTTGCATGTACGTGTTGTAGATTGTATTTATGTTGTATGTCGTGTTGTTGGTTGTATTATAGATTGTATGTTGTGTGTTACAGACAAGTTATAACTCTATTTTTCAGATTCGTCTCATAATATATTGGGTCATGATTGTCCTGCTTTCATTTGCTGTTGTGATTTGGAAGAGTTCGTACAATGACAAGAGTAAGGATCCTCCAGCAACCCCCAATATCGTTATTAGAAAAATTTTTCATATCCTAGCTTCAGCCATATTTATCCCTGGAATCCTTTACGATCCTGCGTTACTCCATGTATGTTCAGCCTTGGCTACTTCGTTATTTTTGTTCATAGAGGTAAGTTACTGTTTATTATTAATGTAGTTCAATATGTTGGAATCGAATCATAAAAGTTGTTTGAACAACTGGTAAAATTGATACGCATTTTTATGGCATATATTTTTGGCAAGAATGTGCTAGAACGGTCTAGAGGCTCTAGCTAACCTAAGTTTTACCTAGAGGAACAGGAAGACCTCTAGGTTGCAGAGGGGGGAGCCAGCTCTGTGCATGTTGTTCAGTGGGTTGAGACCTGATGCCACCATTGGTTATACTGAGACAGTAAGGGCTCTCAAGACCTGACAGAATATGCAAAAACTGTAGGTTTTTCTTGAGGAACAGGTGAACCTCCAGATAACAGGGGAACAGGCGGACCCACGTTCAGGTCAGTAAGCTCGATGAAATTGAGTCCTAGCTGGACTGATGACCAACCATTGGTGCAGGGTACTCAACTATGTATGACTGACCCATCGAGTCTCTAGGTCAGGTCATTACTGTAAGTCGCATAATTTTACACAGAATGTGGTTGCCCACCCGAACCAGAGTTTTATGATACACGTGGTCGACAACTAAGGTCTAAAGGCTCTTTTCCACTCATCGCAAAACCAACTCGCTGCGAGTTCTTGCATGTAATTAAAATAAACTGTCGAGCATTGTGATTCGATGAAAGTACTCGCAGCGAGCTTGCGAGTTGGTTTTTGCGACGAGTGGAAAAGAGTCTTTAGGGTTAGTTTTTGGTCAGGGAGGAAAACGGGGGAGCCCGGAGAACACCTTCGAAGCACGAGAGAGAACCAAGTACAACTTTACTTCATGGATGCAGAAGTTAGGGAGTCATGGGGGCGACGCTACCTCCATAGTCTAAGGGACTAACTACAAATTCAAAATGTGCACTTCAAAACTTCAATCAAGAATTGTGGAGTCCAAAAATCATTTGGAGGTAGTGGAGCTGGCTATCTAAACCTGGAGTTATTGGCTAACAACTCCAAAAAATCCTCATCGGGGTTGGGGGGGGGGAGGAATCTGCTCCCGAGCCGCACACCTAGAGTTTCGTCTTAGGACGCACTCAGATCCCAAGGCTACTAGTCTTGGCCAGCTTCAACCCAGAGCGCAACGGCTGCGCCGGCATAGTCTAGTTCCATTCGAAGATCGGCAACCTCCACAAAAATTAAATCTACAGGCATACTCTACTTACATTAGACTTATTTAAAAACGATGGCCCTTCAGCTATTGCTGCTTTTCAAGTGATCGTTTTAGATACTATAAAGTATTAATAATTATTTACATCAATTAAATAATAACAATTTAATAATGTGTATAAAACCTAAATGATATATAAATTGAGCGACGTATACACATAGATAAAAAATTTGAAGAAAACTAATCATGTTGCTTTTGTGAGCATTATCAATAGTCCTTCAATCTACAGAAGTAGTTGTCGAGTAAAATTTTAAAGTGACTGGTTGATAGTTGCTCATCAGGGCGCGAAATAACGGCCGGTCAACGGACAATGTCCGGCCAAAATGAGTAGTTGTCCGGTCAAACTCTCGCATGACCGGTCATTTTGACCGGCTACTTTTTAAAGTTTACATGTAATTCAGTTGCTAAATAAAGCGAACGAGCAAACTATTTTCATGCAATTTTCTCATGGATTAAGTTTCGAAGTTGCTGACAGGTGAAAATAGCCGGCACGCAGTGGCTGCAACTGTCAAAACTTATGTTCTTTGTTAATTTCGTCTGATGTTGCGTTTACTTTGAATAATATTTACTGTACGGACTTTACAATAAAACTCAGAAGTGATTCTTGACTTCTACAGACATTTTTCTAGTTACATTAAGTATTTTACATTTGAGGGGACTTTGTCAGGCTTTAGTTTAGCTGAATAATTTGACCGGCCAGAAATTCGGGATGTCCGAGCTAAAGTTGGTTTGGCCGGTCACCTTGACCGGCGACCCTCCAGCCGTTATTTCGCGCCCTGCTCATATATTATATACCCAAGCACATGGTTTTCAAGAGTTTTCAAGTACATGGTAGCCACCCAACCTAAGTAAATAGCACTTTGTCGACCTACAATAGCAGGGGGTAAACTACAATATTGTCAGAAAACTGCATATTGGAAGGATCGAAGCCAAATGCGCTAATCCCTGAGCTACCAACATCCCACAGACTATACAGATGTTCGCAATTATGTTGTTAATATTTCATGATTTGTATTTTCTCAGTTCATCAGAGTTGGTCGAATCAAACCATTTGGAGAAATGTTTCACAGTTATTTATCACCTTTGACTGACCAGCGAGACTCGGGTCCTCTCATATTGACACATGTTTATCTACTGGTTGGCTGTGCTTTGCCGTTGTGGTTGTTTCCGTTGGACTATCACAAATTGTCTCACAATGGTATGTTTATGGCTTGTGCTTAGCTATACTTTGTATATATTGCTATTCAGTCAGTTAGTCGGTTGCTCGGTCCCATGCAATTTTCAGAGGCCAAATATCTGACAACGATCTCAGAGACCAAATATCTGACAACGATCTCAGAGACCAAATATCTGACAACGATCTCAGAGACCAAATATCTGACAACGATCTCAGAGGCCAAATGTCTGACAACGATCTCAGAGACCAAGTATCTGACAACGATCTCAGAGACCAAATATCTGACAACGATCTCAGAGGCCAAATATCTGACAACGATCTCAGAGACCAAATATCTGACAACGATCTCAGAGACCAAATATCTGACAACGATCTCAGAGGCCAAATGTCTGACAACGATCTCAGAGACCAAGTATCTGACAACGATCTCAGAGACCGAATATCTGACAACGATCTCAGAGACCAAATATCTGACAACGATCTCAAAGACCAAATATCTGACAACGATCTCAAAGACCAAATATCTGACAACGATCTCAGAGACCAAATATCTGACAACGATCTCAGAGACCAAATATCTGACAACGATCTCAGAGACCAAATATCTGACAACGATCTCAGAGGCCAAATGTCTGACAACGATCTCAGAGACCAAATATCTGACAACGATCTCAGAGACCAAATATCTGACAACGATCTCAGAGGCCAAATGTCTGACAACGATCTCAGAGACCAAGTATCTGACAACGATCTCAGAGACCGAATATCTGACAACGATCTCAGAGACCAAATATCTGACAATGATCTCAGAGACCAAATATCTGACAACGATCTCAGAGACCAAATATCTGACAACGATCTCAAAGACCAAATATCTGACAACGATCTCAGAGACCAAATATCTGACAACGATCTCAGAGACCAAATATCTGACAACGATCTCAGAGACCAAATATCTGACAACGATCTCAGAGACCAAATATCTGACAACGATCTCAGAGACCAAATATCTGACAACGATCTCAGAGACCAAATATCTGACAACGATCTCAGAGACCAAATATATGACAACGATCTCAGAGACCAAATATCTGACAACGATCTCAGAGACCAAATATCTGACAACGATCTCAGAGACCAAATATCTGACAACGATCTCAGAGGCCAAATATCTGACAACGATCTCAGAGACCAAATATCTGACAACGATCTCAGAAACCAAATATCTGACAACGATCTCAGAGACCAAATATCTGACAACTGCAACATCAAAGAGCCCTGACAACTTTGCCTGTCCAGCGATATTAACACCTGCCCTTTGGAGGAAACCGATTTACCCGGAGAAAACCCATACAGCCATTTTAATTTACACACTGTCTTTTTAAGAATGTGAATTGCTTCTTTATTCTGGTGTACTGTCAATTGGTGTGGGGGACGCAGCTGCTTCTGTTGTTGGCGTAAAGTTCGGAAAACATCGTTGGAAAGGTACGTTTTATACCATAAACTACAAGGTTTTTATTCATGAATGAGAAAGAAGTGTTAGTTTTATAATCTGGGGCCGGTTGTAAGAAGGCCAGATCGGATAGTGACTCAGTTTTTAACCTTTCTAAAATTGAATGCGTGGTTCCACGATAAACGATATGCCGCGGGTTTGTAAGATCAAACTACAGTACCTGATTTTCGATTCTTTCTAAAATTGGTTGTTGATTGCTATAACCCAGATTTAAGTTTAGGATTCATAAATTATATATGTATGAGCGTGTTTTGGTTCACGAAATGCCAAAGAGTGCTCGATATCATATAGATATAGCAATGAAGCACTCGTCAGGTGGTGCTTCATTGCATGAAACAGACTGAAGTGGATACCTTGAGGTAAGCGAAAACTATATCTATATAATTATGTATATATATTTACTATTCACAGGAACGACAAAGACTGTTGAAGGAACTCTGGCTTCTTGCTTGTCACAGTTTTTCGTCATATTTTTGTTAAAGGTCAATGGTACGTAGTTTATTTTATTTGAATTATCCTTTTAACACACATGAAAATGTCTCGGTAAAAATGACCTACTGTCACCAAAATACATAACAGGCTCTACATAACCCGATCGTGGGCCTAGTAGTCCACCAATAAAGAGGTTAGGGGTATAGTGTAGGTGTAGGTACAATGAGCGAAGGCCCTTCGTTGAGAGGCTTATAACAATGAAAGCCTAGATTTGTTACTTGGCTCAAACGTCGAAACGATCTTTTTCAGGTACACAACTTGTAACAAATCTGGAGCAGACTTGTACTGTACCGATGCTGTTTGGCAACAACTCAGTTTGTTGGCAACTCGCTACAAAGTTGTTGACGCAACAGACTTGTTACAAACTGTTCCAACAACTTGTTATCGTCCTGCAATTCAACAAATTGTTAACAAGTTGTGAGTGACAACCTTGTAGCAACTTGATAAAATGACAATATTGTTACAACTTGTTAACAATCTTGCTGCAAGTCTGTTACGAACATATATTAGAGCCATTTATACGGGAGAAAATAAGTCGCGACTTATATAAGACGCGAACACACTCGTGTAAATAGTCAAATTCTAATAAGTCCCGACTTATTGTGGAACAGCCTGAACACCTGTTCTTATTTAAGTCGCGACGTACTAGAATTTGACCATTTATACCAGTGTGTTCGCGTCTTATATAAGACGCGTCTTATGTAAGTCGCGACTTATTTTCTCCCGTATAAATGGCCCTATTGTTGACAATATATGTGAGTTTTTACGTGTATAGTTCAGATTCAAATCACGGCAGCTTATTTATACATACATGTCTCGGTTTCCTATATAGGTATGGATATGAATCTTATGTCTGTTGGTTTTACAGTTGTGTTATCGTCGTTACTCGAGGCTTTTACAACTCAAATTGATAACTTTGTATTGCCGTTGTTTACCTATTCCTTATTGGCTATGACGTGTGTGACGTAACACCACTTACATCGCACAAGCTGTGATAAAGCTTGGTACAGAACTCCCTGTGATAAGGCTATCGTCAAAGTGTCGCAGGGATATCGTGAAGGCGCTTATGGTGGTATCATGGATGGTACGCTTCGTGGAGACTTCGTGCGGGTTTCGTCAAGTCTTCGTGTAGGCTTCGTAAAACTTCGTGAAGTCTTCGTACGATCCTTGCAGAGGAGACCAATGCACTACCAACTCGAGCAACCTTGAACTTGGATGATTCTGTGGTGGACGTCACTTGGTCCAGATAAGTTTGCGCAAACATGAAAACTTTTACTAATTCTACTTTTAGACACAACTTTATTGCTTGATTATCGCAGACTTCAGTCTCGGACGAAAATTAATGTTTAGCTTTATCGGTTAAGCTAAACACTAATTTCCTCCATGTAAAGCAGACGTCCAGTAACAACAACATTATACATTAATATAATGTAGTTATGTAGATATGAATACATGAAATGAAAACCAATTGGGGATAACTTTTCATGGACGGGAATTGGAAAGATCAAACTGTTCTCCCTAGAGGTCCAGAGCTAATTCCTTATTGGTCCAGTGTTAGACGTGCAAGAATTAAGAAGTCAGAGAAAACCTGCATTTTATAACTTTTGATAAGGTCTGTTCACACGACCGATTTGTTGGATATGATTCTCCTCTTGACGTATGTGATTTACTGGTTTTGCTGACAAGAGTAAGGCTATTGGCTCATACTTGGCTAAATGTGCAGTTGTTGCTGTATTGTGTGAGATCACATACGTCAGGAGGAGAATCACATCCGAGAAATCGGATCGTGTGAACAGGCATTTAGATTCAAACTGGAAGCACCTAAATTCTCACATGAGACGAAATTACAACTGCATATTGCAAGAACCGGACCGCAGTCACAGAAGAAGTGAAAGCCACATGCTAGTGCCATGCAATGTGCCACCATCACGCTGTGAGCTGGCTCCATATATATCTGTAGTAAGAACTTCTAATGTTCGGCCACTAGGAAAAGTGAAGCCAAGATGGCGGCAATTGACAGTTTTCATACCATTTTTTCCAGCTTATTCCAGTATTTTCTAACGGATCGTATCGCTAATCAAGTATTCTTTAAATCAAAGTAACACTCCTTGTGCAAACCGCGCGGACGAAAACAATAGAAATGAACTGGCACTATTTTTATTATTATTATTAAATTATTTAAAAACGGTGGCCCTTCAGCCAATGCTGCTTTTCAAGGGGCCGTTTGTAAACTATTTACATCAATTATATAAAAAACAAAACAAAAGAACAGTCTATGTACAAAACTGTAGTTCCGCCATCTTTGGCTTCACTTTTTGGACGTAAGTTCTCACTCCAGATATATATATATATGGAGCTCACTGCCATCACGTAGAATTCGTTAGATAATGGAAATAGTTTATGCTTCAGTCTGTGCTAGCTATATATATATATATATATAGAATATGTTATAAAGTACATAGAATCAGACGATTTACAATTTGGTTTAGCTTTCAATGAATACCAGTTTTGACAAACACCAGTTTTATTAAATTTGTAAACAAAAAACTTGCGTGTTTTGTCTCTCTCCACGAAGCAGCCAATATGACTGTTGCCACCCGTCCATCCGTGTTAAGCCTTAATAATATCTGACAATCTAAGTGATCAACAAGGCACTTTAGTATCAACAGACTGAAATCTTTCTTACCTTAAATTTTGAAGCAAATCTTTTAAAGTTAAATGTCATTCAGAGACGAAATTGGCTCGGGAAAGGCTGCACATCATGTTTTTGCGGGCAAAAATATCGATGAAAGAACGTTGTCTTATAAAAACGGTAACGCCAATGGCAGAATCAAGGTTAGCACTGTGAATTATTGATTATTTATAATTGTTCAATATATGATTCTGGAATATATTTGATTTATGTTTCAAAAATTGTTGTTTGGTGCTGGTGGAATAGAGTTTTTAACAGTGGGCTGTTGTAAGGCCATTAGCTCATGAGCTAGCGATCAAATTTTCTTGACGGATTTTCTCAGTTATGTCTACACATGCGCCATTCAAATATAATATATATGTATATATACAGGGTGTATAAACAAAAAAAGGTAATCCAACTTTGACTGGTTGTTGTGCGTCAAATACTGAGTTAAATGATAGAACGAAAGAACAACTCTTTAGCTTTCCAATGATGCTTTTCTTGTTTCATTAAGGACAAAATTGACCGAGTACTCGTCTGGTTAAAATTGTTGGTCGAAATTGCATTCTTCCACCGATGGGAATTAACCCGCGCAAATCGAAGCAAATTTAATTCCCAAAAGTCCCATCAGTGGAAGGATAGCCCCGTGTAACATGGACTTAAGTAGTGAATACTTTTAAACCGTGTATAAAATGTACTACTGTACCAGTAATATACAATTTGCATTGTAGACTAATTTTTTATCTAGGCAAAAAAAAGTATATTGCCGGAAAGAACATACTAAAATTAGTAAAATTGCAAAGTTTGGTTGCGAAATGTTGTAAAATGCGGAAAATATAGCCTTGCAAAATTTGCAAATTTTGTAACTTGTATTACGTGCGGAAATTCCTACCACGTTTCGGCCCAAATGTGGTAGGAATTTCCGCACGTAATACAAAAGTATACAAAATTTGCAAACTTTGCATTTTACAACATTTCGCAACAAAACTTTGCAATTTTACTAATCTTATTATGTTCTTTGTATAGCTGTTGTGATTGATTCCCTTCTCCTTGCCTGGAACAAAATTTAGTCTATAATGCAAATTGTCTATTGACTATTGTACATACATTTTGTATTTTATCATCTAGCTAAATCCATTGGGCAGGATTCAAGTTTCTTCTCCTAAAAACCCATTTCCAAGAAGTATCTGGTTTGCTGTTCTTCTCATTGAGTAAGTCTTATTTTAATCGCTAAAAGTTATGCTGTGTACAGACAACTATATAGTCCTGAACAATGGGAAACAGTGATCTGGATTGTTTAACATTAACATGAAATCTCTCCCGTGAATGACTTTAAAAGTTTGAAAAAGCGTAATTTAACTGAGTGTCAAACCCGCGCTTGTGCTAGACTATAGCGTCATATAGTAATTTTGTATTTTACAATATAGCAATAACTACCACTAAAATATCTTGAGAATAATTCCAAACTCTATACATGAAGGCTATAAAGTTAATAATCTTGATATGGAAACACACATTTGAAGGATTAACAGTAAACACTTTGAATTTCGAATTGACATAAAACCAGAGATATGCTCTATTTTTCATTAAACATTTATTCACATGAAAAGTTTAATTAGATATTGAACTGATGAAATAAAACGAAAGCGCTCAGACTAATTGACGATTGTTATATATTATGTAAATACTGTAAACAATTCCCCTCTGATAAAGATATACAATTCGAAAATTCTTTAAAGAGATGTTCGAAAACTAAGAAACCAGACTGATTTAATAAGTTGAAAATCAAATATGACTTGTACTGTTAGTTTCTTCTCATCTTAATTGTAGCATACAATGACTTACAGTGATTGTAGTGTGGTTGTCATGTGCGGTTGTGCGATGCATCGCACAAATTAGCATACCATGACTTACAGTGATTGTAGTGTGATTGTAGTGTGGTTGTCGTGTGCGGTTGTGCGATGCATCGCACAAATTAGCATACCATGATTTACAGTGATTGTAGTGTGGTTGTCATGTGCGGCTGTGCGATGCATCGCACAAATTAGCATACCATGACTTACAGTGATTGTAGTGTGGTTGTCATGTGCGGTTGTGCGATGCATCGCACAAATTAGCATACCATGACTTACAGTGATTGTAGTGTGGTTGTCATGTGCGGTTGTGCGATGCATCGCACAAATTAACATACAATGACTTACAGTGATTGTAGTGTGGTTGTCATGTGCGGTTGTGCGATGCATCGCACAAATTAGCATACCATGACTTACAGTGATTGTAGTGTGGTTGTCATGTGCGGTTGTGCGATGCATCGCACAAATTAGCATACCATGACTTACAGTGATTGTAGTGTGGTTGTCATGTGCGGTTGTGCGATGCATCGCACAAATTAGCATACCATGACTTACAGTGATTGTAGTGTGGTTGTCATGTGCGGTTGTGCGATGCATCGCACAAATTAACATACAATGACTTACAGTGATTGTAGTGTGGTTGTCATGTGCGGTTGTGCGATGCATCGCACAAATTAGCATACCGTGACTTACAGTGATTGTAGTGTGGTTGTCATGTGCGGTTGTGCGATGCATCGCACAAATTAGCATACCATGACTTACAGTGATTTTAGTGTGGTTGTCATGTGCGGTTGTGCGATGCATGGCACAAATTAACATACCATGACTTACAGTGATTGTAGTGTGGTTGTCATGTGCGGTTGTGCGATGCATCGCACAAATTAACAAACAATGACTTACAGTGATTGTAGTGTGGTTGTCATGTGCGGTTGTGCGATGCATCGCACAAATTAGCATACCATGACTTACAGTGATTTTAGTGTGGTTGTCATGTGCGGTTGTGCGATGCATGGCACAAATTAACATACCATGACTTACAGTGATTGTAGTGTGGTTGTCATGTGGGGTTGTGCGATGCATCGCACAAATCAACATAGAATGACTTACAGTGATTGTAGTGTGGTTGTCATGTGCGGTTGTGCGATGCATCGCACAAATTAACATACCATGACTTACAGTGATTGTAGTGTTTTTATAATCCATGGTGAAATTAAGTTGAATATTTCTCAAAAGAGAACGAAATAGCCTATTGTGAGCAAAATATTCACCTGGGTGTTCAACTTTATAACTCTAACGGTCTAATATCCAGGTCTAATGTTTGTCAAGAGCATTTGATCGACAGGTATTTATAATCTGGTTAGCCAATCTGTTCAACTAGCCTCACGTTGATTGGCTGAGCAAATTTAAACCACAAACATTGAAGTTTCACGAGAATATAAACAATGTTTTTTGTCAATCTCGTATACGAGATTGTTTTTATCTGCGTACATTTGCGCATTTGATCATATACTATATATAGCATTTTAAATATTAGCATTGGCGCAATATAAATATTAAATATTAAAACATAAAAATTTAATAAATATTAAATATTAAAACATAAATATTAAATACTAAAACTGGACTGAACTGGACTGGACTGGACTGGGACATTTCTGTCACCTAATTACAGTAACGTTTCTTTTCTCGTTGGTTGTAGAGTGTTTTTGTATGGATGTTACCCACTGTATGTAAAACTGAGTAAAGTTGACAACGAAATCAAATACAGCACAGCGTCCGTGGTTTTGTTCATTGAGTTAGGCAAGGTATGTGAATGAGATAAATGATTTAAAGGACCAAAAAAGCTAGTGTGATATTATACAAGGAATTAAACCTGTGGCCCTGTGATTCCGGTGCAGCGCTTTGACCACTGAACTACGGAGTCCATGCTGTTGCCTAGAGCTAACCGTATATACAGTCTAACCTGTATAAAGCGGCACAGACGCGGTCACCTTTTCGACGGTCCCAAACTTAATTTTTCATTGTTTTGAAACTGTATTAAACGGTCAGTGGGAAGTAACTACAGCAAACAATAATACAATATATAATTAAATCTTTATTCGGCAACATGTCAAAGTCTTTAAGTTTTGTTTATCTCATTACTCGAACTTCCGTAATCACTGAAAGTGTTTTAGTTCAAATTCAGTTATATTAAATGTGGTGATTTTCTACAAGACCTGTATTAAGCGGTCTAATATACAAGTTCATGAAAATATATATACTAGGGGTGATGCCAAATTTCCATCTATAAAAACCCTCATTCAATTCTATCTAGCGAGATGCCCAAGCAGAGGTGGAAAAAGTATCAGATCCTGGGAACCTAGTTCCCAGAAATATTTTGGGATCTGAACTTTTGCAGAAAATATTTCAGAAATTTCTAAAAGTTAATAATTAACTGATGAGTAATAACAAAACTAGAGTATGCTCTAGTCTAGACTAGCAATTGTAATGCATTTTGTATTCACTATATTAAAATGAACACCACTGAATATCAAGAACAACACTCCAATCAGTCCAATGTCAAAATCGATCACTGATCATTGAACCTCATTAATTATAAATTTTGAGTCTGAAACCCAGGTTCCCAGAAAGAAAAAAACATTTTCCACCTCTGGCTGTGCCCAACATTTAGAATATTTACCTTTATACCAAACACTAGAATAACCCTATTATATCTGTTAGCTCTTGACAACTGGACTCTGGAGCCCAGTTGGCAGAATGCTGCATCGGAATTTCAGGGCCTCGTGTTCAATTCCTGCCAGAGTTTTTCGCAGTTGCTCCTATGGTTGGGTCTAAAATGTATATATGGTTTTTGCATCGAAATTTCCATCTGCAAAACCCTTCAAACAGTTCTGTTGAGCGAGATGCCAAAATATTTCGATATTATTGAGGACGTTACAGAGGAGTACAGTTATTAGTACAGTAAGTAAGATTTCAAATCCGAAAATGAGGACCAGGACGGGATTTCAAGTCCGGGTCTGTTGCAGTCCAAGGCAAAGCCGAGTTATGTAGCCATGCCCGTGTTCTGTAGAAATGTACGCACAGAAAAAATGTGAACATGGCCCGCGTTTCACTCCACCGATATTATCATTCTCATTCATTTCTTTGCGGTTTCTGGGCATGTTTAGCAAGAAAGATATCGGCAAAGTAAAACTAGATTCATGCTCACAATTTCTCTGCGAATATACTTTTTACTTAACATCGCTCTGTGTCTGAAATTGTGTTGCAAGTTGCAGCAAAAATTGTCTCGCGTAACATGGCCGTATGTTCGGTATACAGCACAGAACAGTACACTATACATAGCAATAAGTACGCTGTTGGATATTGAACCTATACATTATACATTATACATTATTCAGCTCACTCCTCGTTGGGGCTTTTCAGTGACCGATTACATCAAGTATCTAGCTTACCTATATTATGTACTTAGCCTACATTATTTATTTTTTACAACAATTCTGATGTTACGTTCCTAATCTGTATATCCTAACCCACCCAGTCAACTATTTGTCAACCAGTCAACCTATTGGACGACATTAGGTACAGTAATATTAAGTGAATGTCAGGACAGTACAAACCTATCTAAACCGGCTTTATTTGTCTTTAACTTCAGCTACTTTTTTCGTTGGTCAACATCTATCCATTATGGAAACAGGGTCAGGTGGAAAGACAACCGCTGATCGTTTGGCTTGCATTCTCAGTTCCCGCCATCCTCTATTGTTTCAACAACAACGTCGCTATTTTGGTCCAGCTCTATTTAGATCCAGCCAGCTATGTGGTAGGTTGGTATATTGTCTAATGTATGGCAGTATGTGTAGGGGGTTGATGGCACAATGATCAGTACATGTGCCTTTCACCTCTGAGACTTTGTATAATAATAATTTTGCCTCAGTTTCATGCGAGAGAAGTGCTCTATCCAACATTGGAAGTCATAGTTTTCTCCGGGTACTCCTGTTTCCTCCTGTAGTACACCATAGACAATGGAGAGGAATGGATATACGACTACAAACGCCATTGTTTTACGCGTTGCTATCCGTGATATGGCCTGCAGTCACAATGATATACTAAAGATATATATATAGATCATAATGATATATAAAGTTTTTTTTGAAAACAGAAAACCGCACAGCAATAAATTTATAATCGTTTCGTAGCTTTGTTACTGGGCAACCGGTGTTTAACATTCTTAAGGCTCTTTCCACTCATCGCAAAACCAACTCGCAAACTCGCTGCGAGTTCTTGCATGCAATTAGAATAAACTGTCGATCATTGTGATTGGATGAAAGTATTCGCAGCGAGCTTGCGAGTTGGTTTTTGCGACGAGTGGAAAAGAGCCTTTATATATAGAAGAAGAAACATTTGCTATCGAGTTACAGGGTTATTTTTGCGATGTTCGCTTCGACAATAACAATGTCTGATTTGTTGTACGCGTAATTACTGATTGCCGAGTCTGCCGGCTATTTTTGCCAAATATATAATCCATGCGAAAGACATGCACATTTAATGATACAGTAGTTTCGTAAATCTGTTATCAGAGAATCAGACTACTGAAACGAAAAACAATTTAACGTATTGAATCTTGAGTTATGCATGGTTTTGGCTGGATACTTCGAGTCTTCGACATGAACATTGGTCATTGCAGACTAGCATTTCTTGTTGTTGTAATCGGCAAAAACAGTTCTAAAATCCTTATGTAACTTTTCAGATAGTCAACAATTTCAAGATCCCCACAACGGCTGTTCTGTATAGGCTTATAATAAAGAGGTAAGGTTTGAGGTAAATATAAGTACGATTCACGAAACGTTGCTGCTTCGTTTGTCCTTGTTTTTCATATTCAACATACGTTGTTTTTATTGTATTTTAGACCGCTCACTTGGTTAAAGTGGTTTGCTGTTTGTCTCTTAACAACTGCTGGAGTACTAAACTCGTAAGTTTACACAGGCTTTGGAGGGGCACTTCGCCTTAAGGGCACCTTTTCTATAAAAAAGTAACTTCTCCCATTGTTTTAGCTGGAGAAAAGGGCACTTTGAAGAAAACTTGGGGGCATGCACGTGCCCCCCTATACCCCCCCCCCCTAAGGTTCCTACGGCGCTGTAAATTTACTCGTCAACTAAAGAACCATGTGTATAATTGCTTACACCAAGGGGAACAGAGATAAGATCGAAATGATCCAACGCCGAGCCAGGTTATGTCGTTATGTTACAGTCACAGGAGGGTTAGGGTTGTGATTCGGGTCACGATCAAAGGGAAATATATTCGTGCGCGTAACATAACGATTACCCCGAGACACAAGTCCGCTTCACTCATATTATTTGTGTTCTATTTTGTCGTCGTCGTCGTCGTTGTTGTTTTCTGTTGTTGTTGTCGTTGTCGTCTTGTCGTTGTTCTCAAACACAACCAGTGACGTCATAGTTGACATTCGAAAACGTTTTCGCCTAATATAGGTTTGGTAATCTTGTATCAGAGGAGAATCTTCAAGATCATGCAAATAAAATTCATGTCACGGTAACTGGACTCTCTATAATGGCAGTGTATTGTGCAGTTAGCGCTTTTGCTGGCATATGGACAGGTATAAGTGGCGTTTAACACACATATATAGTCTTTTTAGGGTCTGTTCATATGAGCTTGGTTGGCCGGGAAGCTTACCAAAGTGGAATTAATTATTTCTGTGTTCATATAACTGTATTTATCCCATCAAATACCCCGCCTCGGTGGGACGAAACTACGAAAACATGGCGCCTTTGAAGTATATTTAGATGAACAAACTGTACATTGTATTACGACTTTTAATAATGGTCTTTGCTTAGGTCTTTTCGTGTTTATACGTTTTGTCTATATTTTCCAACTACGGCGTTCAATATGAATAGGTCAACCGTTACCGTTGATAACTGCGACCAAATATCGCGCACTTATATTTCAGTTCGTTCATCTCATAATGGCAAACATTTCCATTTTGTAGAACTGATTGTAAAGAAACAATATGAAGTTTCAATCCACCAACAAAACTGTATGTTGTATACGTTTGGAGTTCTATTTAATCTTGTAGCATTCTTCGCTGTAGAGGCGAGTTTGTCTTCAAGTTCGTCTGTTGTAGGTAAGATTCTTTTGGCTATATAGTTGTATGCAATTTGTATGCGTGATCTTTCCCTTTCAAATCTCAACACACTTTTCAGTTTTTTTGAAATCATTCATTATAAAACCGTCGTCAAACGAGGATGAGAGTTGATGAGAGTTGCAACTCTCGCTCGCGTTTGACCGCCAACTCTCATTGACTCTCATGCACTCTCATCAACTCTCATCCATTCTCATCGACTCTCATCAACTCTCCTCGACTCTCATCGACTCTCATCAACTCACATCGACTCTCATCGACTCTCATTGACTCTAATCGACTCTCATCAACTCTCATCAACTCTCATCAACTCTCATCGACTCTCATCAACTCTCATCAACTCTCAGCGACTCTCATCGACTCTCATCAACTCTCATCAACTCTCATCCACTCTCATCCATTCTCATCGACTCTCATCAACTCTCATCGACTCTCATCGACTCTCATCGACTCTCATCGACTCTCATCAACTCACATCGACTCTCATCGACTCTCATTGACTCTAATCGACTCTCATCAACTCTCATCAACTCTCATCAACTCTCATCGACTCTCATCAACTCTCATCAACTCTCAGCGACTCTCATCGACTCTCATCGACTCTCATCAACTCTCATCAACTCTCATCAACTCTCATCGACTCTCATCAACTCTCATCAACTCTCAGCGACTCTCATCGACTCTCATCAACTCACATCGACTCTCATCGACTCTCATTGACTCTAATCGACTCTCATCAACTCTCATCAACTCACATCGACTCTCATCGACTCTCATTGACTCTAATCGACTCTCATCAACTCTCATCAACTCTCATCGACTCTCATCGACTCTCATCGACTCTCATCGACTCTCATCGACTCTCATCAACTCACATCGACTCTCATCGACTCTCATTGACTCTAATCGACTCTCATCAACTCTCATCAACTCTCATCAACTCTCATCGACTCTCATCAACTCTCAGCGACTCTCATCGACTCTCATCGACTCTCATCAACTCTCATCAACTCTCATCAACTCTCATCAACTCTCATCAACTCTCAGCGACTCTCATCGACTCTCATCAACTCACATCGACTCTCATCGACTCTCATTGACTCTAATCGACTCTCATCAACTCTCATCAACTCACATCGACTCTCATCGACTCTCATTGACTCTAATCGACTCTCATCAACTCTCATCAACTCTCATCAACTCTCATCGACTCTCATCAACTCTCATCAACTCTCAGCGACTCTCATCGACTCTCATCGACTCTCATCAACTCTCATCAACTCTCATCAACTCTCATCGACTCTCATCAACTCTCATCAACTCTCAACGACTCTCATCAACTCTCATCAACTCTCATCAACTCTCATCAACTCTCATCAACTCTCATCAACTCTCATCAACTCTCATCAACTCTCATCGACTCTCATCGACTCTCATCGACTCTCATCAACTCTCATCGACTCTCATCGACTCTCACGTACTCTCATCGACTCTCATCAACTCTCATCAACTCTCATGTACTCTCGTCAACTTCAGTAAGCTGGTTCAAATTTTGATGAGAGTTGTCCCTCGTTCGTCCACGCGTGGTTATATCCAGTCAACTCTCATGCAACTCTTGTTCTCGTTTGACAGGGCCATGAGAGTTGATAAAACTCTCATGCAAACTCTCGCTTGCCAACTCTCATAAGCTCTCATCCTCGTTTGACGAGGGCTTAATGAGTCGATGGTATTACTTTATAAATTGTTTCTTTTGTAGGTGGTTACAGTATTTTGTCGAAACTGAAGGATTTATTTCATGATTTTAATTTGTGGGTGATAGTCATTGTATGTTCTGAGGTATATTACTAATAATTTATTTAGTTTTTAGGCTCAGTGCATGCTGTACTTATACTTGAATCGGTGTGCTTGAAATACTTAGTTGTTCAGTATGTCAATCAATTAAGAACCGCAACTTTGCGTCAAATGCCTTCAGGTAGCCTTTCTCACGCACGCATAAATCCCCCATTTTTGGGGTACTTTGTAAACGATGTGAAAAACCCAAACGATGTGAAAAATGACTTCTCAAATATTTAACTGTAAATTTACCATAATGATTATACTTACAACTACAGTTATAAAAAGTCGCATTTTGCAGTGCTTACATTCTCTGATCTGGAGGAGGCAGTACCCCAAAATGGCGGATAAACCCAGGGTGAGAAAGGCTAATTAGCCATCGAAACAAGGCTGCAGTTGTTGCTTTTGAGCGAGAATTTAGAAAGGTCAGTTTCTGCTGAATTCAATCAGACATCACCGCTGCTGTCTGGAATCCTCGCGATGATTTTTGCCACCCAATGGACCATTCCCCTATTAGACTAATTTTTGAACTAGGAAATTGTATCAGTACAGCTGGAAAGAAAGTGGTAACCGTTTTGCGTGCGTAATACAAAAATATACAAAATTTACCAACTTCACAGGGCTATATTTTCCACATTTTACAACATTTCGCAACCAAACTTTGCAATTTTACTAAACTTAGGATGCTCTTTCCAGCTGTACTGATACAATTTCCTAGTTCAAAGGTTAGTTTAATATTCTCGTGTGACTGCAAGATCTGAATACCAATTGTTTTACATACAACTCTCCTATTTTGAATCTCGTTGATCTTTTTTTCTATTTTACAGACGTGCAGTGGCTTGATCATCTCAGCCGTCATGAAACATGCGAGCAATATAACTAGACTGTTCATTGCGTCATCAGCTATGGTAGTTACTACTCTCTTCTCGTACATCTTATTTCAATTTCAACTGAACATGTTTCTCCTTAGCGCGTTGGTTTTAGTTATTCTAGCTTTATTTTTGTATAACCGTAGTTAGTGCTGTTGTAGTGATTAGATATTTGTATGTGTAGGTTTTACTATAAAGCGCTATGGTGGTCAACTGGCGTTGGAAAATAATGTTAATTATTTTCATTATATGTAGTGTAGTTTTGTATTTAGTGGCAAAGAAATAGAGAGTAAGGGCCTGTTTATATGACCCGTCTAGGGGAACGGGACGTTCTCATTCCGTCTAGCCGGAAAACTCGCCTAGGCGGGATGGCGTGTGGTAACATGGAAAACACGGAGTTAGTTCTTGAGTGGCGGAATCTTATAAGGAGTTTCTTCCGGAGTCTGACATCATACAAAAACACGAGTCTGACGTCATAATATTGGAAAACGGAGTCTGACGTCATAATATTGGAAACACGAGTCTGCGTCATAATATTGGAAACACGGAGTCTGACAAAAATATGGAAAAGACGGAGTATAAAATTTGGAAAACACGGAGTCTGCCAAAAATAAATGGAAACACGGATTCTGAGAGGTAATGTCAGCGTGAATTATAAATTAACATGTGTTTTCAAAGTTCAAACATGGCGGCCACTTCACGCAGCACGTTTATTATTAACCAGGGCCAAATGCTAGTTTGGTGGCATATTATTTCGTATAAAATGAAAAATTAAGGATATAGAAAATAAATTTTGGGCAATTATTAACTGTAGGAGGAAAAATGTATCTGAAATACATAAAACCATACTTGAAGGGTTCTAAAATTTTTTAAAAAGTATCATAACTACCGTTGCTATGGCAACCGTGACGTTTCAAAATGGCCGATATTATGACTTTAAAGTAATTTAACTCGCGAAAAATTGCGGTGACCCCCATTTGTTATTTGATAAAACGTTTCCACTTACCAAAAGGAAGTGCTTCGCAAATTTAAAAAAAATTCTGTAGTGAGGAAAATGTTTAATTTAATAAAATGTGTTTGTTTGCAATTAAAAATTTTCCTCATTACAGAATTTTTTTTAAATTTGCGAAACACTTCCTTTTGGTAAGTGGAAACGTTTTATCAAATAAAAAATGGGGGTCACCGCAATTTTTCGCGAGTTAAATTACTTTAAAGTCATAATATCGGCCATTTTGAAACGTCACGGTTGCCATAGCAACGGTAGTTATGATACTTTTTCAAAATTTTTAGAACCCTTCAAGTATGGTTTTATGTATTTCAGATACATTTTTCCTCCTACAGTTAATAATTGCCCAAAATATATTTTCTATATCCTTAATTTTTCATTTTATACGAAATAATACAAAACTGTATCGAGCCACCTTAAGTGCTTGACGTCATATTGTCTTGCAGAAAAGGGATTTACGCGTGCTCAGAAGAAAATATTTATCGTCCCGGCTAGGCGGGGTCCCGGCAACAGACGCCGGGATCCCGTCTAGGCGGGATAGAAGCGGGATCATATAAACACTCAATAGAGTTTATATTACAAGCGGGTCTCGGCAACTGTCCCGGCTAGCCGGGATCATATAAACAGGCCTGAAGTAAATTGTGTGCTCTCGTATGAACGTTGACTCTTGTTGGTCACCATCTGCTACCCAATTACACTTTACTGAAACAGTAAAACCGTTCACGTATAGATCTAGCATATTATTTATGTCAAAATTATACTAATGGGTATTTTTAGTGGATTATATTGTATAAACTATACGATATATATTTGTAACAATGTGCGTAAGATTGTTTCCGGGTTGACCATCCAGTCATGCAGATCAGAGACTGTAAAGACATTTCGTTCAGGGTGAAATGAAGTACAGAGTGCTAATCGTGTAAACATTTAAGACATGGCGGAAAAGAAGTGACTTTTTAAAATTTTTGATTATTATTTTTTAAAGAATGGACTCTCGTCCGACGTTTTCTGATGGACTGTCATGGAATTTCATGCTTCTTTTTGGGTAGGGAAAGTTTTTGTATCTCACATTCTTTGTTTCATTTAATAAAACGTCTAAAATTATGTACCTCGACTCAGTGTCAGACTATAAACCACAAAATATGTCCTTTATAACTGTCTCGTTCTTCAAAATCACTTCCAAAATATGATCAAATATAAGATATTTATGCAATTTCATTTTTAAACTTCAAGTTTAAACTGTTTTGAAAGGATTCCCATGGTTTTTTTGTGTTTTAATAAACGAATTCTATAATCGCTTCACTTTATGGGTCTATATGAGTAATATGACCTGCTTTAAGCCTATAAATAATGTTTGATCTAATTATCTAAATGTTTACAGTACATGTACTGTTTTTGTACTTTGTATGAAATATATTTTAAGATTTTTTGAGAATATTGTCAGTAAATTCCTCCACTTAGGAGCCATGTTCATGTTGCCAGGCAAAATGGCGTTTTTATTTGATAAACCAAGCCTTGAAAACGTCAAGCGTGGTAGATTTTTTCAAAATATTCATTTTGCCACACATTCCACCCTATTCACCTCATCTGTGCATCTAAAACCTCATCTGTGCATCATTTTCCTGTGTGGGCATGTGAATAGTGTCATTTAATTTTTCTTCCCGCACACTTAACAAACTCTACAACCTTGTTTATACATTTTCCATTTATGTACAGCTCTAACATTAACCCATTAAGTGGCAGTACCCTACCACTGACAAGTAAAATTGTCTGGCATTAGACAGAGTAAAATACTAAAGTAAGGTCATCTGGGTACATTTGCCAGCTAATGGGTTAACAAGAGACAATGGCAGATAGTTTTGTTAACCCATTAACTGACAGTACCCTACCACTGATGAGTAAAATCGTCTGGCTTTAGACAGAGTAAAATACTAAAGTAGGGTGCATCTGGGCGCATTGCCAGCTAATGGGTTAAAATAGAAAAGTAATTTTTGCATGGGGTGTGCGGCTGTGAGTATTATTCAGACAACCATCAGATTTGGTGATTTTGGGCAAAAGTGCATGCCTATAAGATACTAATTTTTACACATCATTTATTCATATATTTTTTATTCAGGGCATTTCTCTATGGATCACACGTTGTTATGCTGAACATTTGTAAAGTGAATGGCAAGATTCCATTTAACTCTGCCGCTGTTGTCTTCTTTATTGAATTAACAAAGGTAAATATCTATCATGAAGAGTGGCGGACACAAGGGGGGGCAAGAAGGGGATTGCCCCCAATAATTTCTGAAAGCCTTTGGATGATGACTGACTAACTGTGTAACAAAACTGTATTAATGATTTTACAACCACAAAAGCCTTGATAGACTATAATTAATGTAAATTTACATGAAATTTAAGCAAAAAAGGTTTTAAGAACTGAGATTTGCAGCACCAAAAGCAGGCCTTAAAATATCGGTCGGTTACGGACATTGTCCGACCCATTCGTGAAATTGTCCGACCAAGAAAGAAACGCACCAGACATTCTGTCCGACCAAAGGAAAATTGAGGTTTACCGTTTGTCCGACCCAACTGTATTGATGTTCGACCAAACTTTAACTGTGTCCGACGTAAATTCACCCCGTAAATGTTTATCAGAGCTGTTATGTGGTCCGCTAAGCGTGACAGCGGAGCCGGGTATTCGTTTGACTAGTCGCAGCATCGTAAATCGACGCAAGTTTACTTGCGATGCTTACGTTCTCGGACGTTTGATCGGGCCTTAAAGTATCAATGCATAACTGCTCAACATTTAGCGACAGTATACGATTTTAAAAGAATACATTTTTGCGCCAAACTAAGCATAAGGCCATCGGACATAATTATAAAAATGTCCGACCCATTCTGAAAGACACCGGACATTTTGACCGACGGCACTGCTGACCTGCCAAAAGGGTGGTTATATGGCCTGCCAAAAGGGTGGTTATATGTTGGCAACCTAAGTTTGCACCCCAATATTTCATGAAGTGTCCGCCACTGATACTGGATTAGGTAATAAAAAAGTTACATTAGGCGATTGACTATGGACATGGGCAGTCGTGCATGTAGTCTCAGCCCTCGCAATTTGAATAAATCATCGTGAAAAAAATGCCATCGTAAAATGCCATCGATATTTTATAGTTCGGCGGAAGTGTGACAGCAATTTTGTTATCATAATGACAATTTGAAGATGCATGTTGATAACAAAAGGAATTATTTGAAACCTGAAATATTATTGTATTATATGTATATTCACTTGTTGTTAAATGTATTTGATAGTTTCTTTTACAGTATATAGTAGGTAATAAGGGTTTGATAACCATTGGCAAAAAATTGCCGTCTATAATTTCATCTTCGCCAGCATTATCGGCGCCACTGAAAATTGTGAGGACTGAGTCTGGTTAACTTATTTATAGGCTTTAATTAAGTCTCTTCTTAACAATTGATGCAGCAGACAATGTAAAATAGGCTTGTAAAGCCCATTCTCCACTAGACGAATTTGTTCTCGCGACGCGAAGCGAAAATTCATTTCGGCAACCTGATTGGTTGGGAAAAATATTTTTCACGGCAAATTTTTTCACTAGCCAATCATGTTGCTGAAATTTGGTTTTCGCTTCGCATCGCGCGAACTAATTTGCCTACTAGTGGAAAACGGGCTTTAGGCTTATCAGTCTTAACTTCTTTATTTCAGCTGTTCCTGTCTGTTTTGATGTTACTTACAGAATTTAGAAAAGACAGCAGAATGGTCCTTGTTCTGCCAACTCCCAAGCAGTTCATGATGTTCTCTGTTCCTGCATTTTTATACACTGTCAACAATAACCTTGTTGTCCACATACAGGCTTATGTCGACCCTGCTAGCTTCCAGGTATGTTTTGATTGTATCAGTCAAATTGTGATGTCTGATCAACAAGGCCTCTGAGAGAGGGGTCAAAGGGGGGAGGGGGACTTGCCCTAACCCCCAACCTAAAAAAGGCCTCCAATATTGAATGGGTACACTTCTCAAATTGAGTGATCCTTGTAGGCCTACTGTAATTTCATGTTAGGGCCCCTGTAGAACACAGTACTTTCAAAATTACTATTAATAGCACTATTTTTGCTAAATAATGTCATGAATCCCAAGAAAATTATGCCCCTCCAAATCTCTTGGTGGCCCAGTTGATGGGTGATCTCATGTAGGATGACAATACAAATTAATGATTAGAGGTGTACTGTAGTGGAGGGGAGCAGATTCCCCCTTGTTAAAATTCCATGTTGGTTTGTGCAGATTGTATGCAGGGGTGCACATTAGGGGGGTGTGGCCGTGTGGGGGTGTGACACTCCCCCATCATTTGTGAATTTTTCAAAAAAGTCGGTCCCAAATTGTAAAATTACACTACTTAATTCGGTCCGAGTTGGTCCGAAACATCCTGTCTAAAAAACATATAATAAAAGAAATCAACATTGCAAAACCCAGAGATATATTTTCCTCTTAAAGCAATATACTCAAATGTAAGATGACATAGCCATACACGACTGCGCGAAACCTCCTAATTTTTGCTCTGCCACGTTTTGCGTTCTATTTCCATGTCAGTATTCTCGAGTAAAATTAAGTCAACTCTGTTGTAAAAATGCAGTTTCTAATTGGGTCTTTATGATGTTGAAGGTTACGTTTTGGGGGGCGTTTTCTTTAAATAACTGCATTTAAAGAAAATTGCAGCGAAATATTTGAATTCGAAACTAGAGTGTTTGAAATCTTATATATATTAATCAAAGGGCCTATAACGAAAGAGGTCGAGAAGACTCTGAAAATGCCATTTCCGACGATCTACAGACTCAAGTTTTTCAAAATTTGTCAGCCCCCTATTTTTTAACAATCCTTCTACACCCCTGGCACTACACATATTTTTACTTTAACTCGTAATACATGTTTTGATGTGGTCAAACAAATATGAAAAGTCGGTCCCTGAACAATGGACACCCCCCAAACGTTTTTGGAATGTGCGCCCCTGATTGCATCATCTTAACCTGGAAAGTTCTTAAAAACTGTGGTATTAAAATGATTTAAGTAATCTGTACTTGATCACTTTGCTCGTACTATTATTTACTGTAATAATTTTTTTAGGTGCTGAGTAACCTGAAAATTGTAACTACTGTCATCTTGTACAGAATTATACTAAAAAGGTAATTACGAAATTGGCCGCCTGAATCATGAGTACCAGCAGAGTCACATTCGAGATTGACATGTTCATCATTATTTACCATTTAGACCAATTTCAACCAACAAGTGGATTGCTTTTGCATTGATAACGATAGCTGGTGCTTCTAACAGGTAGGTCTGCATGGGGGATCAGATGTATAAATGTTTGTAAAAGCTTGGCAAAACTTTCGGTCCAAAGGCCCAGATTTTTTCCAAAGCGACCTTGCTTGGGCATGCCCATTTGGTGTCTTGTGTAAGAGTTTTACGTCCGCTCCTGTACTCGCACACACGCGATTGAAGTTGAAATGTTTTCTACTCGCGCGATTACGAGAATCCACAAAGGCGAGGTCTCCCGTGTGGGCAAAGCGGCCCTAATGGACAGGAAAACAGCCTTTAAGGACATGTTACACGGCGCAAATTTACTGCAACTTTGCAACGCAATTTCTGCACAGAGCCATGTCATGTGGAAATGTACGCACAGAAAAACAGTGAACATGGCCCGCGTTTCACTTCACCTAGAGCTGCTCCCATCGCCATATTTTCGTAATCGATTAATCGCTGTCAACAATCGATTAATCGTATTGAATAAATTAAGTCATGATACGTCAAAAACGTGACGTAATCAGAGAGAAAACGTAACGTTTCGAAACGTAAACATCGTCAAAAATTTTGCAAGCTCAACGCTTGCTTGCAAGTGGTAGTATATAGACGATGCCAAATTGACAACGCGGCATTAGTGATACGAGATATCTCATCAGCTCACTAGAACATTCTATTTCATCAGTAAATGAGAGTGCGCTTTTTCAAAGGTTTACTACATCCCGGGCGTTTTTTGACTGCAACGAGAGCGCCAGAATAGAAAGTTTAGGTAAATATCATGCTGTGCATGTTTGTTGTCAATGATCCGATTATTGTTAAGAATAATCAATTGCCAAAAAATAATCGATATATCAATTAATCGATTTATCGGGAGCAGCTCTAACTTCACCGATATTACCATTCTCATTAATTTCTTTGTTGCCTTTGTTAACCCATTATCTTGCAATGCGCCCAGATGCGCCCTACTTTAGTATTTTACTCTATCTAATGCCAGACGATTTTACTCGTCAGTGGTAGGGTACTGCCAGTTAAAGGTTTAACTAGAAAAATATCGGCAAAGTAAAACGAGATTCATGCTCACAATTTCTCTGTGAATATACCTTTTACCTAACATCCCTCCGAAATTGTAACATATGGTCTTTGTAAATCCATCAATTCTGTATCACTAATGCTAGTCTTAATTGATACATTTGTATTGCAGTTATGGTGGCTGGGTATCAAATCAGAGTTCATCTGCACATCATTCTGAGATGAAAGTTAATGTGACTTTTACAGGGATCCTTCTCATCTTTATGTATTGTTGTATTTCTGGCACAGCTGGCGTATACACAGGTAAAATGATGAAAGCACAAGTCGTATAGTTTTATAGGATATTATCTTGAACGTGTGCTGCCAGTGACCAGTGAGGTAGCTTCTATACAATAAGCTTTGGGTCTTTGGGATCAATCTACCTGAAAATTGCGACAAGAACGTCAATTGAAATATTAATATCAAAAACCCTTCAACTATTATTCAATCGAGTGGGATGCCAACAAAATTTGATATTTACCCATAACCTAACATGGCAGTACCATCGTATATATACATGAACTTGTGGTTAGAGCTCGACAGCTGGACTCTGTAGCTCTGTTGGTTAGAGCGCTGCACCGGAATCGCAGGGCCGCAGGTTCGATTCCTGCCAGGGACCTATAGTTGCATTTTTCGCAGCTGTTCCTGGTTAGGTCTAATAAATGTATATAATTTACACTCGATAATTTCCATCTACAAAAACCCTTCAATTGAAATATTAACCCATGAGGCTAACTAAGCAATGTTGCCTAAGCTCCCTAATGGGGTTAGCACCATTATTTATACTATTAACACGGTTATTAACCCATTAACTGGCAGTACCCTACCACTGACGAGTAAAATCGTCTGACGGTAGACAGAGTAAAATACTAAAGTAGGGCGCATCCTGGGTGCATTGCCAGCGAATGGGTTAATGCATAAAATAGGTTTCTAACCACAAATGCCATGGGTAGTTACCACTGAACTCGGTAGCTTTGTGGTGTTAACTTTACGCAGGTTCGAATCCTATATATGTTTTCTTTTGGAAACGGTCGAATGGTGGAAGGTACTGTGGTACATGTACCTCTGAGTTAACCCATTAACTGGCAGTACCCTACCACTAACGAGTAAAATCGTCTGGCGTTAGACAGAGTAAAATGTTAAAGTAGGGCGCATCTGGGCACATTGCAAGCTAATGGATTAACAAGAGACACTGGCAGATAGTTTTGTTAACCCATTAACTGGCAGTACCTTACCACTGACGAGTAAAATCGTCTGGCGTTAGACAGAGTTAAATACTAAAGTAGGGCGCATCTGGGTGCATTGCCAGCGAATGGGTTAATGCATAAAATAGGTTTCTAACCACAAACGCCATGGTAAAGCACTGAACTCAGTAGCTTTGTGGCGTTAACTTTACACAGGAATAGCAAAGGCACAGGTTCGAATCCTATATTATGTTTCCTTTTTTTTGGAAACGGTCAAATGGTGGAAGAAAGTACTGTACAGCCGCTTGAAGTACTATACATGTACCTCTCTATACAGCAGGATGTACTATACTTAGGTTGGCTTACTTCCCTGTGCTTGATAAACTCGTATAAGTAAAGATCAGGTTGATTCTTTCCTGTGCCTCGAGGGTTTTTCTCCGGAGACCACTTACGTATTATCCATTAGACCAATTTTACCTGTCTGAGACCTTTGTCAATTGGGTTGTAAAACCTGTTTAGGCTTCCAGTCCGCCACAGAGTGATAAATACAAGAAACTAAATAAGTTCTCCCTAAAGGTACGTTCACACGTTGCGATTTGTCGGGCCGATTTCAGATGCACGTTAATGATATTTGAAAAATACGTGGCAAACGTCATCTGGTGACATCATAAACTGAAAATATTCGTCATTAACATTCAGCAAAACCTAAAATCGGCCCGACAAATCGCAACGTGTGAACGTACCTTAATGCTGTAATGGACATTTCTATTTTGTTCTGTTAATCTCTCTTACCATTTTACTGATCTTTTCTTTTAGAATATATTCTCAAGAAACAAACGAAGGTAAACAATTTTATATGTATTTGACTTACTGTCGATGCAATGGAAGTGTTGATAAAATCATAGAATAGGAAATGACTAGAAGGGCCACTTGAGGCCGAAGCTTTGAAGTTTTTGACGCTGCGCATGTCGCATTACGCATGTTCATTACCATTATTCTAGCCAGTCAATTGCATTTTCTGACCAATAAGCACGCTGAACTGGCTGGTCCGCCATTATTCTGGCCAGATAACTGCATAAAGACAGGGTGTTACGTTGCACTGCTGAGTGGCCTTTCTGGTCATTTCCAATTCTGTGATAAAATATTGCATCTATTCATTACCTAGAATTTATCAATTAATTCGTTGAAAAATTGCTCAACTTCCTGTGTGTGTGAATCGACCAATGGCGTCTCATTTCAGTGATTGATTGACCAATTGGGAACAAGTATGCTAGTAAACAGGAAGTTGAGCAATTTTTGAGCAAATGTATTGATCAACACTTCCATTGCATCGACAGTAAAGTGCTACTAAGTATGCTTTTTGGTATGTGTAATATTTGTGTCATTCTGAGAAAAATTGTAAGAAATGTAAAGGCTCATCTTGATCAACTTTTTCACTGTCAAAGTTGCCGGATATGATGTCATTAGGTGAATTACAAATTAGTTTTCCTTTGTTTTTTTATGCTAAAATTCACCTAATGACATCATATCCGGTAACTTTGACGGTGAAAAAGTTGATCAAGATGAGGATTTTTACTATAAAGATATATTACATTTCTTCTCAGAATGATCCGAATATTACACATACCAAAAATCATATTTGGGGTTAGTAGCACTTTAAACAATTCTCCAGTCATGCATTTTAAACTACCTCTCAGTTTCTTTTCCATTTCTTCTTTATTTACTTCGATCATCTTACTTCGTTTTCTAGCTGCCATTTGCTGTTCAGGGTATTATGCTGTATGTCTTCGGTGTTGGGATGAACTTCTTTGCATTTTTTATATCACAACTTTTGAAAACTTCTGATGAAAAATTAGGTAAAAGTTAAGTCCACGTCTGAAAATTTGAACTTTCTTCCCGTGTTTATGCCCCGGTGAAACAACAGGTCAAACGAGGATGTGAGTTGACGAGAGTTTATGAAAGTTGCAACTCTCGGTCACGTTTGACCACCAACTCTCATCGACTTTCATCAACGTTGAGCTGGTTCAGATTTTGATGAGAATTGATGAGAGTTTTGCCCCTTTGACCGGTACGCGTGGTAATATCCAGTCGGTCTTCCCAAGTCGAACAGTTTTGAAAATTTACTTACATTAGTCAAACTTTAGTCCTTCTTTTTAAATGTATAAAGGAACATGGTCCCATATATATGCAAGAATTCTTTAAGCTTCGTATTGTAAACTATAACTTGCGAGGGTCTGGTACTAGGTTGGAACAATTCCCCTTTAAAACAAATTGGCTTAAAAACTCGTACGCATCAATTGCCAGCCACTTGTGGAACAATCTACCCAGTAATGTACGGGAGGTCCCCGATCTTAGAAGTTTTAGAAAACTTATTAGTGAAATTGAACTTAAGCCAGGAATATATTTTGCTTAATCTGATAATATTAATATTACTAACATGCTTCAGTTAATGTAATTGTTTTATTATCTTTATCACTTTGTATATACTAATTTCTGAACTTTTTCAATTTTTACAATTTAATCATTATTTTACGAAGTAATTCATAGTTTATAATAATTTTACAAAGTTATTCATAGTTTATTGGCACGTGCGCGTTTTAACGAGCTTTTGCTCCTAAGTGTAACGTGGGTAAATAAATGATTGATTGATCGATCGATCGATCGATTGATTGATTGATTGATTGATTGATTGATTCTCATGGACTATTGTTCTCGTTTCACTGGACAATGTGAGTTGAAGAAACTCTCACTCAAACTCTTGCTAGCCAACTCTCATTTTTTACTGAAATAAACTTGTTTGTTCAAATAGGTTTAAAAGATGGTGGAGACATATTTGAAGGCTTTTCAATATGGACTGTAGTTATCATAGGCTCTCAGGTGTGTATTATATATATTTCTCAAATCATTAATAATTCATGAGCAAAACACAAAGGAAATCACCACCGTATCGTTGTCTTGATACCACGGTAATAAACACCCATAAATTAACTCAACTTTCGCGTTGAATTTCTCTTTGAATACTGGTTTGTTTAAGAAGCTATATCATACACTCGTAGTCGTTTATTATAGTGATTTAAAAACACCTCAAAGTATGTTAAAACACTCGGCTAGCGCCTTGTTTTTCAACACACTTTTCGGTGTTTCAAATCACTTTCAAAAACTCATTAATAATTCATGAAGAAAACACAAAATAAATTAATGTTTAATCAGTGTCTTTATATGTGATAAAGACCCGCTCGTTTTTCTCGTCGAAATTTCTCGGCTTTGAAGACAACAATTTTCAAAATTCGTTTTTGTATAGGTTATCATGCGATGGCGAGTACAATTAGGGATTAATAGTACGAGTGATGTTTGGAAATTTTGCCAAAATTGGACGAGCCGCATGACAAAATGTCCGCCATTTTGTTTGTTTTGGGAAAATCATTAATTGTACTGCAGTACAATTAATGAAATAAATTGTACTCCTCTCAACCAATCAGCATCCAGTAATTTTGTCATGCTAATAATAAATATGAGCTAATAAGATGGGTCGTTTTTGAAGCCATTTAAAACACTCGCAGTTCGTGCTTTATCAGATACAAAACACTCGGCTTCGCCTCGCGTTTTATATTCTGATAAAGCACTCCTGCTCGTGTTTTAAATAGTACATAATAAACTCCTTCTCGTGTATGATATATTACATCAAGCTTTGATTTTTCTATTATTTATTCTAAATTTAGCCGTGCCTCTTGCTCGACAAAACATGATGCTAAACGTTTGGAGAGTGGCCAAAGACGTTTTCTTTCATCAAAGCAATGATTTTAAACTGATAATAATAACACGTCAAAAATTTGACGTGATTTTCAGTGATTTTCAACAGTGATTTTCAACTGATTAAAACAGATTCTTAAAGATTTGAACATTTTGGTCGAATACAAAGCCGGGCCACAGTACCCCCTTTGGTTTTCGACATATTTTTCCAAAATTTAAATTTGGCGGCAGACTGCTCCAAACCTTTGGAGAGTGGCCAAAAAGTTTTCTTTCATCAAAACAGTGATTTTTGAGAGATAAGAAATTATCCATAAATTCCTCATTCCTTATTCATGATTTTCGAATTTCTCATCAATTATTAGAGAATCATTAATTATTAAATATTAATTATTCATAACTTACCATTAATTATGTATCAATTTCTCATCAATTATTCATGATTTTCTTGTTAAATATTCATGAATTACTCATTAATTATTCATAAATTACTCCTGATTCGTCATTCATTTTTCATGAATTACTCATTAATTATTTATGATTTCTAATTAATTATACATGATTCATGAATATTTAATGTCAATTTATCTATAGTTTTGTTCAATATAATTAATTAAGTTCTCATTATCTTCATATCTTTGTTGCCTTCTGGGCGTGTGAAGCAAGAGAATTAGCGGCAAAGTAAGACAAGATTTGTGCTCACAATTTCTCTGCAAATATACTTTTTATCCAACATCGCTCTATGTCAGAAATTGCCTTGCAAGTTGCAGCAATAATTGCCTCGTGTAACATGACATTAATTAGTAATAAATTTTCTTTTAATTAGGCACTAAGTGGCATAATAAACGGGGCAATAATGAAGCAAGCAAGCAGTTTAACCAGACTCATCATGATTGCAGGAGCAATGCTAGTCAGTACAACTTTATCTGTCATCATATTTAGTCTTCAATTTAATGACTATTTTATGACTGCTTTTATTTTAGTTATGTTAGCCATGGTTATTTACCATAGGCCTAATAGGTAGCATTGTATATTATTGACAATTTAACTTTTAGACTAACTTTCTATATTTATTTATATGCAAAAATGGCCAAAAGTGAAGGCGGTTTAACCTCATTACTTTGTGGCCACATTTTTAAAATCTCAAGTTTTCAATCGAGCACGCGCTCAACATCGTCCAAGAGGTCATATAGAACCCATTGAACACTTCCCCACCGTTTAAAAAATAGGTACGCTAAGCGTACATGTATCTGCTCATGGTTATGCCACAGTTGCCCATGAAGGAGTATAATATTCAACAATAGGCAATTTCGTAATTACGGGGCGCCATTTTGCAAAGGGGGCAGACACAATAAAGCAACAATAGCATGACTCTAGGGACAAGTATTCCCATTGGGACGAGGTGTATATAGTTACTACGGCTGGCAGAGCCAAGCCGTAGGTTTAATATGCCCCTGTCGGCCTGTCTGTTTTCTTCGTCGTCGTAGCTTTTTGGGGGTGTCACAAACTTGCACTTCCACGGTCACCCAAGTCACCCGCACAAAACGCATGCAATTTTCTTGTGTGCATCTTAGAATACTTGCGCATTTTGAGTTACGTACTTGTGTTTTAACCTGATCAATAACGCATCAAGGGAACGATACGATAAATGCAAGTGCAATACGAACGAGAAACGTACGAATCAATGAATCATGCTGATATTCGTCACGCACTATGTAAAATATTCGACATACTTCAGTCTATATGAGGGTATTATATTTCCAACAACAAACATTGCGCCATCACTTGACGATCGTAAAGCGCATCGCTCGAAAACATCTATACTCTACAATAGTTTGAGCGAACCATACGTGGGTATTTATTTGTATTTGTGGGAAACTAAAGAGAAACTAGAAATCAGTGTTGAATATAATTCAGACATAAACGCGCAAACGGCGCAATAACGCGGAGCTCTAAAAAGTAAAGGCTAACCCTTACAATTCTTCCACCAAAAGTTGAAGCTAACCCCTTCACTTTTTGGCTAGTTTTTCAAAAGCGTAAAAAGTGGCAAAAAATGGCCAAAAGGTAAAGGCCAAACCATATCTATGGCCCATTTTATCGACAAAATGTTTAACCTTTGCTCCAGTGCTATTTTGAGATCAGTGCGTAACCCGCAATCGTACGTATTTAGCATTTATCAATTTTTACTAAAATATATTCGCTAAATGTAGAATTTGCATTCGTATTGATTCCTTATTATGTAATTTCTTAAGACTTTTATTCTATGATGTCTATTTTCAGCATTACACAATAAATTTGTACAATTTGTAACAATTTATCGAGCAAAATATCGTACTGTAAATTTATGCCTGATTGTGCTTATGTTTTACATACGGGAGTTTGGCATTGTTTATCATATATTATCTTGCAGCCAATGAAAACGCCGCTAGTAGGATGCTTGACCAATAGGAAAGCAGAATTTTCCCGGTTATTGAGCTGGATTTAGAATCAGTTTCCGGCCGGGCATTTTGTGCAATGTTGTCGTGACAAGAGCTTTGTATTATTTTACTCAAATTCAAAGGTTTTATTATACAAGTAAAGGGATGGTAAACGACTTTTCTTGTTACCAGAATGTTCGGTAAGTACCGTTTTTTGTTTTGTTTTGTTTTTAATCGTTGTAACTCGCGTGAAGCCACGTTTTTAGCATGGCTATACTTCGGTGTTGACATCGGTGTTGCACTAGTCAAATACATGAAATTTCGAGGCGAATTCTAGCTCTATGCTGCTTCAAACTTGTTTTATTTCTTCGTTTAATGGTAGTATTTGAGTAAACAGAGTTAAGTTTTAAAACCTTTATAGTATAAAAGTTACTAAGAATAGTACTGTTGCACTTTTTGCTGATGATAGTAAATGTTAAGGTCGAGTGACACATGCTCAATCTTCTGTGCTCCATGCCTCCATAAGTACAATACAATACAATACAATCTTTATTTAACTCTCCCCAAAGAGGCTTTTCAGAGTCAATTACAAACATACAGTATATACATAACATTACTTTATAATATCCCTACCCCTATATATAACTTTTACAAACGTTGCTAAGATATTATTTTTTTATTTTTATTTTTTTAATTTAAATTCGACGGGTGTATCACTTCAGAGACATAAATTGAAGAAACGAAAGAGGAGAAATTAAGTAGCCTGTTCTCTTGGAAAATTCCGATACTAGAATTTGTATTTATTCCCAAACATATTTACCCATTCCAATGCATTCCATAGGCTTTTTTACATCGAAGTATACCCATAATCGAAGTGCCCGTTAAACGGACTTCGCAAGATTTTATCACTCGCGCCGGCAACGCAATGAAATTTGACATGCATGTTGCGTTGCATGTGTCACCCGATCTTTAGAGTTTGGGTTTTTGTCAAATGTCGAAAGTCGAGGTCGAAAAATTGATTTCATTGGTACTGTTGAATTTGAATGCTGAATAGTGTAAAAACTTTTAAAACTGTACTTTTGTCAATTTACAGAACTTCTTTTCAGAAATATTAATTAGCAATTATTGAATGAGGTTGAGCGTGGATTCTAGTCATTATGGTATTCAAGTATTTTCAGTGTCATTGGATGTACTTTTATCAACACTTGGGGATGAACTATGTCGTTGAATGAACTTATATGGATAAATAATAACAGATTGTGGATGTAAATTGTGGAGTCTCAAGTATTTTCAGTGTCATTGGATGTACTTTTATCAACACTTGTGGATGAACTATGTCGTTGAATGAACTTATATGGATAAATAATAACAGACTGTGGATGTAAATTGTGGAGTCTCAAGTATAAAGATTTTGGTTGCTTCTTTTGAGGTTGGTGTTCACTTAAACTAATTAGTTACTACTATATTTGCATGAATTGAAGTACACAACTGGCCATAAGTTTAATAGTGATGTATAGAACTACCTTGTTTGAGACATCTGCACCTTCATGTGCCTCCCAGATGGAAATTATCCACCTGTTCCCTTTCGTCCTAGTACATTTACTATTATCAGAATTGGATCTCCATCAAATATCCTTCACAGCCGGGGTGCACCACTCCCACAAATGTCTACAACCACACGTACATATTTTTGCATGTTTACAATTTTAATAATAAACAGCCAATCAACCTTTTATTGCAATTGTTACTAAGCATCAGATTGGCTGTTTAAAATAGAATTATATAATGCAAAAATATGTAGGTTTGGTCCTAGACGTTTGTGGGAGTGGTAGCGATCGATACAAATTTTTGATGCAGAGTTTGTTGAGATACGTAATAAATGGTTACTAATACTACATTATACTTATGTCACCTATGGTCCAGTTCGAAAACATTGCATGGCCTCTGCTTGCCTGTGGTCCCCCTTTGCATTTGAACCTGGTTTTACCAGTTAAAAGTAATTGTTTTTGTAAAAGAAAAGGTTTTTGACCACTTCCCAAGCATTTGGAATGGTTTGAAGCAAATTTTGAAACAAAAGTTGAAAACCAAAGGGGAAACCACAGGACCTCTGGTTGCTGTGGTGCCCCCTATGCATTTGAGGAAATTTTTCATTTATAACATGTTTTTATGAGTTGAATGGCCATGTGGGATCACATGACCAAGGGGGATCACATGGCCTCCAGTTGCTTGTTGTCCCCCTTTGCATTTGAGCAAAATGCTTATAACATGTTTTTATTCATTGAAATACAAAAGAACAGTAACTCAGAATAACATTTTGTTATTTTATTGAATCGACGTTTCGACTAGATTGTAGTCATCATCAGGATTAGTGTAAAATTACAAGTGCAAGTATTCATATAGTGAAGAAAGCGGAGCTCGTGACATTGAAATATGATAAGTTAAGCGTTTGAGCGAAGGCCCTTCATCTGGAATTTAGTAGAATGGGTCGGGGGGAAACATGTGCTTTTATAGTGAATACAAAAGCGATCACATGATAAAAAATAAACCAATCAGATGGATTTAATCAAAACAAACTATAAACAAAATATGGAAATCACATCACAAAATATATTGGCATATAAGTAGCAGCGAACAAAGATAACAAAGCGAGAAAGACAGAAAATAGGGAACAAAATATTAGAGGAGGTGAGATGTAGAGATTCTGCTGATTGCAGGCATAAACAAATAGGAGTTAAATGTAAGGGAGGTGCTCATTGAGGACGAGTGGTGCCAAGTTGGGAAATGAGACGCATTTCTTGGCTTTTGCGGCTATCATTACTACCAGAAATGGGACACAGAGCTCAAATTTTGAAATGTCTGGCAACAGGTTGTTTAGCCAGGCAACAGGTTGTTTTTTACTATGTCGAAACGAGACTAAGGGATTATTGGTGAAAATGGAAGATGTTTCAGGGTCGTCTTTCAAGATATGAAAAGCATGCTGTGCCGAGACAGTCCTCAATGTAGCTACCAAGGTAATCAGGTATGGGATCAGTGTATTGCTCGAAGATCTGCTTTTCCACAAAACCAACGAATAAATTGGCATAGTTGGGACCCATTTTGGTTCCCATGGCTACACCACTTACTTGTTGGTAATGCTCATTTGGTTCCCATGGCTACATCACTTACTTGGAAAAGCAGATCTTCGTGGAAAAGCAGATCTTCGAGCAATACACTGATCCTATACCTGATTACCTTGGTAGGTACATCGATGACTGTCTTGGCACAGCATCCTTTTCATATCTTGGAAAACGACCCTGAAACATCTTCCATTTTCACCAATAATCCCTTAGTCTCGTTTCGACATAGTAAAAATATCTGTGAAACCCTAGTCCACAGCTCTCTACCACAGGACTCGTCGTCACCTAATGGCACGTTTCCTTGTGGTGTGAAGCTGTGTAAAACCTGTAAGTATATAGATTCTTCCACTACAATTTCCATACCAAAATCTAAGTACACCATTAAGCACCATTTCACGTGCACCCCCTCTCATCTCATCTACTGTATTTCATGCAGTAAATGTGGGATGCTCTATATTGGTGGAACTGGTAGATATTTAAGGATAAGGTTTAGGGATGAGCCGATTGATCGTGCTGATCGCCGATAAATTAAAATAATCGATGCTAAACAACCTGTTGCCCGACATTTCAACACTGGCAATCACACTGTTTCAGATATATGAAAATTCTGTGTCCCATTTCGCTGGTAACAATGATAGCCACAAAGCCAAGAAAGGTTTGAGCATATGATGCTAAACAACCTGTTGCCAGACATTTCAACACTGGCAATCACACTGTTTCAGATATGAAAATTCGAGCTCTGTGTCCCATTTCTGGTAGCAATGATAGCCACAAAAGCCAAGAAATGCATCTCATCTCCCAACTGGGCACCATTCATCCTCTCTGCATTAATGAGCGCCTCTCTTACATTTAACTCCTATCTGTTTATGCCTGCCATCAGCAGATACTCTACATCTCACCTCCTCTAATATTTCGTTCCTTGTTTTCTGTCGTTCCTTGCTTTGTTATCTTTGTTCGCTGCTCCTTATATGCTAATATATTTTGTGATGTGATTTCCATATTTTGTTTATAGTTTGTTTTGATTAAATCCATCTGATTGGTTTATTTTTTATCACGTGATCGCTTTTGTATTCACTATAAAAGCACATGTTTTTCCCATAGATATTAAGGAGGTCTCCTATATCTATGGTTACCCCCCGACCCATTCTGCTAACTTCCAGACAAAGGACGGGCCTTCGCTCTCAACATCAAAGTTCTCATTGAATTTTCAGGTAGTTTTAAACAACAGTCAACCGCCTTATTTGAGTAAATTGAGTAAATAATGGCATATTTTGTGCCCGTTCAAGATTGTTGTTGGCTGTTACTTCACCTTAATACATAGTCAAAGGGTGGACATGTTTGGCTAAGCTTTTCATTCTTTGCTTGTTAGCAAACTTCCCGAATATTGACAGAAATTCTTTTGTTTGATCACATTGGTCCCAGAAAGAAAGAAATTTTTTCCAGGCCTGCCCAAAGGAGTTAATCACATGGTACATAAAATCAATCCTCTCTAGTGATTTCGATAATAACATAGTTTTGTGTGGGGATGAAAAGGACAGAAGAAAATACATGTACTTGCTTTGTACTTGGAAATGTGTTTTGAACAATTGATTGCTCCAGGAATTTAACCTGGAAACCATTAATTACAGGTTCCAAACAGGGCAATTATTGTAGTACAATTGTAGCTGTGGAAGATAATGCGAAATTGCTCTATGTCTAGGTTGATAGGTTTGAATGATATTTGCTTAATAAATGCTTTTTCATCATATTTATAAAACTTTATTCATTCATCTACAATGTATTTATTTGTAAGATTGAATAGTATTTAGCATGAAAGCATTTATGTTCATCTGTGACTGTCAATCAATGATTTATCATTTAACCCATTAACTGGCACTATTCTACCACTGAGGAGTAAAATGGTCTGGTGTAAGAGAGTTTAATGCTAAAGTAGGGGGCATATGGGTGCATTGCCAGCTAATGAGTTAATAGTATATTGCATATAATGTAACTTCCCATTACCTTTTGTGGTTGTTGTGCGAGTATAAAGCAAGTACATGTCATCTGTTTAGTTCATACTGTATACCTTGGCAGAGGTTACCAATCAGAGCATTTGTTTACATTTTGGTCTGAACCAATCAGATTATGTGAATTTGTGACCCCTGCTGGACATGTTCTAAATTTCAATGCAAACATAAGGTCTCATATAATGCCTTGGGGCTCAGAATTTTTAACAAATCACACATGTTCGCCCTATGTTTTCTGAAATATGACGTAATATATCATACACGAGAAGGAGTTTATTATGGTGATTTGAAACACCGAAAAGTGTGTTGAAAAACAAGGCGGTGGCCAAGTTTTTTAATATACTTTGAGGTGTTTTTAAATCACTATATAATAAACGACTTCGAGTGTATGATATAGCTTCTCAAACAAACCACAGAGAAATTCAGTTTGAGAATTATATTGCATGAATTCTAGTCATTAGATAAAGTAGTTAGAATATATGATACCTTATATAGAATATCCTTACTAATTGGAGAGAAATTCTTGCACATTAACCCCATTAACATGCAAGACCTTCCCTTGACAAGTAAAATCATCTGGAGTTAGACACAGTACAGGGTGTGTTTGGGCATATGGCAGCTCAATGGGTTAATTAAATGGTTAAATTACCCCCTTGCCCAATTCCCTCAATTGGTATAAATCTTTTAAAGCTAACCTTGAATAACGTATTAAAACCTATTAGATCAGTGATTAAAACTTGCCATTCTTTTGCTTTAATTAGGATTCATGTTCGCCATGAATGCCGTACATTGATGCCATATACAACTTCAGTTTGGATACAATGCAAGAAATATAATAGACCTTTTCTTGGAATGAACTGTGAAATTCTATGCTGAAGAAAGGAGACCTTGTCAGGTTAGAATATTGCTTGTGCTTTAACTGGCAGTAACAGGCTACCAATGATGAGTGAAATTGTCCGGTATTTGACAAAGTAAAATTGTTTGGCCTCTCTCATCAGTTTGTGTGAATTTGTGACTGCCAGTGGTAGATTTATAGGGGGTGTGCACCCCTGTTCGCCAAGGCCAACAGGAGTGCAAGGGGGGGGGTGCAAAAAATATATATAGACCACTTTCATAATTCAGATGAGTTTAAATATTATTTTATGTGCATCTTAATACGCCTCATTGACCTCGTTCAGGTTAATAAATTCTATTCAATTTCAGTCACAGAAACGAGGCTGATAAGGCTTATTAAAGGTACATTTATTAGACCTAACAGCTACAAAAAATGCGACTATAGGTCCCTGGCAGGAATCGAAACTGCGGCCCCTGCGATTCCGGTGCAGCGCTCTCTAACCAACTGAGCTACAGAGTCCAGTTGTCAAGCTCTAACCACAAGTTCATGTATATACTAGGGTACTGCCAAGTTAAGTTGTGGATAAATATCAAGATTTTGGTGGCATCTCACTCGATTGAATAATAATTGAAAGGTTTTGTAGATGGAGTATTGAGTGAAAATTGTATACATTTATTAGACCTAACCAGGAACAGCAGCTACGAAAAGTGCAACTATAGGTCCCTGGCGCTCTAACCAACTGAATTATAGAGTTCAGTTGTCGAGTTTAACCACAAGTTCATGCATATATACTAGGGTACTGCCATGTTAAGTTGTGGGTAAATATCTAATTTGTTGGCATCTCACTCAATTGAATAATACTGAAGGGTTTTGTAGATGGAAAATTATTGAGTGAAAGGTATATACATTTATTAGACCCAACCAGGAGCTGTTCCTGGTTAGGTCCAATAATGTATATACCTTTCACTCAATAATTTTCCATCTACAAAACTCTTCAATTATTAATTCAATCTAGTGAGATGCCACCAAAATCTTGATATTTACTCACAACTTAACTTGGCAGTACGGACCCTAGTATATACATGAACTTGTGGTTAGAGCTCGACAACTGGACTCTGTAGTTCAGTTGGTTAGATCGCCAAGGACGTATAGTTGCATTTTTCGTAGTTGTTCCTGGTTAGGTCTAATAAATGTATATAATTTTCACTCAATAATTTTCCATCAACAAAACCTTTCAATTATTAAAGGTACGTTCACACACAGCGATTTGTCGGGCCGATTTTAGGTTTTGCTGAATGTTAATGACGAATATTTTCAGTTGATGATGTCACCAAATGACTTTTGCCACGTATTTTTAAAATATCATTAACGTGCATCTGAAATCGGGTCGACAAATCGCAACGTGTGAACGTACCGTAAGATGCACATAAAAGAATATTTATAAACTCATCTGAATTATGAAAGTGGTCTATATTTATCATACTTTTAAAAAGTTTGAGGTATTCAAAATATGTTACTACTAGTCAGTAGTAGTGTAGGTGGTTTTCGACCCCCTTTTTTGAGAGTGTGCTATGCTAATTGAATATTCAGTAAGTGAGGGTGGCACGGCGTGGCACGTGGTCATTAGCATATGAGGGTGGCGTGTTACGTAATTAACATAAAAAAAGGGGGCCGCAACTCATCATTAACATAAACATAATTAATTATACAACTCGGTCCTATTCCTTTGGGATATGGCGTATCATTACATTGACCCTTTTAAAGTCAAAAAATCTAGTCATAATAGCGTCGCGCTACCGATTTACATTACAATAGAGTAGCGCTACCAAATAGCGCTACCAAGAGCTCTAAGATGTAAGGATAGGCCCGAGCCAAGCTTAGTATATATCTCCGAGCCAAGTATATAGACCTCTGAGCCGACTTATCTTCCTTGTCTTTATTTTCCTTATTTTTTTATCTTCCTTATCTTTAGTTTCCTTGTCTTTATCTTCCTTGTCTTTATCTTCCTTGTCTTTATCTTCCTTGTCTTTATCTTCCTTTGTCTTTTTCCTTTGTCTTTATCCTTCCCTTGTCTTTACCTTCCTTGTCTTTACCTTCCTTGTCTTTACCTTCCTTGTCTTTATCTTCCTTGTCTTTATCCTTCCTTTGTCTTTATCCTTCCTTTGTCTTTATCTTCCTTTGTCTTTATCTTCCTTATCTTTAGTTTCCTTATCTTTATATTCCTTATCTTTATCTTTATTTTCCTTGTCTTTATCTTCCTTATCTTTATCTTCCTTGTCTTTATCTTCCTTGTCTTTATCTTCCTTGTCTTTATCTTCCTTGTCTTTATTTTCCTTGTCTTTACCTTCCTTGTCTTTACCTTCCTTGTCTTTATCTTCCTGCGTCTTTATCCTTCCTTTGTTGTCTTTATCCTTCCTTTGTCTTTATCCTTCCTTTGTCTTTATCCTTCCTTGTCTTCCTTGTCTTTATCTTCCTTATCTTTACCTTCCTTGTCTTTATCTTCCTTGTCTTTGTCTTTACCTTCCTTGTCTTTATCTTCCTTATCTTTATATTCCTTGTCTTTACCTTCCTTGTCTTTTTCTTCCTTGTCTTTTTCTTCCTTGTCTTTTTATCTTCCTTGTCTTTACCTTCCTTGTCTTTATACTCCCTTATTCTTCCTTGTTATCTTTATCTTACTAGGCTTATAGACTTATAGTCATAGACTAGGAAGAATAAAGATAAGGATAAGGAAGATAAGTCGGCTCGGAGATATATATACTAAGCTCGGACCTATTCTTATAATTAATGATGTTTATGTTAATGATGAGTTGCAGGCTCCTTTTTTATGTTAATTACGTAACACGCCACCCTCATATGCTAATGGCCAAGTGCCACCCCGTGCCACCCTCACTTACCTCACTTAAGTCGATCTCGTTCGGACGACAGAGACAGGCGCGAAAGGAGTCATCGACGTAGCTGAGACTTATTAGCGAGCCTAAGCAAGCGACGTTTTTGTCAACACGGACGTCAGAATGCCGAGGGGGGGCTGGATTACAAATTGTGTTTGTATCAGTTTGTGGTAATCTTCAACACATGACAAAACATAAGATTTTTAAAGTTTTTTTGCTTCCTTACACGAGCGCTAAAATTAGATATACCAGGCGATTGTCCGTGTTGACAAAAACGTCGCTTGCTTAAAGCTCGCTATTATCGGTCGCTTTCCCGCCACGCTGGCTAAACTGCCGCGTAGCCGCATTGGTTTTTTATCTAATAAAATACAACCCTTCCAAGTCGGGATTTTTCGCATGTATTATCTCTAGAATTACTACGGTTATCCAAGTATTAAGAGAGTACAATCAAATAAACGATTTAATGAGCCATTCGCAGTCTCACAGTACAATTGCTTATACTTAGACATGCGTGGCTTAATCTTTGAGACAAGCATATGACACTGGCAGGATCAACCAGTTAACTACATTCGGACGAAGCGTACCCGGTCAGATAACGCTTGTCCCTCATATCGCTCTCACGTTTGTTTTTGCCACGTCTTTTATCGCGCTCTTTGCACGCGAGCCCATAGTCGAGTCTTCGCATCGCGTACACGCCGATAGTCGAGTAACACACTAGACACTCCATTCAACTCGCTTATAAGTTGCTATCTTGTCCGAGGGACCTGATGCACAACATTCCACCAACATGAACGTTTAGGAAAACGCCCGAGAACAACCAAATGCATTCGCTCGAAAGCAGCAAAAGAGGCGCCAACCCGAAATAAGCCAACTCCTCCCCTACCACGTCGAACGTTTCGAATTCGTACACGTTTATGAAGTAAACGCCCCATATATAATGCTTCAAACATAACTATCGCCTTTAGTCGTTTCGAAATCGTACGCGTTCATGAAGCAAACGCTCCACATATAATGCTTCAAACATAACCATCGCTTTAGCCTATCTGTCCCTGTCGCAGCGGCAGGCGCGTATTTGTGGGGGAGAGTTTTTTGTGCAAAAAAAAAGCGCGCGTAAAAAAACTCTCTCCTCCCACAAGAACGCGCCTACGCCGCAGGCATTCGTCCCGAACAACATCATCCGTACTGAGAAACGAACGAACGTTTCTAATTCGTACGCGTTGTTCATGAAGCAAACGCTCCACATATAATGCTTCAAACATAACCATCGCTTTGTCCTATCTGTCCCGAACAACATCCTCCAGCCGTTACGTGACAGAACGCTATGAAAGAAGGCCGTAACGTGACACGAATTAGAAACGTTCGTTCGTTTCTCAGTACGGATGATGTTGTTCGGGACAGATAGGCTAAAGCGATGGTTAAGCATTATATGTGGAGCGTTTGCTTCATGAACAACGCGTACGAATTAGAAACGCGGATAGCGTTCTGTCACGTAACGGCTGGAGGATGTTGTTCGGGACAAGATAGGACAAAGCGATGGTTATGTTTGAAGCATTATATGTGGAGCGTTTGCTTCATGAACAACGCGTAAGAATTAGAAACGCGGATAGCGTTCTGTCACGTAACGGCTGGAGGATGTTGTTCGGGACAGATAGGACAAAGCGATGGTTATGTTTGAAGCATTATATGTGGAGCGTTTGCTTCATGAACAACGCGTACGAATTCGAAACGACTAAAGCGATGGTTATGTTTGAAGCATTATATGTGGAGCGTTTGCTTCATGAACGCGTACGATTTCGAAACGACTAAAGGCGATAGTTATGTTTTGAAGCATTATATATGGGGCGTTTACTTCATAAACGTGTACGAATTCGAAACGTTTGTCGTTCGACGTGGTAGGGGAGGAGTTGGCTTGTTTCGGGTTGGCGCCTCTTTTGCTGCTTTCGAGCGAATGTATTTGGTTGTTCTCGGGCGTTTTTCCTAAACGTTCATGTTGGTCGAATGTTGTGCATCATGTCCTTTGGACAAGATAGCAACTATAAGCGAGTTGAATGTAGTGGAGTGCCTAGTTGTTACTCGACTATCGGCGTGTACGCGATGCAAAGACTCGACTATGGGCTCGCGTGCAAAGAGCACGATAAAAGACGTGGCAAAACAAATGTGAGAGCGATATGAGAATCGAACGAACAAGCGTTATCTGATCGGATACGCTTCATCCGAATGTAGTTAACTGGTTGATCCTGCCAGTGTCATATGCTTGTCTCAAAGATTAAGCCATGCATGTCTAAGTATAAGCACTTGTACTGTGATACTGCGAATAGCTCATTAAATCGTTTATTTGATTGTACTCTCTTTAATACTTGGAATAACCATAGTAATTCTAGAGCTAATACATGCGCCAAGTCCCGACTTGGAAAGGATGTATTTAAGATTAAAAACCAATGCGGCTTCGCGGCCGCTTAGCCAGCGTGGCGGGAAAGCGACCGATAATAAGTCTCAACTACGTCGAGACGCAGTCGTCAGAGCAAGCGCCTTTCACCTGTGAGTTGTGGGTTCGATTCTCGCTGGGCCCTACTCATGGGCTCGCGTGCAAAGAGCACGATAAAAGTCCACTTCTTCGCGTAACCGGCTTCGAAATCCCCATCATCCCCACCTATTCCACGTGTAACTCTGGGGTGGGGTTCCACCTCACCCACCAAAAACCACCTTTTTGTGCTCCTTCTTCCACACACATCCCTTGAACTGTATGTGCATACCCATGCCAAGAGGATGTTAGGAGCAAAGAATTAGGAGACTGATTCAAAGTAAAGGGGTTAGCCTTTACTTTTTAGCCATTTTTTGAGTTTTTGAAAAAGTGGCCGAAAATGGCCAAAAAGTAAAGGGGTTAGCCTTTAATTTTCGTCGAAAAAATGTTAAGGGGTTAGCCTGTACTTTTTAGCCATTTTCAGCCATTTTTTTAGTTTTTGAAAAAGTGGCCGAAAATGGCCAAATGCATGAGTTAATTTACAAGGGAAAACAATGGTTTTTGCCTGCTTACAGAGATCCAAGCTAATATGGTGAGACTGTAGTACCACCAGGCAGTTACTTCTCATCTGGGCCTTATAAACATCTATTCATGCATGATTGATTTAAGCACTGACTTTCCATGGAAAATTAAACAACTCTTGTTGACAGAACTTTAATGTATGATGCATGATAGAGTTCTGTATTAATCCTTTAACTAGCAGTACAGTCCTTATCTGCCACCATCAAATCAAAATTTGCATGAGTTGATTTACACAGGAAAGGCATTGGTTCGATTCAGGCATTTGAGTATATATAACAACTGCCTGTGCTAGCAAATTAGACAGCAGGGTCATATATAAAAGAAACCTAACCTTGAACAAAGCATTAAAAGTTGCAGCAGGGTCGTATATAAAAACGTCTTTGTCTTTTTAATTTAGGATACATGTTCAGCATGGATGCCATACATTGATGCCATCTACAACTTCAGTTTGGATACAATGCAAGAAATATAATAGACATTTTCTTGAAATGAATTGCAAACTTTAAGCAATCTATGCTGAAGAAAGGAGACTAGCTTTGTCAGGTTAGAAGATTCCTTGTGTATTAACCCATTAACTGCAGTACCTTACCACTGACAAGTAAAATTGTCTGGTGTTTGACAGAGTAAAATACTAAAGTAGGGTACATATAGGCACCAGGGCGCATATTGCCACGTAATCAGTTATTATTATAGGTATAATAGCATTGTTTCCCGTATTTGAAATTAAATTTGATGGGTGAGTTTTCAAAGACTATCAAAATTTGCATGATTTAATTTACCCAGGAAAGCCATTGGTTTGACTCAGGCATTTGAGTAGAAATATTTTGAAACCTGGGGTTTGATATTTTAATAGATAAGTGTTATTAAGTTGGCAGTCAGAGTGAGTATATAACAACTGCCTGTGCTAGCAAATTATGTGTGTTAATATGTTACAGCAGGGTTGTAAATATAAACCCTCCAGCAGGTTTCAACTATATTTATATTTAAAATGTTTAAATTAACACCATAATTGCAACGCGTTGACTGATGGGTAAAATCACATCAGGGGATAGGTTGGCCATTCGTAGTTGTTTGATGGTAGTTCGGCTTGATTTTCCTGGTTGGTCGTGCAAAATAGGCAAGTCAGCAGCTCAGTTAGAACTGCATGGCAAGCTCTGCCCTTCGGGTGCAAGGCCTAACACGATCAGGAATAACCAGGCAAAATTGTCATTGAATCTCCACTTGTGACCAGCTTTTCGCCTGTGTGGCTTGATCTAGCTTTCTACGATTGTCATTTCTAATTGGCAGTTAGTATAAAAAATCTGCCTGCATTCATATTTATATTTGAGTTGTATAAATTAGCACCAGAATGGCAACTATGACGGGTGGGTAAAATCACATAAGGGGATATGTTGGCCATTCGTAGTTGTTCGATGTCAGTTCGGCTTGATTTTTCTGGTTGGTCGTGCAAAATAGGCAAGTCTGCAGTTCTGCATGGCAAGCTCTGCCCTTCGGGTGCAAGGCCTAACACGATCAGGAATAACCAGGCAAAATTGTCATTGAATCTCCACTGTGACCAGCTTTTCGCCTGTTTAAACATCGTCCAAGAGGCAGCGAGAGCAAAGAACAAGGCTCTACATCGTCCAAGAGGACAGCGAGAGCAAAGAACAAGGCTCTACATCGTCCAAGAGGACAGCGAGAGCACAGAAGGAGGTTAATGATGTAAGTATAAATGGAAGGCTTGACTTTTTATAAAAAGAAAATTGTTGAACAGCTTGTGGGACCGTATGTTCACATACTGAGGATGCGCACCCGATATGACATGTCCCACATTCACGATTGAAAGAAATGTCACATAAATAGTAGCATGATTGAACACTTAATTGGTCTCCTATTCTTTGCTCGTACTTCCTCTTGGCATGGTATGCACATACAGTTCAAGGGATGTTTGGAAGAAGGAGCATAAAAAGGAGGTTTGTTGATGAGGAGGGGGTGGGCGGGTTGGGATGTGCTGCGACCCTGGGGGGAATCTTTCAAGGGAGGGGTATTTTTTTTATTAGGGAACGGTGTGATAAAATGGAATAAAAATTTTTAAAAGAATTGATAAAATCGCCAAAAATGATTCTTACGCATGCGATTTGTCATGTTTTCTCTTGTACGGCCAGATAAAAAACCCACCCACGTCCCTACAGTAAAAATATTTTTATAATGTTATATCTTGAATGTTGGTTGTGGTGCAAAAATCATTCTCTACGCATGCGCAGATAGGTACAAATCGAGCTGCGCATGAGCAAGAATGATTTTTGCACCACAACCAACATTCAAGATATAACATTATAAAAATATTTTTACTGTAGGGACGTGGGTGGGTTTTTTATCTGGCCGTACAAGAGAAAACGTTCGTTAGCACCGTTGAAAAAAATAAAATTTTGGTGGGAAAAGTATTCCTTGGGAAAAAAATAATCTTTTATTTAAAAAGTAAAGGATAAAGACTGACCAGTTCGAGCCAGGTAAGTGTTATTTTTTTTTTAAAAAGTAAAGTATTTTAAAAAAAAAAAAAAAAAAAAAAAAAAAAAAAAAAAAAAAAAAAAAAAATTAAAAAAAAAAAAGAAAAAAAAAAAAAAAAAAAAAAAAATTAAAAAAACCCAAAAAAAAAATTATAAGGGGGGGGGAGGGATGGAGATAGCGGGGTGGAAAGGGGGGCGAGAATTAGGGAATCTGGTTTTATGGGGTGTGGATAGGCAATACATTTGGTAAGATATGTAGGGGGGAATTATTTAGTGCGAACAGGGGGGGCATGATGAGTTAAATTTGGTGTGTTTAAAGCTTTTGGTTTAGTTGGACCATTTTTAACAAATTCAGGGTTAAAATGTTAAAGGCGTACCTTAGTCTACGCCCGACATCATCCAATAGAACAGCAAAAGGATAGAAGAATGAATCATGCTACAGTATATATACCGTACTCCTTTGTGGTATAAATGTGGGAGCATACCAGATCGATTGCGCACCCTCAGTACCCAAATTACACTGCGCACCTTCGAACAAGGTTCAGTAAAAATACCTACGGGTGTCAACCTACGAGGGAATGGTTTATACTGTAGGAGAGGGGGCAAAACTGTCAAACCGGGAAGAGGTTAACGCTCAAACATCGTCCAAGAGGACAGCGAGAGCACGCTCAAACATCGTCCAAGAGGACAGCGAGAGAGCACGCTCAAACATCGTCCAAGAGGACAGCGAGAGCACGCTCAAACATCGTCCAAGAGGACAGCGAGAGCACGCTCAAACATCGTCCAAGAGGACAGCGAGAGAGCACGCTCAAACATCGTCCAAGAGGACAGCGAGAGCACGCTCAAACATCGTCCAAGAGGACAGCGAGAGCACGCTCAAACATCGTCCAAGAGGACAGCGAGAGAGCACGCTCAAACATCGTCCAAGAGGACAGCGAGAGCACGCTCAAACATCGTCCAAGAGGACAGCGAGAGAGCACGCTCAAACATCGTCCAAGAGGACAGCGAGAGAGCACGCTCAAACATCGTCCAAGAGGACAGCGAGAGCACGCTCAAACATCGTCCAAGAGGACAGCGAGAGAGCACGCTCAAACATCGTCCAAGAGGACAGCGAGAGCACGCTCAAACATCGTCCAAGAGGACAGCGAGAGAGCACGCTCAAACATCGTCCAAGAGGACAGCGAGAGCACGCTCAAACATCGTCCAAGACGACAGAGGAAGAACAAATCAACGTTCACTCACGTTACAGTATATATATCATACTCCTTTCTGTTATAAATGTGGGAGCATACCTAATCGATTGCGCATGCTCAGTCACCCAAATATCGTTTAGCCACTGCGCACGTTCAAACAAGTGAGCAAGGTCCATAAAAACAAGAGGTTAGTCTAAGCAAAACGTTAAGGGGCTAGCCTTTACCTTTTGCCCATTTTTAACCACTTCTTAAAAACCAAGTGCCCGCAAGCGGACGATCTTACTGGTTGTTTAGCCACTATTTGAGTTTTGAAAAACTAGCCAAAAATGGCCAAAAAGTAAAGGGGTTAGCCTTAACTTTTCGTCGAAAAAATGTTAAGGGGTTAGCCTGTACTTTTTAGCCATTTTCAGCCATTTTTTGAGTTTTTGAAAAAGTGGCCGAAAATGGCCAAAAGTAAAGGGTTAGCCTTAACTTTTCGTAGAAAAAATGTCAAGGGGTAAGCCGTTAATTTTTATCCATTTTTTGACATTTTTTGATATTTTGAAAAAGTGGCCGAAAATGTCCAAAAAGTAAAGGGGTTAGCCTTAACTTTTCGTCGAAAAAAATGTGAAGGGGTTAGCCTTTACTTTTTAGCCATTTTCGACCATTTTTCGAGTTTTTGAAAAAGTGGCCGAAAATGGCCAAAAAGTAAAGGGGTTAGCCTTAACTTTTCGTCGAAAAAATGTTAAGGGGTTAGCCTGTACTTTTTAGCCATTTTCAGCCATTTTTTGAGTTTTGAAAAACTAGCCAAAAATGGCCAAAAAGTAAAGGGGTTAGCCTTAACTTTTCGTCGAAAAAATGTTAAGGGGTTAGCCTGTACTTTTTAGCCATTTTCAGCCATTTTTTTAGTTTTTGAAAAGTGGCCGAAAATGGCCAAAAAGTAAAGGGGTTAGCCTTAACTTTTCGTCGAAAAAATGTCAAGGGGTCAGCCTTTACTTTTTAGCCATTTTCGGCCATTTTTTGAGATTTTGAAAAACTGGCCGAAAATGGCCAAAAAGTAAAGGGGTTAGCCTTTAATTTTCGTCGAAAAAATGTTAAGGGGTTAGCCTTTACTTTTTAGCCATTTTCGACCATTTTTCGAGTTTTTGAAAAAGTGGCCGAAAATGGCCAAAAAGTAAAGGGTTAGCCTTAACTTTTCGTCGAAAAAATGTTAAGGGTTAGCCTTTACTTTTTAGCCATTTTCAGCCATTTTGAGTTTTTGAAAAAGTGGCCGAAAATGGCCAAAAGTAAAGGGGTTAGCCTTAACTTTTTTCGTCGAAAAATGTTAAGGGTTAGCCTTTACTTTTAGCCATTTTCGGCCATTTTGAGTTTTGAAAAAGTGGCCGAAAATGGCCAAAAAGTAAAGGGGTTAGCCTTAACTTTACGTCGAAAAATGTTAAGGGGTTAGCCTTTACTTTTAGCCATTTTCGGGCATTTTGTGAGTTTTTGAAAAAGTGGCCGAAAATGGCGAAAGAGTTAAGGGTTAGCCTTAACTTTACGTCGAAAAAATGTTAAGGCTAACCCTTTACTTTTAGCCATTTTCGGCCATTTTTTGCGATTTTGAAAAAGTGGCCGAAAATGGCCAAAAAGTAAAGGGGTTAGCCTTAACTTTACGTCGAAAAAATGTTAAGGGGTTAGCCTTTACTTTTTAGCCATTTTCGGCCATTTTTTGAGTTTTTGAAAAAGTGGCCGAAAATGGCGAAAAAGTAAAGGGGTTAGCCTTAACTTTTCGTCGAAAAAATGTTAAGGGTTAGCCTTTACTTTTAGCCATTTTCGGCCATTTTTCAGTTTTTGAAAAGTGGCCGAAAATGGCCAAAAGTAAAGGGGTTAGCCTTAACATTTTTCGTCGAAAAATGTTAAGGGTTAGCCTTTACTTTAGCCATTTTCGGCCATTTTGAGTTTTGAAAAAGTGGCCGAAAATGGCCAAAAAGTAAAGGGGTTAGCCTTAACTTTACGTCGAAAAAATGTTAAGGGTTAGCCTTTACTTTTTAGCCATTTTCGGCCATTTTTTGAGATTTTGAAAAAGTGGCCGAAAATGGCTAAAAAGTAAAGGGGTTAGCCTTAACTTTACGTCGAAAAATGTTAAGGGTTAGCCTTTACTTTTAGCCATTTTCGGCCATTTTTTGAGTTTTGAAAAAGTGGCCGAAAATGGCGAAAAAGTAAAGGGGTTAGCCTTAACTTTACGTCGAAAAAATGTTAAGGGGTTAGCCTTTACTTTTAGCCATTTTCGGCCATTTTTTGAGTTTTTGAAAAAGTGGCCGAAAATGGCCAAAAAGTAAAGGGGTTAGCCTTAACATTTTTCGTCGAAAAATGTTAAGGTTAACCTTTACTTTTAGCCATTTTGCCATTTTTTGAGTTTTGAAATAGTGGCCGAAAATGGCCAAAAAGTAAAGGGTTAGCCTTAACTTTTCGTCGAAAAAATGTTAAGGGGTTAGCCTTTACTTTTAGCCATTTTCGGCCATTTTTGAGTTTTGAAAAAGTGGCCGAAAATGGCCAAAAAGGGGTTAGCCTTAACTTTACGTCGAAAAATGTTAAGGGGTTAGCCTTTACTTTTAGCCATTTTCGGCCATTTTTGAGTTTTTGAAAAAGTGGCCGAAAATGGCGAAAAAGTAAAGGGGTTAGCCTTAACTTTTCGTCGAAAAAATGTTAAGGGGTTAGCCTTTACTTTTTAGCCATTTTCGGCCATTTTTTCAGTTTTTAACCCCTTTTGAAAAAGGGGTTAGCCTTAACTTTACGTCGAAAAAATGTTAAGGGGTTAGCCTTTACTTTTAGCCATTTTCGGCCATTTTTTGAGTTTTTGAAAAAGTGGCCGAAAATGGCGAAAAGGTAAAGGGGTTAGCCTTAACATTTTTCGTCGAAAAGTTAAGGCTAACCCCTTTACTTTTTAGCCATTTTTTGAGTTTTTGAAAAAGTGGCCGAAAATGGCCAAAAAGTAAAGGGGTTAGCCTTAACTTTACGTCGAAAAAATGTTAAGGGGTTAGCCTTTACTTTTAGCCATTTTCGGCCATTTTTTGAGTTTTTGAAAAAGTGGCCGAAAATGGCGAAAAAGTAAAGGGGTTAGCCTTAACTTTTCGTCGAAAAAATGTTAAGGGGTTAGCCTTTACTTTTTAGCCATTTTCGGCCATGTTTTGAGTTTTGAAAAAGTGGCCGAAAATGGCGAAAAGTAAAGGGGTTAGCCTTAACTTTCGTCGAAAAAATGTTAAAGGTTAGCCTTTAATTTTAGCCATTTTCGGCCACTTTTTCAGTTTTTGAAAAAGTGGCCGAAAATGGCCAAAAAGTTAAGGGGGTTAGCCTTAACTTTACGTCGAAAAAATGTTAAGGGGTTAGCCTTTACTTTTAGCCATTTTCGGCCATTTTTTGAGTTTTGGAAAAAGTGGCCGAAAATGGCGAAAAAGTAAAGGGGTTAGCCTTAACATTTTTTCGACGAAAAGTTAAGGCTAACCCCTTTACTTTTTAGCCATTTTTTGAGTTTTTGAAAAAGTGGCCGAAAATGGCGAAAAAGTAAAGGGGTTAGCCTTAACTTTACGTCGAAAAAATGTTAAGGGGTTAGGCTTTACTTTTAGCCATTTTCGGCCATTTTTTGAGTTTTTGAAAAAGTGGCCGAAAATGGCGAAAAAGTAAAGGGGTTAGCCTTAACTTTTCGTCGAAAAAATGTTAAGGGGTTAGCCTTTACTTTTTAGCCATTTTCGGCCATTTTTTGAGATTTTGAAAAAGTGGCCGAAAATGGCTAAAAAGTAAAGGGGTTGGCCTTAACTTTACGTCGAAAAAATGTTAAGGGGTTAGCCTTTACTTTTTAGCCATTTTCGGCCAGTTTTTGAAAAAGTGGCCGAAATTGGCCAAAAAGTAAAGGGGTTAGCCTTAACTTTACGTCGAAAAAATGTCAAGGGTAACCCCTTAACATTTTTTCGACGAAAAGTTAAGGCTAACCCCTTTACTTTTTAGCCATTTTTTGAGTTTTTGAAAAAGTGGCCGAAATTGGCTAAAAAGTAAAGGGGTTAGCCTTAACTTTACGTCGAAAAAATGTTAAGGGGTTAGCCTTTACTTTTAGCCATTTTCGGCCATTTTTGAGTTTTGAAAAAGTGGCCGAAAATGGCGAAAAGTAAAGGTTAGCCTTAACTTTTCGTCGAAAAATGTTAAGGGTTAGCCTTTACTTTTTGGCCATTTTCGGCCACTTTTTGAGTTTTTGAAAAAGTGGCCGAAAATGGCCAAAAAGTAAAGGGGTAAGCCTTAACTTTTTGTCGAAAAAATGTTAAGGGTTAGCCTTAACTTTTTGGCCATTTTCGGCCACTTTTTCAGTTTTTGAAAAAGTGGCCGAAAATGGCCAAAAAGTAAAGGGGTAAGCCTTAACTTTTTGTCGAAAAAATGTTAAGGGGTTAGCCTTAACTTTTTGGCCATTTTCGGTCATTTTTGAGTTTTTGAAAAAGTGGCCGAAAATGGCCAAAAAGTAAAGGGGTTAGCCTTAACTTTACGTCGAAAAAATGTTAAGGGGTTAGCCTTTACTTTTTAGCCATTTTCGGCCATTTTTTGAGATTTTGAAAAAGTGGCAGAAAATGGCAAAAAAGTAAAGGGTTAGCCTTAACTTTTGGTCGAAAAAATGTTAAGGGTTAGCCTTTACTTTTGGCCATTTTATTTTTGAGTTTTGAAAAGTAAAGGGGTTAGCCTTAGCTTTTGGTCAAAAAAATGTGAAGGGGTTAGCCTTTACTTTTTGGCCATTTTTAACCACTTTTTGTGTTTTTGAAAAACTAGCATAAAATGGCCAAAAAGTAAAGGGGTGCCTTAGCTTTTGGTCCAAAAAATGTTAAGGGTAACGCCTTTACTTTTTGGCCATTTCTCGCTAGGTTTTCAATAACACATGCACCTGAGGCATAATTACAATAAAAAACTGCATATTGCAGGAATTGATCCGCAATATGGAACTAGTATATTGGTACTTACATGCTTGGTTATAGTAGCCAGTAGACTGCCAGTGAAATCAATAGTGGTACGAGGGATATACTACATATATATGGAGTTATCTTCTGTGATGTCGCTTGCCTAAAACCACCATGAAATGAACAAAAGTATTAGTAAGTAAAGTATTAGTAAGTAAACTAGCATAAAAATGGCCAAAAAGTGAAGGGGTTAGCCTTAGCTTTTGGCCAAAAAAATATTAAGGGGTTAGCCTTAACCTTTTAGCCATTTTTAACCACTTTTTGTGTATTTGCAAAACTAGCATAAAATGGCCAAAAAGTAAAGGGGTTAGCCTTTACTTTCGGTCAAAAAAAAATGTTAATGGGTTAGCCTTTACTTTTTGGCTATTTTTAACCACTTTTTGTTTTTGAAAAACTAGCATAAAATGCCCAAAAAGTAAAGGGGTTAGCCTTAGCTTTTGGTCAAAAAAATGTTAAGGGGTTAGCCTTTACTTTTTGGCCATTTTTAACCACTGTTTGTGTATTTGAAAAACTAGCATAAAATGTGCAAAAAGTAAAGGAGTTAGCCTTAACTTTTGGTCAAAAAATTGTTAAGGGGTTAGCCTTTACTTTTTGGCAATTTTTAGCCACTTTTTGTGTTTTTGAAAAACTAGCATAAAATGGTCAAAAAAGTAAAGGGGTTAGCCTTAGCTTTTGGTCCAAAAAATGTTAAGGGGTTAGCCTTTACTTTTTGGCAATTTTTAGCCACTTTTTGTGTTGTTGAAAAACTAGTATAAAATGGTCAAAAGGTAAAGGGGTTAGCCTTAACTTTTTGGCCATTTTTAAACCACTTTTTGTGTTTTTGAAAAACTAGCATAAAATGGCCAAAAAGTAAAGGGGTTAGCCTTTACTTTCGGTCAAAAAAAAATGTTAATGGGTTAGCCTTAGCTTTTGGTCAAAAAAATGTTAAGGGGTTAGCCTTTACTTTTTGGCCATTTTTAACCACTTTTTGTGTATTTGAAAAACTAGCATAAAATGGCCAAAAGGTAAAGGGGTTAGCCTTAACTTTTGGTCAAAAATGTTAAGGGGTTAGCCTTAACTTTTTAGCCATTTTTAACCACTTTTTGTGTTTTTGAAAAACTAGCATAAAATGGCCAAAAAGTAAAGGCGTTAGCCTTTACTTTCAGTCAAAAAAAAGTGTTAAGGGGTTAGCCTTTACTTTTTGGCTATTTTTAACCACTTTTTGTTTTTGAAAAAAACTAGCAAAAAATGCCCAAAAAGTTAAGAGGTTAGCCTTAGCTTTTGGCCGAAAAAATGTTAAGGGGTTAGCATTTACTTTTTGGCCATTTTTCGCTAGGTTTTCAAAAACACATGCGACTGAGGCGTAATTACAACAAAAAACTGCACATTGCAGGAATCGATCCGCAGTATGGAACTAGTATATTGGTACTTACATGCTTGGTTATAGTAGCCAGTAGACTGCCAGTGAAATCAACAGTGGTACGAGGGATATAGTGCGGTAAATGCTGATATAGATGGAGTTAGGTTCTGTGATGTTGGTTGCCTAAAAACCACCATGAAATGAACAAAAGTATTAGTAAGTAAAGTATTAGTAAGTAAAGTATTCGTCCTAACTTCCAGATGAAGGGCCTTTGCTCGAAACGTCAAAGTTCTTATGGTATTTTTCAGGTAGTTTTACACAACAGTGAACGTGAACCGCTGAATCTTTGTTACACTCCACCCTCACTGGCAGCGCACATAGAAGTATTAGTACTTTATTTACTGAATGTGCATTCCTTTCTGCTTTACATGACAAGGGATATCGATAAAAATAGAATTTGTTTTATGCAGAGAGGAGATGCTGGCCCTTTCAATCCTGACCCCCTTCCCAGCCCTCGAAAAAGGTCAAAATTGAGGTTGGCAAAAAAATGCCTGCCTAAATCTGAGTCAGGTCGGCACCTCTCTGCATTTTTGAGGCCACTGTCAGTTTCTAGAGTACCTCCGGAATTGCAATTTCGGAGCAGCTGCAAGCACTAGTAATTACAAAGTCTGACAAAGTCATGCAGTCGTCTGGTGTCACAGTTATAAGACCTGGCACTGAAACACGAACGAACACGACAGCTTTTTGAGCTGCTATCCGTAGCTAAAAAATATTTTTCCACCGAGAAGAACTGGATTGAGGTCGGCAATGATTTGCCGACCTGGGAGGTTGACAGGTCGGTATTGCCGAATGCTGACCTCGTTTTCGAGGGCTGCCTTCCCTTTGGGTTAGGGACCAGTCACAGCAGGTTTTAAGTAACTACCAAGTATTCAGAACCTTATATACTTACCACAACATCATAGTCCAAGTGTCTCATTTTAAAGGCTTCAACGACTTGCACAGCATTATACAGACACTGTTCTGCTATGGTCGGATGAAGAAACAGATTTTGCAGATGATTATTCACCTGTAAATGCAAAAAAATGCTTATTCTGGATAGCTCTACCAGTTATTAACTGCCTTTTCTAGAGGTCAAATAAGGATGCCCTTTATTTGTCCAGTGCCTCACATTCCTGGTCCAGCTCATCAATATGTTTAAGTAATGCATCATGTTTACTTTGAAAGACCTTGGCAATAAACTAACATCCTAATTGTTTATTGAATTGGTTAGAAGCGAGCATGGTGCATGAAATTAGAACATTGTAGGATAAAATTATACTGGGTCTTTCATCTCTGTGGCATTTGATTCCTACAATATGCAGTTGTTTGATAGTAATTTCACCTCAGTCACATTTGAGAAGAGTGCCTCCTGTTCTTAGCTGCAATCTTGCCAATTCCAATGTGGTTCAAGATCTGTCATTCAAGGATGTGTTTGCACTGCTTGTTCCCAACTTGTTGACCAAGTGGTCATCAGCTTGTAGACAACTTGCTACAAGGATGAGGACTCAACCAGACTTGTTACAAGTTGTTCCCACAACTTGTTATCGTTCTGCAATTCAACAAACTTGTTAACAAGTTGTGAGTGACAACCTTGTAGCAACTTGATAAAATGACAACATTGTTACAACTTGTTGACAAGCTTGCTACAAGTCTGTTGCGAACACATCTTGTTGACAAGATGTGAAATTTTTACGTTACAAGTAAATATAGGCATAAGAAATGCATAGCGACCACAAAGAGTGTATACAGACGTCAAAGTATCCATAATGTGAGTTAATACTTACATATCCTTTGTGGCCAACAAATACATGCTCACATTTCATCTTTTGGTCAAGTATTCACTGCCTATAATTAACAAACAAGTAGCTTGATAAGATGCCACACATTCGATCATAATGAAGTTGCCATGCAAAAGATCAAATTGTCATTTGGGTGGGTAGATGGACCAAAATTATTCTGGTATGACAATTTTACTGTGGCAAAATAATTAACCATTAGCATTAGCATGCAATGTAGTGAATGCACTCAGGCATCTGACCCTACTTTAGTATTTTACTCTGTCTAACGCCAGACAATTTTACTTGTATGAAAAGAAACAGATGTATTGACTAAATTTAAACTTAAAAAGCCAAGTCAACTCAATACAGATCAGTAGACGGTACCTCATCTTATATTATATGAAATGGTTCAACCATGTTCACTTAGGTACTTCATGTGGTATAGACAAAATGGTATATACAAATAACCCGTGACACAGGCCTTAAAATATCGGTCGGTCACAGACATTGTCCGACCCATTTGTGAAATTGTCCGACCAAGAAAGAAACGCAACGGACATTCTGTCCGACCGAAGGAAAATTGAGGTTTACCGTTTGTCCGACCCAACTGTATTGTAACTGAATTTACCCCGTAAATGTTTATCAGAGCTGTTATTCATGTGGTCCGCTAAGCGTGACAGCGGAGCCGGGTATTCGTTTGACCAGTCGCATCGTAAGTCAACAAACGTTTACTTGCGATGACTTGCGTTCTCGGACGTTTGATCGGGCCTTAAAGTATCAATGCATGATTTTAAAAGAATACATTTTCGCGCCAAACTACTCATAAGGCCATCGGACATAATTATAAAAATGTCCGACCCATTCTGAAAGACACCGGACATTTTGACCGACGGCACTGCTGACCGATATTTTAAGGCCTGAGTGACATAATGAAGAAAGACGGGGCCCTTAGGCATATTTGGCGTGGGGGTCCCTGTTGTCACGGCGTGGGGGCCCCTGATTTGACTGCCACGGACAGTGAACTCTAAGTAAACTGGAACGCTAACTCCTATGATCAAGTCCTATGATTCGTTGAAGCCAAGCTAGTTTTTCTGAGGTTTGAGTTGAAATACTTAACGCCAAACATTGGGCTGTATATGAAATTGAAGCTATTAAAAAGTTCTATTTGATATAAAAACTTCAAGACTTTAGGTAAAATGGAAATACTTAAAAAATACAAAAACAACCGCAATTTTGTAAAATAAGGCAACTTTTCCCTCAAAGTTTTAAGTATTTCCCTTTTACCTAAAGTCTTGAAGTTTTTATATCAAATAGAACTTTTTAATAGCTTCAATTTCATATACAGCCCAATGTTCGGCGTTAAGTATTTCAACTCAAACCTCAGAATTAAGCTGGCTTCAATTTCCCCCCTTGCGTTAGCGTTCCAGTTTACTTATAGTTCAATGGCCACGGATTATTGGATTTGTTGTATACATAGATATATCTATGGTTTGAAGGCTGCCTGTATTAGCGTTTTACTTATTACATGTGTTTTTAGATGAAGAGAGTTTTGTGCCCTCTTTTGCACCCCAGATTTGTAGTGCTGCTTTCAACTTGTAGCAATCACAATAAACATTCAATACCTATCAAATAAGCAACTCCAACAAGATAATACGTGACAACTTGGAGTGATCTTCATCTTTTGAGTAAGAGTATCTTGAAAAATGTTGGTTAATATCCAAATCACACGATGCTTTGTCAGGATATTTCCAAGAGGGAACCTTACTGGACCAACACGACCAAAAATATATGTAATCGTTTCATGAACATCGCCAATATCTTTGCCAAACTTTCCAGACAATTTTGACTGCCAAGGTCATTTTCGTTGAAATACCCTGTTGTAAATTGCTTCAAAAATAAAGAATAATAAATAAGGATAACCATTCTTGTCTTTTACTAATATGTTTGGGTTGTTTTGTCATTTCATATTTCAAGAACTGCGATTTTTCTTGCATTAAGTGCTTCCACTTTCCAAAATGAATATTTCCTTTTTTGTCCAAAATTTGATCGAAATTTCCTTCAAAAAGTTTGGTGAAACATGGATTATAAAAACACCATTGTGCGATGCATCGCACAAATTAACATACCATGACTTACAGTGATTGTAGTGTGGTTGTCATGTGCGGTTGTGCGATGCATCACACAAATTAACATACAATGACTTACAGTGATTTTAGTGCGATTGTCATGTGGGGTTGTGCGATGCATCACACAAATTAACATACCATGACTTACAGTGATTTTAGTGTGGTTGTCATGTGAGGTTGTGCGATGCATCGCACAAATTAGCATACAATGACTTACAGTGATTTTAGTGTGGTTGTCATGTGAGGTTGTGCGATGCATCACACAAATTAACATACCATGACTTACAGTGATTTTAGTGTGGTTGTCATGTGAGGTTGTGCGATGCATCGCACAAATTAGCATACAATGACTTACAGTGATTTTAGTGTGGTTGTCATGTGCGGTTGTGCGATGCATCGCACAAATTAGCATACCATGACGTACAGTGATTGTAGTGTGGTTGTCATGTGCGGTTGTGCGATGCATCGCACAAATTAGCATACCATGACGTACAGTGATTGTAGTGTGGTTGTCATCATGTGCGGTTGTGCGATGCATCGCACAAATTACATACCATGACTTACAGTGATTGTGGTGTGGTTGTCATGTGCGGTTGTGCGATGCATCGCACAAATTAACATACAATGACTTACAGTGATTGTAGTGTGGTTGTCATGTGCGTGCATCGCACAAATTAGCATACCATGACTTACAGTGATTGTGGTGTGGTTGTCATGTGCGGTTGTGCGATGCATCGCACAAATTAACATACAATGACTTACAGTGATTGTGGTGTGGTTGTCATGTGGGGGTTGTGCGATGCATCGCACAAATTAACATACCATGACTTACAGTGATTGTAGTGTGGTTGTCATGTGCGGTTGTGCGATGCATCGCACAAATTAACATACCGTGACTTACAGTGATTGTAGTGTGGTTGTCATGTGCGGTTGTGCGATGCATCGCACAAATTAACATACCATGACTTACAGTGATTGTAGTGTGGTTGTCATGTGCGGTTGTGCGATGCATCGCACAAATTAACATACCATGACTTACAGTGATTGTAGTGTGGTTGTCATGTGCGGTTGTGCGATGCATCGCACAAATTAACATACAATGACTTACAGTGATTGTAGTGTGGTTGTCATGTGCGGTTGTGCGATGCATCGCACAAATTAACATACCATGACTTACAGTGATTGTAGTGTGGTTGTCATGTGCGGTTGTGCGATGCATCGCACAAATTAACATATCATGACTTACAGTGATTGTAGTGTGGTTGTCATGTGCGGTTGTGCGATGCATCGCACAAATTAACATACAATGACTTACAGTGATTGTAGTGTGGTTGTCATGTGCGGTTGTGCGATGCATCGCACAAATTAACATACAATGACTGACAGTGATTGTAGTGTGGTTGTCACGTGTGGTTGTGAAATGCATCGCACAAATTAACATACCATGACTTACAGTGATTGTAGTGTGGTTGTCATGTGCGGTTGTGCGATGCATCGTACAAATTAACATATCATGACTTACAGTGATTGTAGTGTGGTTGTCATGTGCGGTTGTGCGATGCATCGCACAAATTAACATACAATGACTTACAGTGATTGTAGTGTGGTTGTCATGTGCGGTTGTGCGATGCATCGCACAAATTAACATACCATGACTGACAGTGATTGTAGGTGTGGTTGTCATGTGCGGTTGTGCGATTCATCGCACAAATTAACATACAATGACTGACAGTGATTGTAGTGTGGTTGTCACGTGCGGTTGTGAAATGCATCGCACAAATTAACATACCATGACTTACAGTGATTGTAGTGTGGTTGTCATGTGCGGTTGTGCGATGGATCGCACAAATTAACATACCATGACTTACAGTGATTGTAGTGTGGTTGTCATGTGCGGTTGTGCGATGCATCGCACAAATTAGCATACCATGACTGACAGTGATTGTAGTGTGGTTGTCATGTGCGGTTGTGCGATGCATCGCACAAATTAGCATACCAATAGTATGAAGTAATATGGCATTTTGACCCTGTATTCTCTCAAGCAAATGAGATAAATGACTCAATAAAAACAACTGTATTATACTGTATTATATAAAAGATGAAATATAAAATACCTATAGCCTAATAGCAAACGACACAACAAAGGAAAGATAGGAAATTCCAGGTGCGACATCCTTGACAAAAAAGATAGACTGATTCAGTGAGGTCTGATTGTAGACTCTGTATGTAATCTTTGCACAGGCTACAGTCTCGCTCAAAGGTGAAAGGCAAAATACATATATTGCGTTACATATATTTGTTGTTACATATACGTGCCAAACAAGAAAACAAATTCTTCCACGATAATAACTATTACCTGCACACTAAGTCCAATGATTCTTCCATCAGATAGACCTGAAACACAAAGTGTGACTATCAGTAAAATACTGATACTTTTTTAGTTTTTCAAAAGCTAGCCAAAAATGGGAAAAAGTGAAGGGGTTAGCCTTAACTTCTGGTCGAAAAAATGTTAAGGGTTAGCCTTTACTTTTTGGCCATTTTTTTAGTTTTTGAAAAACTAGCCAAAAAGTAAAACGGTTAGCCTTAATTAACGTTTAGTCGAAAAAATGTTAAGGGGTTAGCCTTTACTTATTGGCCATTTTTAGCCTGTTTTTGAGTTTTTGAAAAGCTAGCCAAAAGTGCCAAAAAGTAAAGGGGTTAGCCTTAATTTTGGTTGAAAAAATGTAAAGGGATTAGCCTTTACTTTTTGGCCATTTTTAGTCACTTTTGGGGTTTTTGAGAAACTTGCAAAAAAATTGCCAAAAAGTAAAGGGGTTAGCTTTAACTCTTGGTCGAAAAAATGTTAAGGGTTAGCCTTTACTTTTTGGCCATTTTTGGCTAGTTTTTCAAAAACACATGCGACTGAGGCGTAATTACAATAAAAAACTGCACATTGCAGGAATCGATGCTCAGTATGGAACTAGTATATTGGTACTTACATGCTTGGTTATAGTAGCAGGTAGACTGCCAGTGAAATCAACAGTGGTACGAGGGATATAGTGAGTTAGCATCTGTGATGTCGGCTGCCTAAAACCACCATAAAATGAACAAAAGTATTAGTAAGTAAAGTATTCATCCTAACTTCCAGTTAGGCCTTCGCTCGAAACGTTAAAGTTCTTATGGTATTTTTCAGGTAGTTTTACACAACAGTCAACCGCTGAATCTTTGTTACACTCTACCCTCACTGGCACCGCACGTAAAAGTATTAGTACTTTATTTACAGAATGTGCATTCCTTTCTTTACAGAATTTGTTTTATGCAGAGAGGAGATGCTGGCCCTTTCAATCCCCCCCCCCCCCCTCCTGGGTATTAAGTAGCTATCAAGTATTCACAACCTTATACTTACCACAACATGAATACATGATAGTGCAAGGCTTCAACGACTTGCATAGCATTATACAGACACTGTTCCACTATGGTCGGATGAAGAAACAGATTTTGCAGATGACTATTCAGCTGTAAATGCAAAAAAAATGCTTATTCTGGATAGCTCTACCAGTTCTTAACTGCTCTTTCTAGAGGTCAAATAAGGATGCCCTTTATTTGTCCAGTGCCTCACATTCCTGGTCCAGCTCATCAATACGTTTAAGTAATGAGTCATGTTTACTTTGAAAGACCTTGGAAATAAACAAACATCCTAATTGTTTATTGAATTGGTTAGAAGCAAGCATGGTGCATGTAATTAGAACATTGTAGGATAAAATTATATTGGGTCTTTCATCTCTGTGACTGGCACTTGATTCCTACAATATGCAGTTGTTTGATTGTAATTTCACCTCAGTCATGAGCTGCCATCTTGCCAAGTTCCAATGTGGTTTTCTCCAGTTTACTCTGCATGTCGTTCAAGATCTGTCGTTCAAGATCTGTCGTTCAAGGATGTGTTCGCACTGCTTGTTCCAGCTTGTTGACCAAGTGGTCACAAGCTTGTAGACAACTTGCTACAAGGATGAGGACTCAACCAGACTTGTTACAAGTTGTGTTATCGTCCTGCAATTCAACAAACTTGTTAACAAGTTACGAGTGACAACCTTGTAGCAACTTGATAAAATGACAACATTGTTAAGTCTGTTGCGAACACATCTTGTTGACAAGATGTGAAATTTTTACATTACAAGTAAATAAAGGCACAAGAAATGCACAGTGACCACAAATATATACTAGGGTACTGCCATGTTAAGTTGTGGGTAAATATCAAGATTTTGTTGGCATCTTTTTAAACACATTGATACACAACTTCAACATGTGGTATTCAGGGATGGAGGAACACAAATGAACTATTTATTCCACATGGATGTGTTAGCAAATAGGTCATATTATTGAAGTACATTCATCAGTAGCAAATGTTAACAATGTTGAAAATCAATTAACATATGTATATAGTCTGTGAATAGAATGTATAAAGTATATATAAACACAGATTATCAGATCCATACATTGGCTAGAATTGACTAGTCAAAGCTGCAGTGTTCCGTGTTTGTTTGCTCACCCTACAAGTCCTACAATACAAATATGAGAGTGATGTGTAAAGTACAGGCAAATGATTGCTTGAAAAAAGACATTAAATATATACATACATTATACATATATACATATATATACATATATATACATATATACATACAATACATTAAGTATGATTTAAGCCCGTTTTCCACTAGGCGAATTTGTTCGTGTGAAGCGAAAAAAAATTTCGGCAACGTGATTGGATAGCGAAAAAATTTACAGCGAAGAGCTTTTTCGTTAACCAATCACATTGCTGAATTTGTTTTTCGCTTCGCTTCGCGCGAACAATTTCGCCTAGTGGAAAACTGGCTATAGTAATTTAGAGGAGAATTTGCCTATGAATATGAAGTATTAATTTCTATGATGAAATTATAAGTATGTGATTGTGACACCATCTGCAATAAATGTCATGCCAAAAGGAGTATTGTACAATCTTGAATCTTATCTTTTACCATCTGAACTATTTATATATACTATATAAACAAGACGATATTTGTACACAATATTATATTTAACGAAATGTGACCACTGTAAATGTGGAATTGCTAAATGTGAAATTAAAATGTGGGATTAGCCAGTATTCATGGTAGTCAAATTTGCTTTAGTATTGAAAACTTATGTGCATAAACAAAGCTAGATGCTATATATTTTACAATTTAATAAGCTTATAAGCGTCAATGTTATATTATAAATATGTTGTGGTATATCTTACCTTGATCTTCGTCCTTCGATAGTTCGACTGTTTCACTGTTTACTTTTCCTTCGGAAATAAAACCACTAATTTTTTAAGCATTCTTCCATTTCATTCTTCGCCATTTTGAATTTTAAGCTCTAGCCTGCGAACAGGCAAAATTTAATGATGTAATGACTTGGAGAACATTACGTCATTGCATTGTAAGCACTGATTACTGTTGTAAAGCCACTTGCTGGTTGGTTATCAATAGCGTTGTCTCGACGTGACGTCACGAATTCCGACCCCCCGCCAAGACTCAGACAAACATTGGCAACTCTTAAATATAAATTGTATTATGATTGATAGCTTGCTGTGAGTTATTTTGATAATTTGATAGTTTGTTTAAAGTTTATTTGTGCGGAATCATACACACGTTGTACTTTTTGCTTTAGTCGAAGTGCCAGTGTCGATATTTTTGCTTTGGTAGTTGTAATATAGGCTATTTCATCGCTTTAGTATGGACTATTCTGTCCTGTCGCTGCTATAAATAGGTCTACTATCCTATATAGTCTATATAGAGAATATTACATGGTTGCGCGGAAATATGGAAATTATTTCGAGTGTTGAAGAGAATATTGCTCACGAGTGAGCGTAGCGAACGAGTGAGCAATATTCTCTTCAACACGAGAAATAAATTCCATATTTCCAAGCAACCATGTACTATTCTGTTTATTTTATAAACAAATTATAAACCAAACGACAATTCATATAGAAACTCAAAACAAATATGTAAATGTACACAAATAGTAATAGGTTTTCGATTGGCTTGCAAAAATGATATTTTCACACGTAAAAATATCGTATTTTTTACGTGTGTTTGAATACGATTTTTCTCAGTGGCATAAAACTCTATATAACACTTAAGTTTATATAATAAATTAATATATTGTTGCTTTCGTGTTTATACTAAGTTTGGACGCTTAAAAACCATTTTTTGTCGATTTAGTGCCCATTATTTTGCTCTTTTGGTGTTTTATATTCGCTTTTATAGTGCCCATTATTTTTAAAATTTACTATTTTGTCGCTGTATTAGTATCCACTATTTATAGTCTATTTTGTTTACCTTTTAGTTTTAATACTATAAAAGAAGCTAGGTCTAGGATTGTCTACTATTCTATCGACTATATTATATTCTATATTTAAAATACGGATTTATTTCAAATGAAAGATTAATTGTCACTTATACGTAAAATAATTTCAAATATAAACTCTTTTCACTGAGGAATCTTCCGTTGATAAGTAAAACTATTTTGATTTGACAATAAAAAAATATGTTGAAAAAATATTTCACAAGCCGGTTAACTTATTGATTTAATAGTCTATTTTTAAATACAGTTCTGTAAAAGAGAGAACCGCCCTTTGGCACTGTGTCTGGTTTAAAAATGAATTCTACAACTAGTGCTTCTCCGATAAATTTAACAACTCTCACTGAAAACGACGGCGTTCCCGGCTCATATTTTGAGCATGATCCATCAGATTATACTGTCGATCAACTCAAGCGGTGGTTAAAATGTCGAGGCTTGAAGCAAAGTGGTAAACGCCGAAGGCCCTTTACCACTTTGGCCCTTTATCCGTGGGCCTTTTCTCGCCTGGCCAATGAACTGCACAAATATATGTGTTCCTATTTATCATTGATACATCAAAGTTTTTCCGCGAACATGCTGAAACCCAGCGACGAGACTTTTCAATTCCTTGCGACGGTTTTGGAAAAGGTATAAATACCTTTTGCCCAGAAGCTCTCATTTCCTGAAGCGATTTCGGCAATTTTTCTGGATATCTCGAATCACTTGCACACGTTCCCCAGCAACAGTGCTTAGTACTAACCATGTTCTAACTTTGGTGTAAATTTGAATGAGTTTTAGTGCAGATAAAATAAAAAATATGCCAATGATAGTTCGCTGCTAGTATAATTCTATATTAAATAGTAGTTTGTTTGTCTGAGTCTCGTGGGGGGTCTTAGCTGAGGGAATCTATTTTTAGCTACGTGAGACAACGCTATTTAAATAAGCTCGTCGCTGAATGGCTACAAGCTAACAGCTAACACAGCCAACAGCCAACAGCACGATGGCAATATATCTGCATTCGCAGATATTGGTGGGAAAAGTATTCCTTGGGGAAAAAAATAAAGTATTTAGGGTAAAGACTGACCAGATCGAGCAAGGTTAGTGTCTCAAAAAAAGTATAAAAAAAAGTAACAAAAAAGTGAAAAAATTAAAGGAAAAAAAGAAGAAAAAGGAACAAAAAGTAAAGAAAAAGATAGCGGGGTGGAAAGGGGGGCGAGAACTGTGGGGTTTATGGGGGATTTAGATTGGCATAAAGCAGATAGAGAAGCTGGGTTTATCGGGTGGAATGGGTTTATGAGGGGAATGATTTTTCAAAAACTCAAAAAGTGACCGAAAATGGCCAAAAAGTAAAGGCCCCTTAACACTTTTCGACAAAAAGTTAAGGCTAACCCCTTAACATTTTTTTCGATAAAAGTTAAGGCTGACGAAGTCCTATGATTGGTTGAAGCCGTCGCGCGGGAAAATCAGCTTTCAAAAAGACTAAGCCACTAAGGAGTAAGGACAGTTTCGAGGAGTGAGAAAAATGCAGTCGAAAGTTTGTTTTTGGGCAAAAATTTCAAGAGAAACACTTTTTACATGGAAAGACTGCAATGATTGGGATTCAAACCTGGTTTTCCAATTAGTTCTGACTGTTTTATATCTAGCTGCAGCAAAAATGAGGGGGATCGTTATCGTATATGGAAAAAAATGACAAATGTTTGAACGTGCCGAAGCAAACTTTGCTCTTTAACTCAGAAAAAATATACTAGAAAACACTTCGGCAGCCCCCAAATTGTTTTATTAAGGAAAAGTGATTAAATTTATCGATTTTCAACCTGTATTTTTCGACAAAATTTTGTAAAAAGGGACTGGGGCTACCTACAAAAATCACTCATGAGTGGCTTCAAACATGGCGGCCAAGTTATCATTCCAGATTACTTAGAGTTCACTGGGCTAACCCCTTTACCTTTTGGCCATTTTCAGCCAGTTTTTGAGTTTTTGAAATAATGGCCAAAAATGGCCAAAGAGTAAAGGGGTTAGCCTTGTCCCGAAACTGCATAGCAACAAATCACTTAAAAATAACCCCAACAAATTTGAAAGTGCAATAATTTGTTGTAACTTCCAATCCAGTAATTTATGCAGGTTGTTACCTGACACATGCATATATAATTAATATATGTATGTATGTATGCGGTGACAGGCTGCATAAATTACCTGTGTTGTTATGGACGCTCTGCAGTTGCGTAATTCTTGCGGTTTGCAGCCGATCAAGCAACAACTACATAAAATGTACGTTTATTTAATCTTTCGAAGCTATTTTCTAGCAAAAAAGACGTTAAAAAGACAGAAATTAGAGGTAATATAACTTATAAATATATACCTCCCTTCTCTAAATATCTAATAAATATGCATCAACGACAGGTGTTCAAGGTAAACCCCAAAGATATTCACGGATTGTGATTGGTCAAACGGCGCTCCGCGAAGCTCTATGATTGGCTAACTTCCGATATGCTAATTTTATACCAGGGAAGCAACACTTCTTCCGACAAAAACAACAACATTCGAAGGGACGCTTTGACAAGCGAAGGTTTCAATGCAAAGAAAGGTGTAAAGTCTGTCTAAGAAGCGCTATTTTCACGCCAGAACGGCTCTGCCTTCCGAGCAGAAATGTCCAGCTCGAAGAGCAATGGAAATAATTTGGCGGAAGATGAATGGGCATTTGTGGACATGCAAGGCGCAGTTGTTGTAAGTATTCTTGAACATTTTTCATAAATTTTATTATGGTAAAAATTTGCCCAATTTTCGGGCTTTGCTATAGACAGTTTTCGGGCTTTACCTTCCATAATTAAAGTTTAAAGTCATCCCAAATACAGTACAAAATGTACTTGAATTTTTAGCGGGGGTATATCAATTTAGTGTACAATGCATGGAGGCTGGGGCACTTGTAAATAAATGCAAGGGGCATAACTGATTAAAATGAAATTTTCTATAGATTTAATGTTTGCACTTGAATGGGTTTGTATTAGCTATTGCTATAGATTATTAATAACGAATAGTTTTGAATTTAGTCTGTGCATTTGTAAACTATAGCACAAGAATGTCAGAAGTTAATAATGTTGCATAGCATTTCTCCGTCGATATAAGACATATCCACCTGTTGCAACCATGGAAACGATTCGCATTTTAACCTGTCTAAGTTTATGTTTATATACTTAAGTTGTTTTACCGCATTTTAACTGGATACCTTTTGGGGTTTTTAAATACATTTATAGCCGTTGAAGCTCGTTGAGACTGTTCGCATCCATAAAAAGAATTGCATAAAAAATTATAGAAATGCAAACAAAGTTTTGTTTATAGAGTCTAAAGGTCTAAGCATCTTTTCAAACTTTACTGTTTACAGTTTTGCAGGCGTGGCTCATAACCTTTGCTCAACCATGCAAACAGAATATTCATAATACATTACTATTGTATTAAAATTCGCGTGTATAGTCTAAATTCGCGCGATTTAATTCGCGCAGCCTATAAATGCGATATTTTCGCACATCTTGAAACGGTACAAAGCTATAAAAAATGCACTTAAATGATGGTTTTCCCGTGTTAAAATGACATTTAGATACTGAAAAATCCCAGGAGGAAGATAAGCAGGACAGTTTCTTCATGTAGCTGTAACAACGAATCCAATGGCTATAAATATATATAAAACATGTCACACAGTTTTACTACCATTTGCAATCAACTGGTCAGTGTCCAAATTTTTTCATGATGTTTACGTTTCAAAACGTTATGTTATGTCAGTCACAACGTCACGTTATTGGAATCAATTTTGAAATGTTTACACGCCCATGCTAGGTTGTTTGAACTTGTTTCCTTGTTATTTAATTCACTTTGAAATCAAAAGTCGTTCTTACAGACAAGGTGTAGGGTTGTCTGATAATCGACGAACTAATACTCAGCGCCGTTCAATGAGACAATCATATTGATTGTTGCGTTTGGCGATTCAATTTTTTCACAACTTCAACACACCGCTCTTCTTTTGGTGCATGTCCATATAAACGCATGCCAACGTTTGGATATTTAACACCTGCTTCGTCAAAAAACTTTAAACTGTTTGGATTCTTCGAGCTTAGGTAACCATAAATATTTGCGTATACAATAAATTGTTATAAGCAAACCGTTGTTTATTTTCTTACGCGTATATGTTTATTCCATTCTAGATTTTAATGCGCGTGATATTGACGAGATCGAGATGTCTCCTTGTATATTCTAGTTCTTCCATAGTAGAATACATTTCTTTGAGTGAAACAGATCCCTTATATTTTTTCATTAATTCGATAAGCTCCAGATCTTCGGACTTCAGTTTGCTACGTCTGTCTCCTCCAGCTTTTTTTCCTTCTAATGTATAGTGTTTACAATACCGTTTTTAATGATACTGTGTTAATCTGTCTCCACCGCGACGGTAAAGTTCGTCGATTATCTACACCTTGTCTGTAAGAACGACCTTGGCTATTGACTTGCATTTTTTTGATTTCAAAGTGAATTAAATAACAAGGCAACAACCTAGCATGGGCGTGTAAACATTTCAAAATTGATTCAAAACATGTCAAAACCGGATGTATAACATAACGTTTTGAAACGTAAACATCATGAAAAAATTTGGACACTGACCAGTTGATTGCAAATGGTAGTAATTATAAATTGCTTGTCTAACTTTCACTATTTTGAGTTACGGTGCATGGCAAACAGTGTGACCAGGTTTTTTGAGATATGATTACCAAACCAAGGGGCAATTCCCAGGTTATTCTCGTACGGACCACAGGACGGGTGGTTTGGGCGTCATAGGTTTCAAAATATCACTATTTTCACACTGAAATTGTGCATGATTGAAAATGCGGAAATTTACAATTTTGTTTCAAATAAAGTAAAATGTCTCCATATTACTTGAAAATTATAGGAAAACAAGGGTAAATATTCCCAACCAAATTTACAAAAAAATTATTGAAGTAATTACCAAAAATTTCTAATTACTAACAAGTGCTTAAAAATCGTGAAAAATTACCAAAAGTAATTTAGATTACCACGTCTGGTCACACTGGTGGCAAACATTTACACACGGATTATCTTTCGCGCATGTTACAGCAGCAACTTTCGCGCGAATGATTTTTCGGCTCAGTTTTAATTTCGCGCAGTGACTGATGGTATAACGCGCGAATTTAAAGACATGTAAGGCAGGGGTCTTCACCCATTTTTTTCGGCGACCCAAACCCAAGCTTCATAGGTGTCCCGCGACCCTGAACACTGCCAAAATTTGAATCAAGAATATAGTCGAGTGCTGAAACATTATTATTCAAGGAAATATTCATATGTAAATATGTGCATCTTATCACTTGATCTCTCGTCTTGTAAAGTTTACTAGTGTAAGTTCGCGACCCTATAGACAAGCATTGCGACCCATGCGACCCAAGACAAGCCTTGCGACCTTCGAGGGTGTGCTAGCGACCCAATTTTGGGTCGCGACCCATGGTTTGAAGACCCCTGAAGTAAGGTATGCATAATTAGGCATTATTCATTATCATCTGGGTAGTTCAGTTTTGTCCTGGCTCAACAAGTGTGGGCTTTACTGCGCATCTAAAGAGAACACATTTACACTTTAGAAGTGATAGAGCTATCTAGTATAAAGTGAATCTAGTATTTAGATTTGTAGGTTATCTTTAGACAAATATGTAAAAAAATAAAAAAATAAATCTAGTATAAAGTTAGTTTAGTTTACTTTTCAAGTAGTTCTATAATATGCTTATTCCAAAAACAAGAATATGAATCAGCTGCCATATTACCATGGGGTGTGATACCCAGAGTAAGATACAGCAAAATGATTCCTAATTAAAGAACACCCTTCACACTTGACTCAATTATTTACAGCCAAAAGAGAAAATAAAGACTTCAGAACGCAAGAGCAATGTGAAGCGAAAGAGAAAAGCACGTCCCCGAAAACAAGAAGTTGAACCGGACTTCGAAGTCATCAAAGATGGCGGACTGACCATGTCGACAATCATGGCCACCACTGAGGTCGCTCCTTTTCAGAAAGAAACATCTGAATGCGAAGACGACTGGGGCATAGTTAAGGCCTCGGACCCAGGACCAGATCTCCCATGGTCGATCACGCAAAGCGTGGACACTCGCGTGGAACCGAAACCTGAAAGTTCAAATCAAGACGAAGTTGAGTTTATTCAGATCCCTGATCGTGAAGAATGTAGAGTAGAGTCAGTCTCAGATACATCATCAACCTGTAGCATTGATGTCATCGATGAAAATAAGAGAAGAGTTTTACTGGAACACGATACACAAATGGATGGTGATGATGATGGTGATGATGCTGATGATGATGGTGATGATGCTGATGATGGTGATCATGGTAGTGGCGACAGCATAATTATAGGAACAGAGTTTCATTTCGACTTCCCCACAATGGTTGCTCTATTCTGTTTAACCACAGTTCTTGGCTTTGTCATTGGACATGGTATGTTGACTTCAGTCTTTTTGTTAGACTATATCTAGGTACAACATAGTGATTACGCCAAAAAACTTCACGGTCAATTTTTCGCCAGGCTGAATATAAGGTTATGTGCACGATCCACTTAAAAATGCTGCGGAAACTATTCCACTCACAGGTTTTCCTCGTACTTAGATTTTATCGAAGTAATGACGTGTTATAGAACAAAACATTTTCATCAGAATACTAACGTCTTTCAACTTCCAAATATGAGTAAAAGCAGCAGAAAGATTAAGACTATAAATTTTCGACCTTGTAGTCAAGCTTCGTAACTGATGTATTACAAATCCTTAGGGTCTGTTTATATGAGAGGCGGGACGGGACGATGATCGGGATCCCGGCATGTATATATTTCTATAACATTTTTCGCGTTCTGTTTATATGGAAGCGGTTGAAGCAACCGGGATCCCGCCTCAAGCGGGACGTTTTTCGCCATGTAAACGCTCCATCCCGCCTACCGGGACAATATTACGCTGACATTGCGTTATTTGATCACTGTCATGTGACATCTGAACAGTCAAACATTCAAGATGGCGTCCTGCAACAATAAAACAATATTCCCGGGTATTCCCGCGAGAAAATGGCCCGTGTACAAAACAATCATATAAATGCGGGATGAAAAAATGTCCCGTCCGGGCAAACGTCCCGTCCCGTCTCTCATATAAACAGGTTCTTAGTTTGTATTCACAAACTGTTATTCAAATAAATATTCATTAATAGAATAAAAGAAATATTCATCGAAATTATCTTCGCAAATTGGAACGTCTGCTCCTAACTAGATACTAAATCTAGAGTAAAACTTAAAATCATTGGCTCTTAATTGTACCCATGTAGTTCAATGATTGTACCTAAGGACCTTCGTTTTCTCTAAGTAACTCTTACATTAAAATACTTTAGATCACTAGCAACAAATAGTTAAGTCAATTTTGGCTCAACGAAGCCAGTGATATTTGTAAATCATCTCTCTCTATAGGTGTTGGAATCGCAACTAGCCTTTTGGTAGTGAAAACTCCCAATCTCAAAGTCCCCAGTGAAATGACACCAAATAAACCTCCATCTGACGAAAACAGTGAACAAAACGAAAATTCCATCTGGAAGGAAAAATCCAGAAGTGGAAATCGCTGTATAGGAATGAGAAACAACCTCAAGAAGAAAGCGATGGTGTGAAAATTTCCGGAAATTTACCTGGGTTGAAGGAAGCACACAACCAATTGTCCCTCGAAAACTACAAGCTTAAGAAAGCGTACAGTGATATTCAAAAACAACTCGATCTCATGAAAGTTATGTCATGGTATCGTAGAGCGCAAGTTGATAAGTTGAGACAAAATGATAAAATAAATATGAGCTATGTTGTAGGAATCTTGAAGAAAGAGCTGCAGTATTTGGAAGCGGTGTATTTCAGAGAGAAACGACTTGCAGATATGTGGAGAAATGAAAAAGAAAAAGCAGAAAGTTCGCCCAACACATGGAAATATTTCAAAGATCGGTGGAATAACAAATATAGAGAAGGAGACGAGAGTTCCAAAGAAGGAGTGTGTATGGATAGACAGGACTGTGGCGGTGAACCTAGGGCAGCTGAGGATATGAGTGGATCTAACAGCAAGGAAACAGTAGATAATAGTGGGACATTAGATGTACCAACTACAGGAGGTAACGTAGAAGTTGGACCAACTAGTTTCAAAAACACAGTACTTGAAGAAGGAAAACAACGCCAAGAGTCCGCAGTTCTAACCAATTCAGAATCCAGTGATTATGCAGAATCACAAGAACCTGGAACAAAGGGAGACTTTGGAACAGTTGACGACACAACGTCCTCAAACGAAGAGATACAACGCCAGAAACCGGAAGTTCAAGAGCGGAGTTTTATGGATCTAGGAATCGCTAGGAATCAGAATCCTGCGGAAAATTTGCTTTGGCGACATTTACGATTGGCAAATACTGTCCAAGATGAAGAACTGCAGAATTATCGAGAAAATGAAGATGACCAAACCAGATTATCATCTGAAGAAACAGCGAGTAGTGAAAATACGGCGCAAAAGAATGGTCAAAATGAATTGTCAGGAGAAGGCTTATCAAATGGTAGTGGCGATGGGTTACCAAATAAAGAATCAGACACAACAACGAGCTCGTCAGGGTTTTTGGCTCAACTAGAACCGGAGTGGTTTTCTTATGAAATCTTAGAGCAGGATGAAGATATGATAATCGCGTATGAAAACAAAGACAGCGTTACACATGTTCTCTATGGCTTCCTTGACGGCGAGTTTCGAGAAATAGAATCAAGCCCCGGAAATATATTTGTTATGTCAATGAAAACAGAATGCTTTAACGTAAATAGCAGCTTTGTGGTGTCGGTGTTAAACAATTCTCCGAAACCGATTCAATTTTTTGCATTACTTCCTAACGGGAAGATAAAACATCAGAAGATAGCTGAGCAAGTTCAAGTGACTATAGTTGAACTGGGTGCAAAAGATGGTGAAGAAAGTGATACTAAACCGTTAATATATGAAGCAACTGTGTTGGAAAATGGTAAACTGAAGGTGAGCGAACAGAGTGGTGGTGAATCTGGGGAGGAAAATGGAGAATATCGGGATGAAGGCTCAAAGAATGAGGATCAATCTGATGATGGTAAACTGGAAGTAGGCGAACATGATGGTGAATTTGGAGAAAATGTTGAATATCGGGATGAAGGCTCAATGAATGAGGATCAATCTAGTGATGAAAACCTGGAGGTAGGTGAACATAATGATGGTGAATTGGGAGAAGAAAACAGTGAATATTGGGGTGAAGATAAGGACTCAGAAAATGATGATGAATCAAGTGAAAACAAAATAGATACTAATGAGCATGGAAATAGCAAAGAAACACAGGGGGTTGGCGAGGAGGCACGTCAACCCAACCAAGAACTACCTCTTTCGGCACTAACACCTGGTGAAAGTCACGTTTTCGATCAACGCACTGGAAATATTTACAGGCATACCGTATCCGCACATCAATACCCGATCAGCGATTACGAAACACTTCTCAATCAAATTCGTAGGAAACAGGAGCAGATTTATTACAGATTTCCACGAAACATGATCGTTGAGAGGTTTATCGTCAAGAATGAAGTGGTCAAGACAAACGATGATGGATCTATAAGTATAGGTGAGGATGATGAGAGACCAAAGGAGGACACTGCTGGAAACAGGGAACCCATACAATATGAAGATGATGTTTCAAGTATTGTAGAACAGTTACTAAAGAATCCGTGGAGGGATGGACATAGGGTACCCATTTTAATGACGTACGATAGCGAAACTGGAACAGTCATCTCAATTTACGTCGCTCTGTCGAAAGTCCAACCGGATGACGTCATCTCCCATGACGTGTTGAAGAATGGAAAGTTAGAAACATTCGGAGAAAATATAAAAGTCACATCATATCTTCTCTATGGAAACGAACTTTTGCGAATTGTCCGAGAAGATGAAGTAAGTCATGCTTTTACTAAGATTGCAGAAACATCAGAAGAAACGGACGGCGAGAAATATAAAAATTCTGAGAAGAGAGATGAGAATTCTAAAGATTCTCACAACGAAGATGAGAATTCGATCAATTCCAAGAATGAGAATTCTAGTAATTTTGAGAACGAGGATATACTAAAACCAAGTCCTGATGACTTCACCCAAGAAGATAGTTTAGAAGCTACACCACTGGAAGACGATCGACAAGAAAGCCAGAATGAAGAATGCATCTTAAGGTTAGGCGAAAGGGACACGACCGAATATTGGACATATACTGTTCAACGTGGCGCAACTTTCATTCGCGAAACGGTTGAACGCGTGATGCCAACTCCGAAATACAAGGCGGACGATTTAGAAAACCTAAACGTGTCTACAAATGATGTCGAAGAATCTGTGTCGTATCTTTATTGTGAGGATGGCAGCGTGCAGAAGACATGGCGAAGAATTGAAAAAGTTTCACGGAATAGGGCACCTGAAGATTCAGAGAAAGTGGAAAGTGATGTTAGAGGCCAGAGCAGTGGAGTGGATGACGGTGAAGGATTACACGAGGATTGGACAAACGATGATGAGTATGAATACGAGGACGATGACGAATATGATGAAATCGGTGATGATACTGATTATGATTACCAACATGATGATATTGATGATGGTAATGGTGATGATGTTGACCGTGACAATGATGATGATGATGACCGCGACAATAATGATGATGATGGTGATGATGGTGATGATGATGATGGTGATGATATCGATAATCAGACTGAAAATGAATATGATGCAAATGATCCTGATTATGATAATCTCGATTATGAAGATGTCGATGATACCGGTGATGATGGTAATATTGATGACATGAATGTTAAAATTTATCCTGAACTAGAACAACACAAAGAAGAAAAGACCAATGAAGAACCAAAATATACAAACGTTCATGAAAATTCAAATGATCCAGAAAGCAAATACGATGAGAAAAGAAAAGATCCGGATAAAGAAAATTATGACATGTTCATATCGAGAGAATGGCAAAACCTAAAACTACAGCAACAACAGTTTGAGCACAGCAAGGAACAAAACCTGCGAATGCAACAACAGATGATGGAAGAGTGGAACAAAATGAAAGAACAGTATAGAGAATTTCAGGAAAATTTCCAGAAAAGCCAGAAATCTGAGCACGAGGTAGAAATCGGAGGAATATGGAATGACCTGAAACATCAACAGAAACAGTTTGATACCATGAAGAAACAAATTGAGGACGAATTAAGGAAAAGTTTGCAAGAGGAATGGGATAAATTGAAGAAAAAACAAGCAGAAATTGAGATAAGAGAAAAGGAATTATACGTAGATGACGAGTCCATAGTACGATTTCAGGAGGTTGTTGGATATCAGCGGGTAATAGTGGATAGAAGAAAGGATATTAATGAACAATTGGGGATGGAGTTGGAATCACAGAATGATGAGGATACCTCAATCCCGGAAACAGAAAAATCCCCAGAATATCAAAGTGAATATCATTCTGAGATTGATGCAAATGGCTTAACAAGTGAAGTCGGTTACGATGAGAGCGAAATGGTAGAATATGAAATGAACCTTAGTCCCGAAATAGAAGGTGAAACAACGAACGATGCATGGCAGAGCCAAATTAACAACGATAATCCTGACCAGGTCCTTGACGATGGTTATGTTGACAGAATGGAAAGTGATGCTTGGCAAATGAGTGATTCAGACACGTATACTCAGAACATAGCTGTGGAAGAGAATCTACCACATGAATTACCATACATCCCTGAAACGGATCAGCTGAATGTTGATAAAGAACTGAGCGAAGCATGGGAATTAAGTCAGGTGACTTCGAACCATGATGAGGCACAATATATGCCTGAAGAAAATCTTCCACAAGAGCTACCTTATATCCCTTCAACTCATAACAGTGAAGTACCTGAAGTGAGTGACAGTATCGTCAAGATCCATGAAATGCAAGCAATGTATCAGGACGAAAACCTCCCTGGAGATATGCTCTATTTTCCTTCGACTGAAAGTGGTGGTGTATCTGGCGATAGTGACGGTGTCTTCAACATTGTTTCAAGACAAAATATGGAGGAGGAATTCCCTGACGAACTACCCTACACAGTGGACGCAGCCAACATCAGAGACAACATAATACCAAATGAAGCCAATGAACTTCCCGTAGACACAAGTGAGAATGGATTACCAAATTTTGAGACCGAAGACGTTTCTTCTTCCTCGCAATGGGAACTACAGATTCAAAAACTACGCGAAGAGCTAGATAAATTATACGAAGCGAGAACATCTCAAAGAAATGAGCTACAAGTAGTTAAGGAAGAGATTGAATCACGAATTAAACCAACTGAGGAGTTAAATAGGGTAGTTCAAGCAAAATGTCCACCTAAATGTCCCCAAACCTCCAATGATTTAGAGTGTCCACCCAAATGCCCTATAACCCCAAGTGACTCAACGGAGGATGTTAGCCCACTACAAAACAGTGCTTCATCACCCAACAAACCCTTAGAGAAATCAAAACCACGACCGTTCCCGAAGAGATCCGACGAAAAAACGAAACAGCAATCGTTGCCGACGAAATCCGATCGGAAAATAGAACAACCATCGGAGATGAAGACTAAAGATGATGAAAAGAATCGTATAAGTCACGCCTTTAAAGATTACATTGCAGGACATTCCTATCTTCAACAACTTGATCCTGGACAATATGATGAAAAAATGCCTGAATTGAAAAACGGCCTACTGGCTCCGGGAAAGGAAGGCATCGAAGTAAAAAAGTATAAAGACAAAGATGAAAACGATGACAAAAGCAAATCTACCGAAAAGTCGACAAACAAAAGAAAACAAGAGAAATATTTGAAGAAGAAAGCACAAAAGGATAGATGGGATGGACCATTCAAAAAAGAAAAGAAAGAAAAACGGGAAATCAGAAACGATTATCCATTAAATCCACATCGTGAAAAGAAAAGCGCAAGAGAGGATCGAAAATCTAAAAGAGAAAAATCGATGCGAAAGTCGCAATAGAAATCTCAATTTTTTCATGTTAGTTTTATTACAATTATTATCATTTTAATCAAAGATTTAAAAAAACAAAAACGATAAAAAAGTTTTTATATTGGTTATTCTTGGGAGTAATTTAATGTTACAAGTTAATGCAACTGTAAACCTATGTATAAGCTTACAGATAGCGAATACCGCTTTAAAAACATCGCAAAAAGTACAATCCAAAATTTGAGCATCATTTAAACTAAAATTTCCTTTTTCATAATAGTTAAAAACACACACAATTGCACAATTTTGTTACCACCGCATTTCCTATTCTTGTATATACATTCATACTATTAAAAACAAATTATAAAACTGACACGCTGTTTTTGTTGTTGAATTTGTCTTCAGATGGTTACCTGATCCCCACTATACTTGCTACAAGTCGACTCCATCGACGCGCGGTAAAGCCCAGACGCGCAGTTAAGCCCAATTCAACGAAAGCGCAAGTCGGAAATTGGCCACTTGATAAGGGATTAACCAGGTCCGTATTAACCCAGTAAACTCAGTCCGTATTAACCCAGTCATTATGCGAGTCGACTTGTAGCAAGTCTAGATCCCCACAAGCATCCTCTCGCTTGACGTTCGGAAATTGTTGCCAGAAATTTATACTTAAGCCAGGTCAACTGAGCATGCGTATATTGTACATGTTGAGTTGCTCTGAATATTAATGAAGCGAGCTACTAAACTATTTCAATATATGTCGGCAACGGATAACGTCGGCAGAAAAGGCTAAAGGCCTAAAAACAATATTACGGAATTCAAGCATAATTGAAAACAATATAAACTTATAATTTGAGCCTTAATTTGTTATAAATACGTCAAAGTAGAGCAAAACAAGCCCAAAAGAATGCTCAACAATACGGCCATATTTCTGTGCAATTTCCGCAAACGTCCTCCAAACATGCAAATTATTATTAATTGACCAAATTAATTGAATGGTTAAATTAAACAAGACCAAATTTTCTTAGGGCATCTTCAAGTGTCCCAGATTGGGACACTTTTCCCGATTATGGTCCAGAGGACGTTTTATAAAATAATATATTATATAGTAAGTAATAAAATAATAATTTTTATTTATAATTTATAGACTATATAATTATACATATTTATATGTATAAATTAAGATTAATTTATTATAATTTATGAGCTGTTATCGTTTTGGAAAGAACCTGATAAATATAATCATCATAATAAACACAATACAAACACAAGCTAACATGGTCCATACCCATAATGAACAAGGTCTGTTTGTGATTTCCTCAAGTCTTTCACTCTCATGTTTGAGTTTTGTAAAATTAGAGTCAGCCAAATTTGTAGCATTTTCTAAAACCTGTTGAGAAGTTATGGTTTAGGCCTTTGAGAATCATTATAAATAAGCGCATCTATGGTGAGAAAACAGATTTATGTGATTGTTTTGTACACGGGATATTTTCTCGCAGGAATAGTCGGGAATATTCTTTTACTGTTGTAGGGTGCCATCTTGAATGATTTGACTTTTCAGATGTCATATGACAGTGATCAAATAATGCAATGTCAGCTAATATTGTCCCGGTAGGTGGGATGTAGCTTTTACACGGCAAAATAGTAAATGGCATAAAGAGGAAAAACCAGATCAACCAGATCTCAAACCTGAGTTCGAAACATCATTTTTTTGATAAATGTTTAACAGTTTATCATTCATGGGGGCTAAGCCCCTCTAAAAATAGATTAAGTGGTATATATATTTCCTACATAATAATTATGTAACAATTATAGCCTTCACATACTCATTCAAACCACTAAAGCTGATTATGAAGTGAGCGATTTTTTGCATCATTTTTGTTGTCCAAGTTCTTCATTCTGGCGCCAGAAAGTGCAGGAATAAAGGATTACCGAATGGTTTTCCGTGCAGGATTGCGTGATTCTAACACGAACACGCGGGATGTTGCTTAAAAAAATACGAGCCGATAGGCGAGTATTTTTTAGCTTTCAGAAAGTCGAGAAAGAACGTTTTAAAAAGTCGAGAAAGGACGTTTTAAAAAGTCGAGAAAGGACGTTTTAAAAAGTCGAGAAAGGACGTTTTTAAAAAAGCCCGCGAAGCACCTAAAATTTTCCGTGCATGATTGTCTCATCCTGCACGGGTATTGACCAATCACAGCTCGCGTAGTAAACATATTATTCTATAAAGTGCATTTCCGAGCCTAACTAAATTGGTTGAAAATCTTCCTGTGAAACTGAATCGTGAATCGAAAGTACAACAAATGTAGTGCTAATACTATAGATAACAAGTATCTCGCGTTATGACTTATATAGAGTCAGGCGCGTTTACTAGAGATACTTTGTCAAAATGTTTCCAACAGTTGGTCAAAGATCCTGTACACCCCCCCCCCACGCCCCCCCCCCCCCCAATATCAATGACTTCATGACGTCCCAGCCAGTCCCGCCTCTCATATAAACAGACCATAAGTTTAGTTAATCTTAAAAATAAATTTCTAGTAAAAACTGGTAATAAAAAGACACATGATTTCAAAGAATGCATGTTAGGTAGTGTGTTTATAATTGTTAGAAATTGGGCTCCCATAACTGCATTTAGACTAATATTATCAATTGTGCTTGGTTGTTGTTAGCTGTTAGTTAAGATTGTCAGATATATTTTCAATCACAAAGTGAGGAAAATACACCACTGTATTTTTAAATCAGGCTTACCTTATTGTCTTTCTTTAAGATATTACTGGCCACCAGTGAGTTATGTTTTAAATTTTGAGCCATCTGAATCATTTCCTCTGCAATTTTTTCCTGCATATTCTGATGATGTTCTAAAACTGCATCTAAACTTTCATCTGTATTCCCATTACTGCAAAAGAATACAGGAGTATAGTATTAGAACAGTCAGTTTTGGTTCTAATTGATGTTGACTGAAATTGATTGACTATTAAAATGTAACCTAACAATAACACAATATTTCTGAATATTTCAATATGTGATTTATCACAGAACATCCACGTTTACCTTGCAGATTTTCTGTTTCTTAACTGTAAATTCTCACCTTTACATAGAAAACAAAAAATCAGACACAATTCATAAATGTTATACAGTAATACTGTAAGTATATAGCTTTTTCTTATCTTTATTGTGCAACTCCAAATATGTGCCTTAAGGAGCAAAATTACAACTTTCAAGGTATATTTAATGACATTCTATTCAAGGTATATTTAAAGACAATGAAATTCTAAAAATTGAATACTATATTACTTCCTGAAGTTGCCTTAGGACAACACCCAAAATATCATGAAATTGTGCTACTTAAGAAGGAAAATATGTGGATTTTACTGTTATTTGGAAAAACTCGTCGTCTTGTGTATTTTTACTTGAAAATAATTCAAGGAGAATATGAGGAGTATTTAAGGAGTTCTTTGAAAAACTTTAGGTTTCAAAGGCTTTTCAAGTGCCCTAGCTTAAAGTTAGAATTACATCCAAGTAGTATTTGAGGACTTCAAGGCCGGAGTACCACAAACCCTGATAAAGATTAAAATATCCCAAAAACAAGTACGTACCTTCCCCCAAGAGCTCCCTCCTTGCTTCATTTTCATAGCGAGTCTTCGCTTTCTGATGTATCTGTCGAACTTTCATTGGAGTCGCATGTGTAGTGTCTGTGGTGATATGTGGCGGAGCAATTTGTTGGCTGGCAAGAGTTTTCTCGTACACAGAATTCTAGAATGAATAACTCGAAATTAGCAATATGGCTAGCATAGATTTTTCAGAATATTTTTATTTTCAAGTAGTACAAAGTACAACTAGAAGGCACTCATGCAGAGACTTAGGCATTTAGCCAGGTGGCCGTCCAACCATCCTATGGGTGGCCACTTTTGAATTTAGACGGTACTTTGAGAGTTGTTACTGTAGCTACTGTTTGCTTTAGCTATTGCATACATTTTGATGCCTTTTTGTCGAAAACACGCTGAATTGTGAGCATCTGACAATTGATTTCAAGTGCCATGTATTTTACCACCGCCACGAAATTGGTGGCCACACCCACGGTACTTTTTGGATGGCCAGTTTTGGCATCCTGGCTAAAAGCTTGTAGAGACTGCCAACTTTCACCAGCAAATGAAGTCAAGTATTCATGCATAAATATATACATATTAGCATTCAGTTCTGTTCAGCCGGGAAAAGCAACACAAACTTTTGTAAACTTTTCATCTAATTTTCATCCAAATTGAACCAAAATTTCATCAGTTTGTCCTTGGCCTATGGCCATTAGAGACTGGCCATAAATTAGCAGGGGGGAGGAGGGTGGAGAGAGAGGGAGGGTCATAACTTTTTAAACCCCTTAAAAGGGAGGGTCATAAAAAAATAGACACTGGAAAAGGGAGGGTCACATTAATTTGTGCTTACCCTTGATCATAAAGATCATTGTGTTTTATATAGAATCACAGGAATAGTATCATAAGTACTTTTCCATGTCCGTAACATTTCCTAGCTTTTATAATATTTAAGTTTTCTGTATTCTGCTTCAATATAAAAATTATCACACTAGTGTGAAAACAGTATTGGAGTTATTATCTGTGCAGGGGAGGGTCATGACATTTGTGTTCAAGTTCAAGGGAGGGTCAGAATATATCTCCACCCCCCTCCTCTCCTGCTAATTTATGACCAGTCCCTTAGATCCACAAATCTTTGTATTAAAAGGTTTGATAGTTTTTTTAGACAAACGCACACACAAACCATAGAAATAATAGATGTCTAATACTTCTATGACACAAACTGACAAACCCACGTAAAAACAGAAATATATAAGAAAATATTTTCTTCAGAAAGAAAGCTAGTCGAACCTTCATATTTGACTCATTAATTAAGGACCTGGGTTACATTTCCCTTGACCAGCTAAATTGTCTGGTCCAAGGCAAAGTAAATTAACAAAGGTAGTAGTGGCCAGTAGTGGCCTTAACATTCATTGGTTAATTAATTATTAATAAGAGCATGGGCAGTCTGGTTAATTAACCTAGGAGTAAAATTATTTGGCATTAGACTGAGTATACCATTTTTTCTGTGTCAATAGTATGCTTTAAAAATTCAATCCTTCTTGTGTACTCTTTCATAACCTCCGGGCTGGGCTTACTAGAAAGAAAGGATAATTATTTAAAGGGTCATCCATTTAGTACGTACGCAACTAAGGGCGGAGGGGACATAATATTTGTGTACGCCTATTGTTTATGTGACGTCATTTCTATTGTTCTTTGCATACAAGGGGGAGGGAGGAGGTACAATTTCTTTTTGCATATAATGGATAACCCCTAACAACAAATATTGTTAAATAAAGATTAGCTGTGGATTAGATGTGGATGTTTCTGGAATAACCCAACGTTGCATGTATGCATACGTAGCATTTACACATTGGGATCTGATGCCAGACCTATATCCACAACCTGTTCAATATTATATATACCTGGGTAACTTTCCCAAGTCCACAATTTGTTTCTGAAGAGCTTTGACATACTATTTAAAAAAGAAAATGATATACTAAAACCTTTAACTAAGAATTCATCAGCCTTAAACAGGTAAATATGAGACACAAAATATTTGATGAATTCTAATTATAAATTATAACTTTCATAATTTCAGTCAAACCGGATGTTCTCTTGCGAGCAACATTGCAATATTGTCACACAATATTGCAATTTTGATTTGGAGATTGCTCTGAGCAATTTGCAACCGGTGCGAACAAATTGCAAATTGAAATTCACAACCAGTTTTGTAAACAAAGCCTCTGATTGGCTACTAGCAAAAAGGAAGCTCCAATCCAATTGCTCGGAGCATTTGATTGGTTTCTTCTTTTGCTAGAAGCCAATCAGAGGCTTTGTTTACACACCTGCCAGTATGGAATGTAGACGTTGTGCACCGGACATGTCCGGTGCACAACGTCAAATTTTGGTGCACAAGTTGGTGCACAAAATTCTTTAAAAATGGTTAAAAATAAATTGGTGCACAAAAATAAAAATAGATAATATTGATGTACAGAGATTGATTACTGTTGATAATGCCTTAATGTTGTGAGTTGGGACTGGTGCACAGTTTTTGCTGAAAATGTTTACGTTCGGAGCACAGCTAAAACGTTCATCATACGTCCGGTGCACAAAAATTGAACATTCCATACTGCCGGCACACCTGGTTGTGAGTTTCAATTTGCAATTTGTTCGCACCAGTTGCAAATTGCTCAGAGCAATATCCAAATAAAAATTGCAATATTCCGTGACAATATTGCAATGTTGCTCGCAAGAGAACATCCGGTTTGACTGTAATATTACATAATAAATTATGACATGTACAAATTTCTACAATTTTGTACTATTAAAATGTACTGTAAATATGATACGTTTACCAATTTATATATATTGTTTATAATAAAAGGATAGCTTACTTTCTCAAGTCTCCAGTTAATTTTTCCATCATTTGATTTAATTTCATTTGCCATGGTTTCACATTGAGCAAGTAATCTTCGTAAATTTATTTCTGCTCTTGATTGGACCGCCATTTTGATTTATGGACGAAAGGAAACCGGGGTATCGTACCTATAGGAGTTTATGTCGTATAGCCTAATTCGGTTCCGAGTTGCCATTTAGGCATTTATTTACTTGATTATCACAGTATTAAATCACGTCGATTTTCGTATTTATAAGGGAACGTTGAATTTTTATGCTAAAGCCACTATGGCTAAAGCACTGGGCTAAAGATTTCGATATCATGCCTTCTGACACCAAACATTATTTTATTGCACCGGCAAGTTCCGAATATTGGACGGAGGCGAAAGATGCCGAGCACTAATGCCGAGAGTCACACGAATAAAACTGTAAAATAATATTTACGTGACCAAATCAGTCGTTCTGCTATGAACCCACGGTATTAATACATGAAGTATGATTTCGAATATCGAAAGCTTTAGTTTAAAAGTAAAAAATTCGACGTTTCCTTATAAATATGTGTTAACAACAATCGTTATATTATACCGATTTGAAGACAAATAAATTTTAACACATTGTACTTTTCGGCCCCCTGTGGTTTTGTACAACTTTTGGTGAAATGTGTTCTTAGAAATTGTTCAAGATTTTTAAAACTTTTTTGTGGTGTTTTATTCATCAACATCCCATCGACGATTGGGCTCTTTGATGTCAGAAAAATATAGCACGCCTTTCGGGTCAATATGCCGCCTTGATTATATAATATGCTAATTAAATTTTCTTACGATGACCCCTGATGCTATAAATATGTGTTGAATTCGAGGAAAGACAATGCTTCTTCAACGAAAACCAAATATAAACGTTAAACAAAGCGAAGACATTTTAAACTGCAATAGCAATATTTTGCCAAACCTATGTTCAAAAATGTAAATCTATGACTATATAAAGATATAGTTGCCATTCCTCTGTTTGAAAATGGAATTTGTAAAACCATTTCTCATTGAAATTACGGAAGAATTGCTGTACAACATTGTGCATAGTGGATATGCAATTGATTACGACACTTTGAGCAAGAGATTTGAGGAGAAAACTCGCCATAAACCGATGAATTTTTTTGGCTTTGGTAACGTAACTGAGCAAGGATGGTTAGATTTCATCAGAGGTGTTCCTGGCTTGGTACACTCGAGTATTAATATAGTATCTATCAACCACAATATCAGTGAAAAGCACGATAAAAGAGCAAGTGTTTACCGCCAAAATAATACAATTTATACCTCGGACTCAGGCTTAGAAAGTATTGCGGCGTATCGAGAGGAGTTTCTTATTCTGTCCTGTCAGATGATTAAAGATGCCTGGGGTGGTGTAAACGCGTACGACAGTGACCACACAACCCCCCTCCATCTTATTGCCGCCCTACCTGGCCATTATGTTGTCGAAGGCGACTATACCCAGGACACAGTATCGTTGGTGAAATATTTGTTGCGAGCTGGTGTTGATCCTTTGGAATCAAACAAGGATGGCCAAAATTTCCTTCACACAATTTGTTGTAGATTTAGAGAGGAGTGGGACGGGGACGAGGAAATTGGACGGATGTTTACAAATGAACGCTTCACGTACTTAATTCAGGTGTTGCATAATCGCAATGTTGTGACTTTATCTCCGTACCTTTGGGAGAGACAAGCCATATTGGATTTGCTTTCGGCTGAATTAACGCCAGGACAACTAGCTTCGTTGGTGAATGCTCAAGACCACAAAGGCGATACCGTAATACATGAGTGGGCAGAGATAATATCTATACTGCACGTTGGCCGTGATTCCCATAGTGTGATGGGAGGCATGTTACTGGAAACGTTACTTCAGCTTGGTCACTTTTACTTTCCTGCCCTTCTGCGAACTCAAAACGATTCAGGCGAAGTAGCACTTCATTATGCTTTTCATCCTGAAGTGTTTAAAATTCTTCTTCAGAATGACCTGAGTTATCGAAGTACATGTAGTCGAACAAGAAATGATCACGACGAAACACCGGTTTTATCAATGTTAAAAAGTTTGGTCAAATTTGCATTTGCTGATACATCTGCATATGAAGAACTCGCAGATCTGGTCGGTGGGGGTTTCCGGACGATCAGAAAAAAGATATCTATCAAGGAAGCTACAACTATGCTGGAACAATTTACAGAGTTAGTTGCCGGTACAAATGACACATTACTCCAAAAAACACTTTGGATTCCTGATAACAAGGGCAACTGCGCTGTCGATGTAATATTGATTGCCATTCGACTTGGATCCTACCATGTGGAAGAGAATAACGTCGTTTTAGAGTACAGTGAACTGCTAAAATGTTTGGTTGAATTGTTAAGTCAAATCTTACGTTATGCGGACACTAATGACATGAAACGACAAAACTGCAAAGGTCAAAGTGCTCTACATGTGCTTCTCGATATGAGCGATGGGAACAAAAACATATTAATTAACGATGAGTACATACTTCACAGCATGGAGATACTTCTGAATCACAACGCGGACGTAAGCGCGGTTGATTTAGAGGGACACACTCCTGTTGATGTTAGCTACAAGTGTCACTGCAGAAGACCCTCACTTTATAAGAAATGCGCTGAATTGCTTATCAATCATGGAGCACATGTTGTTCCGCCAGGGGACAACTCTTCTTCCCCTACCACAAGTCGGCAATCGCAAAATTCTCACATCCAGCCAAGCTTACTCCAAGATATAACGAGGCTACGTCTCGATAACGAAAGACGAAAATTACGATCGTGTCCGAAAAGTCATTTAAACAACGCGAAACATTTAATTGACATTAACAGCAAAGTAACTGTTGTAGGAAAATATCGTTATTCCAGTCAACATCCAATTGGTTCCGGCGCATTCAGCTCAATCTTTGTTGCTGTTAAAGATGAAAACGTGGACAGAAAATCTGGTACGATTAACTGTCGCGCTTACGCCTTGAAGCGAATGGAGAAAGCAAAGATGAATCCAGCAGAGATCGAACGCGAAATCAATACCTTGCTTTCTATATCTGGCAAGTGTGAGAGTATCATCAAATATCATGACTCTGTCGAAGACGATTTCTTCCAGTACCTCTGTCTCGATCTGATGGACGGTGATCTTAATGAGTTTGTCACAAATAACGGTGTCAATAAAGTTCTGAATGATCCAGCGATACGTGTGCGAGTTTCCGAGGAAATTACCAATGGTCTGGCATTTCTTCATGAACATAATTTCATTCATCGCGATCTCAAGCCTGGAAACATCCTGTATACAACAGATCCAAATTTGCATTTCAAGATCGCCGACTTTGGATTGACGAAGAACATGTCCACTACATCCACGTCAACCAGTGGGAGTGGTGTTGCCATGGCACCAGGTACGCGATGTTGGATGGCGCCAGAGCTGATCAGTATGAAATCAAGAGAGCACACCAAAGAGTCAGATGTGTTTTCCTTGGGTCTGGTACTTCATTATCTTCTCACTCTGGGCAAACATCCTTTTGCAACAGAAAGTGAAGAACCAGCTCACGTTATTGAGAGAAGGATCGTAGATACGCAGATTCGCCGCGACCGAGCTCTTCATCCCGAAGCCACAAGTTTTCTTCAGCAACTTCTGAGCAAAGATCCTTCCAAGCGTCCACCAGCCAAATACCTCAACCAGCATCCTTTCCTTTGGAGCGAAAGAAAAAAGATCGATTTTCTTAGAGCAGTCGGTGACCAACCAGAAGCTGCCAGTCCAACCAATTATCCCAACTCCCAACTGGAGCAAGGTTTGCAGATGGCAAACATTGGTCAAAATGTCCAACGCTCGCCTTGGGATCTTTATATCAAAGAGTTGTTTGCAGAAATGACTGCAGCTTGGAAACAGAAGAAGTATAGAACTGATAAAGTAATCGATTTGTTAAGATTTATCAGAAATGCATACGCCCACAAGCAAGAGAGATCGCCAGTGGTACAAGGTGATCTTGACAGAAATATTTTCCTTCACGTGTACCCTTCTCTTGTGCTTGATGTTTTTGGTGTGGTTCAAAATCTTGGATTCCTTGACGATGCAAGGCGCAGCAATATTCAAGAAGTTCTCTCTATTACTGAATAATACTGTATCGAGGTGTTTCTCAGGCACAGGGTATGACCCAACCACGTTGGCTGGCTCTTATTTAAACTATTTTATTGAAATTAACTATGCATTTCCAGTGATAGTAAATCAGACCACAGGCTTGTAAAATAACCTGAATATCGAGCTATATTCCGAAACGTTTTGCCCATCCACAAGCCTGTGGCCAATCTAACACACTTCATGCATTGTTACCCCTAGCAAAGTTAGCCCTGTATTACAGACTGGCTAACTACATCGAACTTTCTGAAAAGAATTAGTCTTAGTAAGAACTTGATTTACACTGAACAGTATAATTGTAATTAAGAACTTGATTACATTGTAAACAATTATATTGAGCATCGTATGCTTTCGAATGAGATTTTGTGTAATCGCATAACATGTAATTAGGTAGATAGATTCATTGTAGTTGTACGTTTATAAAATATGATATACTGTGTCAAGTTGATATTGGACCAAGCAATCGATTTGTGAGGGGGGAGATGGTTAACCAAGGTTAACATCATAGGAACCGCGCTCAGCCTATAAACCATTTTTTTTCAGTTTTTCCAATTTGCTTGGTGTGACAAGGTGTAGACGTTTGGTGGTCACTTCGGCCTGATTGGACATGCTTACGTGTTTTGGACTCGAATCCAAGTGACTCCAATCGCTAGACAATTCATCCACACGAGTAAGTATGGTGTAGATGTTAAGGAAACCGAACAGTCAGTACACCTTATAAAGCAGTTGTTCTTAGTTTTCAAATGACAGTCCCGCTCGGATTCCGCCATTTTTGCAAATTTAATGTAGATATTAATGCGTGTTTATTTAATTTGCACATTTTCGCGAAAATGGTGTAACGTCATGTTTAATATTTCATATATGAATACAGAAGTAAAAGACAAAAATATAACTAAGACTCTAAATGGACTAAAATCAGTGCTCTATAGGTGGTGCAGCATGATCACGAATGGTCAGTCTTCAGCTGTTGTTCTTCGAAGCACTATATTTACACTTTTCAAGACGGGAAAAAGCTTAAAACTTCTTGCCAGAGTATTCACGAACACTGAAAATAAACAATGCGGATTAGATGTTAGACATAAACAGCCATTTTGTACAATGTCAGTGAAAAATTTAAGCTATAATTGCAGTCTACAGGTGTGTTTCACTTAGCAGTATAAGCATAGCACAACACATAAAAATATAGATTTAGTGAATCTGCTTGCTCCTACATATAATTTTAAACGCTTATGAAGTTGATCATGACGTAACGATTATCTATTCCCTATTTTCTGTTAGACAACGGACTATTTTGTTGCAGATGGTAATGAAACTACAGTACATAGTGGTTAAAAAATACACTAGGAGTAAAATACAAACCATTTTTGCATCAAATATTGACCATGGTTGATCTGATCTTGTGTTCCGCTGATTGTAATAATACGATCGTTGGATCCAGGCATTGGTTCATCAATCTTGATATTTGCACCAGTATCACGCCTAGTTAGTAAGAATATAAACTACCATTATATTTTTTACTGCATAGCTCTATCAGTTCTAAAATGTCCTCCCCACCAGAGGTCCGATATCAAATATTTTCTTCTTTTTAGGAGTAAATATTCACATTTGCCACAACAAAGATTGAGTTGCAAAACTCGATTGAAGATCGAGTTTTTACTACCGGTAGTATAAAAGTGCTTGTATGCACCAATGAATCAGACAACTACAAATTGCAAGAATTGAGCCTCACCCCTGAAAATCACCCCTGCACGCTATGAAAGTATATAAAAATATGATCATACCTGATTCGGTTAATTCTGTTACCACCAGGACCAATGATAGATCCAGCCAACTGAAAAAGAGAATGAAGCATAGAATATTTCATTTAATGTGCCTCAGATAATGGGATCAACGGTAGCAGGGATGGAAAAAAGCGGACAATGAAGACCATTGTCTCAGAAAATTTTGTGATTAGCAGAATTTTTTTTTAACAAAATCAAATCAAAAGAAATAGAACTGCAGTCAGCAGATGACGTATATCCTCAGTCCCTTGGTCAAAAATGGCTCAAATTGAACCCATTGAACATAAGTTGATAAAATATTATACCCTAACCATTCCAGCCAGCAGTACTCCTAGTCATGTACACAAAAGCACAAGTTATAACCTAAGTACTGTAGTAAAAAAGCTTGACACAATTTCAGCAGAAGTTTTAGTTTTACAAATGTTGTTCAATCTAACACAGAATATATAGCATTCAATTTGATACTTTGTTATAGCTTAACAGTTAAAGTACAGTTATGAACAGACTGTCGGAACCTCAAAGTGAAAATCTTGTTTTTCCTATTTTTTGCTTTGCGAAACATATATACGTAGTGCTTTCCTTGAAAACAATTAGCTTTAGTTTTCGTCAAATGTTTTGTAAAGAATGATAAAAAACATTATAAACTTACATCTTTGGGTATGGTCACTTGTGTTGTGGTGGTGTTTGGATCAAATTGCTGGGCTCCAGGATTGATGTTAAAGTTGTCCACAGGGAAGTCACCAGGCTGCTGGAAAGTATCCAAGGGAGAACATATAATTTCGACTTGATTTTGAATTACAAATTTACTGATACATATGTAAGCAAAAAATATGTTAAAGTTGCAAAAAATGGAGAAGGTGAAGGTCCGTTTTCCATTATGGTCACTTGAAAAAATCTAAATTTTACTTACCATCTGTCCTCCAGCAAACAATCCAACAGGAGGTGGTCCACCGTCCAATGGTCCAGGTCCAAAGTTTGGACCACCACCACCACCACCACCACCACCACTGTTTCCACTACGTCCACCAAATGTTCGACCTCCACCCCTACCTCGCCCCCCACCCCTACCACCACCACCACCACCACCACGTCCCCGGCCGCCACGGCCACCGCCAAATCCACCACCTTGGTTAAAACCACCACCACCAAAATCACCATGGAAGGAACCAACTTGGCTTGGATCATAGAGATTGATCTGTCCTTTGGTTGGTGTCTAAATCGATAAAATAGTAGAACTTGTTACCGAGTTTAAGGTTCTAAGTTCATGTTACGGCACACATTAGGATTAGGGATTGGGGTCCAGATCAAAGAGAAATATTTGTGACTCGTAACATGGCCTTATAACCGAGTTTAACCATTAACTGGCAGTACCCTGCCATTGACGAGTAAAATCGTCTGGCGCACATTGGCTGGCGAGTAAAGTCTGGCGCACATTGGCTGGCGAGTAAAGTCTGGCGCACATTGGCTGACGAGGCTGACCATTGGCACAATCGTCTGGCGCACATTGGCTGACGAGTAAAATCGTCTGGCGCGCATTGAGTATGGCTCATCTGCACACATTGCCAGCTAATGAATTATTATCTCAGACTTCGACCATGGATAATAAAAAGATTGTGTAGGAAAATTGAGATCATGTGTGGTGTCCCTTCCATGCTAATTGGTGCGATCAGGTATTCAGGTATTATTGCATAAGCCTAGTTAATTAAAACATTTTTTTAATCCCGACGGTCCTGACCAAATGGTTGCTGATGTGAAATGGTCTAAAGGCACAGAATACTATAGTATTCTGTGCTAAAGGTACGTTCACACGTTGCGATTTGTCGGGCCGATTTCAGATGCACGTTAATGATATTTGAAAAATTTGTGGCAAACGTCATCTGGTGACATCATCAACTGAAAATATTCGTCATTAACATTCAGCAAAACCTAAAATCGGCCCGACAAATCGCTGTGTGTGAACGTACCTTAAAGCGATGTTTTTTCCTTTGCTTGTTACTTTGTAAATAATGTTTGTTACCTCTCTTAAAGTTTCAGATATGTTTTGAACACAGTCGACAATATGATCTGGTGTCCCTGTAAAGTAAGTTTTACTACATTTTAGTGGGAATGATTGCAAAATCATAAACTGTATTAAAATATTTCTCAAATTTACAGTTCAAGATAAATTTGTAATTTAACATTTCAACTATGCTGTAAAATATATATTTTTCTTTTGATATGATTATCTTGTTTGATACTCAGAGACTGCATACCTTTTGCCAGCAAATTGAGTCAAGTATTTGTGCATAAATTATACTGTGCATGCACTAATTATGCATTCAGTTCTGTCAAACTAGTAAATTTCTCATCCAGGGGTGGATCCAGGCTGGGGGTGCGGATTTTTCCGGGGTGTGTGTGCACCCTTCCGCCACCTGCGCAAATTATGTCAAAGATGCCATAGATCGTGAAAATTTCAGTATGAACTTGTTGATTCTGACTTATTATGGGGGGGGGGGGGTGCTGACCTTTTCTAGGGGATCCCCCCAGTAGATCCGCCCATGTTCTCATCCATAGTGAGCCAAAATTAACAAAATGCATTTCTCTACATTACCTTGGATTGCCACAATTCTTTCTGAAGAATCAGGAAGACAATCTGGGAATACCTGAAATCAATGAGGTAATACCTTTAAGTCAGCTCAAAATTTTGGCAATATATTCATGAGACCAAACATGTACACATTGAAAATACTAAGAAACACATTTTTCTGTGATAAATGATTATGGAAAAAATGTGAAATGTTTCACAGGATAATGCTGAGCCTCACCTTAACATTGGTCTTTGTGGCCTATTTTGAAAATAAGAAAAATTCTGTTAACACAAACAACCCTGGTAGCACCCTTGGATGGGGTTGACTACCTCACAGGCATTCGTTGTGGATCTTAACAGAAACCTAACCCAAATTCTAACACTAAGTGTATTGATGTCACCCACAATGAATACCTGTGAGTTAGTCATATCACCCTTGGATAGCACCAAGTTTAGATTATTATAGATTCAGCCCCTGTATTTAGCATCATCAACAACCTGCTCATTGGCCGCAATGCCCTCATAATATACTGAAATTCAGGGCCAGCCGGGACTTAGTCAGGATTAGCAATCTACCTGTCAAAAAGTGCTGTACTAGGTCTCAGGGCTTGAAATAACGAGTTTTTGCTCGGACATGACCTATTTTTGGACGGACAAATATTTTGCCTAAACTAACCCTTTTAATAATGACGTTCAATCCTGCATTACAATACAGGATGCTTAATTATTAGACAAGTTACATACACACTCAAATCCTTTGACAAAATTGAATTTTCTTTTAAGTGCACAAATTGTTATTTGACTGGACAAAAAGACAGGCATTCAAGGGTTTTGTCCGGTCAATACTCAATTCTGACCGGACAATGTCCATTGACCGGCCGTTATTTCTGCCCCCCCCCCCCTCCCCAAGAAAATTATATTTCCCTTGGTCAGTGTATGTGCAGTGACTGTTGAATGTCAATATGTTATAGCAAAATTCAAGCTTGTATGGTTGTACTAACTACCAAAGACAAAATACTATACACTGTAGCTTTGTTTTTTATGTTTTAACATTTTTTTCCCTGTCCACATTCAAAAATATCCGTCCAAAAGACGGCTGGCCAAGCCCATGACAGCCAGTAGTGGCCTGCCCTCAACCTCAGTACTTCAGTTAAAATTAAATTGATGGCAAAAAATTGAAGTGAAAAATTTAAATACAAAGCAGTGAATTGAGTTGACCAGTTTCTGCTCTTTTTGAAAAACGTGATAACAACAATATTACAGGTATGCAAGACTCAATATTAATTGCACGATTGCACAGAAAGCCAAAGTACCATCAATTTTTGCACCATCAATTATCATAATTCATCAAACATAGACATACCTCACGTAAACTTTTAATTTTGGATCCGCCACGTCCAATGATACTGCCAGCCTGACTCTGCTGTACCAACATCTGAATTTCAGGATCATCACGAGGATTCACTCGCAGTTGAGACTAAACAAAAAAATTCAAACATTTTAACAATCAAATTTGAAAGGAAAACTGTTGAAATTTGCAATACCTTACCTCACATATTTTAGGAACGCACTCATGTAAGATAGTTAAAGCGGATCCTAAAACAGCATTGATGCTTAACACACTGAAAAAATTTAAAAAATTAAATCAGACACAAGAATAATAATAAATACAAATGCATAGATGTACAGATCATAACTACATGTCCTTCAAAAGTTATATCGACCTTATTTCAAACTGTCAAGCAAGGTAGCTCAAGTAACAATTATATTCTATTTTTACATGTCAGATAAGTATAACGAATCCATGCCAACAATGAATTTTATGATTGAGTATATTTGAAAGAACACTTCAACTCATAGATGCGGAGTAAGTGGGATTTGGCGACATATTACCAAAAGCGACAATACTTCCCAAGGGCAAAGCCCCAAGGAAAATATCATCACTGAGGGAAATATTTTGTCAAATCCCCTGAATGGAGGGTCTATAAATGATACATTATACCAAAACTTAAATACCCACAAATTTATGCATGTTTTATCGCTTTTTCCTTCAGATTATTGAAGGTAAAACTCTTTCTAACATTCTTATCAAATGAGCATTATTTTGACAAAACGCTCAAAACTCATCACTCTTATCGTTGGCCATCTCCTTGCATCGTTTTCGCAAATCGTATCACCCTGATGATAAAATTTAATCACCGATCCATCTAATACAACATTGTAGAGGGTGATTCGATAATAAATTTTCTGCTCATGTTACATACCTAGCCCTCTGATTAGACAATTTGGAGATATAATATTCTTATATACTGCATCCCATACTTAAGGTATTAGCTTGACTGTAAGTCTTCACAGTTTAACTAGTAACATCAAAACTCGGGACCAATACGCTCTCTATTTCATTATTGAAGTACTCTTTCAAAAACAAAACAATTGACAAATATAGATTTTTCTATTCCATATAATGTACTACTTCAACACCAAGAACTCCTGGGAAGGAGGGACAATAATGGGACATACCGCTCTGGGCAACTTGTGTCAGGGATATTGACTGTAGCTTTGAACTGCGGGACCAGAGAATGTTCAGATTGGGCAATATACGGGAACAGATGGGGTAGGTGCGTAATCCAGGGCGGAGATTTCGTTCAGAGGTCATCCAAGGGTTCAAGCACACGCAAGGGCAAGAACCGGGCATCAAGTATTCGCAGGGCAGGGCATTAAAGAAAAACAAAGCAAATTCATTTAGTATGAAGAAATGTAAAGCAACAATGTTAATTAAATATGACAGTATCACACAGATTTCAAGGCAAATATGACACAGATTTCAAGTATGAAATTTATTCAAAATATGCAAAATATACAGTACCTGTTCTCTTAATCGCTTGATATTTGAACCACCCTAATCAGAATTAAAAGATTTGCAATTTAAATTTATGAACTCTAATGAAGTAACACTACGAGTGCGTGGAAATGTGCCAGTTGGAAACTATTTCATAGTCCAACAGGATTGTACAAGATTGGAGTCAACATTCCACCAGAAAAAAGTAATGGCTTTCATATTTTGCAAATGAGTGCATCCTCCTTCGAAAAATATGCACCCCCTTTCAGATGAGGGTAGATCGATAGAAAATATATTACTAACCTTTCCAATAATACCACCAGCATCCTAAAAAAAAAACATAAGAAAGAATACCCTTAGTGAATATATAAGAAGCCTTTTTGATACCAATCAAGAATCAATATTACGCACTTTGCTGTTCACCAAAATTCTGAGAAGAGTGTTTGGGCCTTCACCAGCTTCAATACGCATCTTTTTTGTCACATGTTGTTCATATCCATCTGTGTCCTCAACCGGACGTTTGTTTGAAAAACTTTGATTTTCATATACCTCGTCTACATTAAAATGAATATAAAATGAGACCATTTATGCGTAGTGCATCTCACCAGCAGAGTTGTAAAAATTACCAAAAAAGTAGGGAGTAAAAATTACAATTACTTCTCCGAAAAAGTAATTATTACAAATTACTTTCTTTAAAAAGTAATTAATTACTTTTCAGATTACTTTCTATTTATAAGATAATATATTTATTTAGATTTATTATCCATATTCATGTTGTTTTTGCACTGTCCAAGCAAGGCTACACAACAGTAACAATGTCATGAAATATAAAGCATGATCAGTAACACTGCAGGCTTCTTCGATTAAAAACAATTGAAGGAAAATTCAAGTGAATAAAATGATTTTCAAACTGCTAGAAACACTGAAACAGACTATATCACACATGGATGAAATCATCAAAATGCAGAATTTGTAAGGTTGGAAAATAATAAAAAGTACACAGAAGTAACTCAAAATTACTTCTGCAAAATGTTACTTGTTACCTTCAAAAAGTAATAAATTATGTTACAAAATTACTTTCATACAGAAAGTAGTAAATTACCAAAAAATTACTCAAAAAGTAATTAGTAACATCTTACTTTAGTAACATGTACAACACTGCTCACAAGTGCATATATTACCATGACAATTTAACCAGCATTCAGTAATCTGAAACTCAGTTCAAATGTAAACCTACCTTTAATTGGTACATTTTCTAGTTGCGCTAGTAGTGGTGCTGGTACTTCACTTGTTGCCATAACGATCAAATTACGAAACACTTCAAACAAGAATGAATGCAAATTAGGACTACCGTGTAATACTAACGCCATCATCTCGTAGCCGTGGGCAAATTGACAAGATTTTTGAAAATCTCATAGTAAACCATGCATCTACCACAAGATTATGGCATGAGTTCATGATGGCATAAGACAGTTGTGTGTGCAAACAACAGTGGTGCTCATTGTCAAATCTAAAGCTCTCTTATATCCGTTTGTTGACAGCCCTTCACACAATTTTGTTTGAATCCAGGGTGGAAAGTTCGTAGGTTGTGTCAAAGATCTTCGGCGTGGAAAATTCATAAACTCTCTCTCTCCATTGGTGCAGAATTATGTGCAAATGAACCGGTGTGGCGCACAAAAATTTACCAGATCAGGTTAATGCACATTAAATCTGTACTTCAATCTTTTAATAAACGAAATTTGATTGATCATTAACTCTGATGGAATACATTTCAAATTTTGAGTACTGTATACTTTTGACCTTTTTAGACTATCTATTTTTCCTGGGGTGAATAAAATGGCGGCTTGGAGGCACATGTCAGCATGTCGAAAACGGGATTTACGCTCCCAGCCTCCCACTGGTGCATGTTTCTGAGCCTGCAGCAGATCTCCGGCACATGCAAAACAAACTTTCCACCCTGGGTTTGAATGATCGCCTGGGTTTAATAATGGAAGCCATGCTATGCCCTGTCACTTTCTGCATATCAGGGACAATCCCATGTGCCAGACACCCCCCAGATAGACTAATTTTGTAATTATTCAAAATTTGTGGAACATTTTGGGAGGCTAAGAAGCAAATCTTGCAAGAGCACAATAGCATTCTAGAGACAATAGAAATCAGAAATTTTCAGGGAGGAAAGATCATACAACCCAATGGAACCCAAAAACACCAGCCCCCCTCCCCAAGTCAGTTTACGTTGCCGCCACTACTACATTAATTCCCAGTAACCCGGCCTAAAGCCAGTTTTTCACCAGGCGAATTTGTTTGTGCAAACAAATGTTAGTGGAAAACATGCTTAACGGCTAAACCTAAAAGCTACCCACATAAACTACCAACAAGAATATCATTTAACTATTAAATAAGTCTATCTTTAAGATAAATCCGAAATATCTTTAAAAACATCTGTTCATTTTATGCAATGATGCAATCCGATTCTCTCAACCGCGCCAACTTGTACCACAGAGAAATACTAATTCAACAATTTCCACGCAAAAAATCATGAAATGCTCCAAATCAAAACTTCAATTCTACCTACATTGCTTTCCTGAAGTAAAAGTAAGCTAACACTCCGGCTAATACTCAAATACAAATGACAAAACCGCAAAACAACACCGCATGCCGTCTCCAACCGCCAACTTGCCAGGCAAAAAACCCCAATATTGCCAAGCATTCAGAAGTAAAATAGACATGCAAGGAAACACAAATTTCACTTAAAATACGAGCATATACATTTAGGAGTGTATAAATGATATAGTTAGAGGGAATTACCGGGTTTAGAGACCAAAAAGGTTTAAAATTTGGAGGAAAATCTTCGACAGTACTTCTCTTCTCTTGATAATTTCTCAAAACACCAAGCTCATCGTGCCTCATGGGAACGTTTTGGCGGTTACGCATTGTATTGTGGGAGAAGAGCGCCCATGCTTCCTATGTGTAAACGCGCCTGTGAGACTCTGGAGAAATTCAAATTAGAACGGACCATACCGGAATTCATTTACCGGAATTCATTTACCGGAATTCATTTACCGGAATTCATTTACCGGAATTCATTTACCGGAATTCATTTACCGGAACCATTTACCCCCGATGGTGAAATGAATTCTCGTATTAAATGTGAAATGAATCGTCCTAATGTAAAATGAATGGACGTAATGTGAAATGAATGGACGTAAATATGTGAAATGAATGGTCGTTAAGTGACTTAGGTCGCAATGCAATGTGAAATGAATGGACGTCATATAGCGAATTAGGCTATTTAAAGCACGAGTGGTATTACGAGTATTTCACCAAACACAAGCGTGATTTTTCATTAATACTCCGAGAACAAGTGTTATTGCAGATCTTACCTTACTATTCAAGTTTCAGAAAGGTCATACAGATATAGAAAACCTAAAGTATTTTAAGAAAGTCTCTGTCCATGCTTACAGAACTCGAAATTTTGATCCAAACAATTACTGTGCGAAAATGGTGAAACAGGATTATCTGAAACACTTCTTTTTTAATCGTGTAATTTCTCTATGGAACAAATTACCGAGTTTTTTAAAGACTATTGATAACTTAACTTCCTTCAAAACAAAATTGCAGGATTATTACTTCAAGAAATTCAACTCTGAATTTACATGAACTTGCATGGAATCTGTTTTATAAGACTATATGTATATACACTTTTTTAGCTAACATATTTTAACATTTTAATAATAATATACTATAGGTAGGGTGGATGATATCAATTGGGACACTTGTCCTGTTTCTTCCACCTGTCACGAATGTAAATATTCTTTGACGAACTTATTAAATACAAAAAAAAAAAAATACAAAAAAATTTCCTTTTTATATCATTTTAGCAAACCATTAAGTCAACAAAGATAGTAGACAGAGTATAAAAGGTTTTAGTAGCGTATATTACTTAAGAACTTATTTCCAAGTAACTTTTCAATCTTTTACCCCTTGCTAGTGTTGGGGTTACTGCTACAAAAAATGTTTTTAAGCCCGTTTATTAGCCTGCATCGCAGACGCTTACCTTCACATATTTCCAGTAGGAAATCCTACCGATAGGGCTACTGATACCAGCCCTACTGATAGGGCTAGCCCCTCATGAAGGGCTCATGTAAACAAGGTCTGAAAACCAGCCCTACTGATAGGGCTAGCCCCTCATGAAGGGCTCATGTAAACAGGGGCTGAAAACCAGCCCTACTGGTATCATGGCTAGCCCCTCATGAAGGGCTCATGTAAACAAGGGCTAAAAACCAGCCCTACTGATAGGGCTAGCCCCTCATGAAGGGCTCGTGTAAACAAGGGCTGAAAACCAGCCCTATTGGTATCAAGGCTAGCCCCTCATGAAGGGCTCACGTAAACAAGGGCTGAAAACCAACCCTACTGGTATGGCTAGCCCTTCATGTAGGGCTCGTGTGAACAGGGGCTAAGATGCTACTGCAACCAGTACTTGCAACACTGTTACCACTATTACACCAATATAGACTTAAAAATATCAATACACTACAAGCGTCATTTGAATCTTTTATTTTTGCATCTTTTTAGTGCGAAGATATGTACTCTGCATTTGTCTTTAATAAATTCCAGTCTTTGTTTTAATAGAGAATCCAACAGAAAAAGACGGCACAAAAACACACACACTTTGTTAATACACACATTGCAAGTTGGCTGCAATACTAAATTACATGAAGACATATGGAAAATTTACATTATATAATTTACACATCATTTCTCCATCTAGCAGTACTCTTTTCAAAACGAGAGAAACAGTCGGGTTGGCCATAAATTCATACCACAACACTACACCACAAAAATTTCAATTCGGGTTCCAGTTCACGAGGCACACATACTCCAGGGGGGGGACATCATCAATTTGTTCCAGACCAAAATTGAGGCGGGTATATCGACTGACCATGATGAGATTTATTCTGTGAAACTTTGCCTTGGTTCTGCGCCCCCCGGTTTTGGTTAAGGTTGTCCAGTTGTTGTTGATGGGAGAGATGATGACTCTGGAATAGCGACGGGGGGTGTTGGGTCGGTGCTAAGACAGGCATGAGGGGAAAGCCGGCAGGATGAGGTTGATGACCTTGGCCTGGTAACGAAATATTCAATGGCGGTGGGGTTCCACTCAGATAACCTTTGTCGGTGAACTATATTTGGGTAAAATAGAACATTGATCTAGTAATATTTTATATCCTAATTTCAAGTCCTAGCAATTGGCAGGCCTGGTAAAAAATCATTTCTTTCTGGGACAAATGTGATCAATATTCGGGCAGTTTGCCAACTAGCAAAGAACGAAAAGCTTAGCCAAACGTGTCCACCCATTCCCTCCAACCCCTGTTGATCTCGCAACTGCACTGCAAATATCTAGATCTGTGTATCTAAAATATTTCTTATAGTCATCTGCTTCCAGAGTATACACTCTAATATCAAATACTACATTGTTGACTGTTGTACAGATCGGCATTCTAGGAATTTTCTGGGAACTCAAAAACCCGACACCTTTTCCACCCCTGGCAATTGGTTTCCAGTCCAACACCTTGATCATAACCTTATCCAGCCCAAGGATTTCATCAAACTTTATCCAGTAGTAGGACTTGATCAAAACTTCAGCCCAAAAGACACGATCAAAACTTGCTAGGTAAGATTTTCGTATTCATACGGGATTTATTAAAAGATTAACCCCTGTGTTTATAATTACTAACTATAGTACAATATCCCTAACCTGTGGCTTATACGCCGTTGATAAATCTGCCGCGCTGTTGATTGCTGTACTTCCACTCACTAAAATAGAAATAAAATTTCAGAACGTTTTTCAGGTTTGTATTGTATTGTAGAACTAAAACAGTCGGGGGGGGTTCCTAATTCGATGACAGTTGATTGCATAGGGGGAGGGGGGGCTTATTGGTGAAGATTATGTAATCAATAGAGGGGAACAAATTCATAATTTCATCAACGAGTCAGATTTTGCAGTCACTATTATTCATGATAATTTCTTTATATCAGCATAAAAACAACAAACTATGAAAATATTTCCTTTCTAGTAATCACAATTGATAGTACCACTTAATATTTTAAAAAGTATAGGTTTCAAGCTTAGTTAAAACGTGATTGGTTTGAAGTTTTCAGCATAATAATTCATGTACGCACATATATAATGATCCTTCCTAATCTTTGCTTCTAGGAAAGGGGGAGGTGGGTTTTAGATGACAGTTACATAATCAATATGAGGGGTAGGTTGGCTGATGACAAGTGATGACAGTGGGCGGAGAGGGGGCTAAAAAGAGCCCAAAAACTGACGACGTAATCGTTGAACTTGATGAACCTTTGAACTCTTTTCAAATTCTTTCAACTCCAATAACTTCTTATATCTTTGTTTGACGAACACTTTATCAATATGACAAGAGCTCTACTCACCTGGATTTGCTTTGCTTTGTGTTGGATGTTGATATCCTTGTTTACCAAAGTCATGCGCATTGGACAAACCATCGTATCCTAAAATATATTATTTGGCTTAAAGGGATATGGCAATAAAAATTTAGTTTGTCTCATTTGAAATCACTTTTAAAATTATATAAAAATCTCCCTTACCGATTTTTCGTATCTTTCTTAGTTCTTGAGATATTTTGAAAGAAATAATCAGAAATCAGCGAGCTGTCCGCCATCTTGGATTTTTGTGGTATGCATGTTACGTCACAAGCAGGGTCACGCAAGTATTATATCCAGAAAGCCAATGGTCATTATGAGCCCAAAATTATACTTCGGTCACTACTTCAAATAACAAATTGACTGCCAACTTTTCAAACATCTAGTAATTGTTATTTGGTCACCTAGGAGTAGTTTTATATCGCTAACCCTGCTTGTGACGTCACTAAACCACCGTTAATGAGATCAAAAATTAATCCAAGATGGCGGACAGCTCATTGTTTTCAGTTAAAATATCTCAAGAACTAAGCAAGATACGAAAAATCGGGAGATTTATATATAATTTTAAAAGTTCTTTCAAATGAGATAAACTCAATTTTTATTGCCATATCCCTTCAAGTCTGACGTCCATTTGGTCGGCGACCAGGCCATGGTAGACTGCGCCGCAGACGTATGCTAGGTCATGGTCACTGATATGCATGTAATAGTCTGGATCTATCTTGTTTTTGTGTGCTGTAAAATCAATCTTTACTGATGGCCGAGAATTATCGACACACTTTCCAGGAAACCAGGAAAAATGGAAACCGCGCTAAAGGGTCCATAACAGAACACTTAAGAACTAGTAAAGTTTTAAGAGTTTTACCTGAACTATTTAACGTTTTACCCATTGAACTATAATAGACTGGAACGCTAACGCAGGGGGGGAAATTGAAGCCAGCTTAATTCAGTTTTTCTGAGGTTTGAGTTGAAATACTTAACGCTGAACATTGGGCTGTATATGAAATTGAAGCTATTAAAAAGTTATATTTGATATAAAAACTTCAAGACTTTAGGTAAAAAGGAAATACTTAAAACTTTGAGGGAAAATTTGCCGTATTTTACAAAATTGCGGTTGTTTTTGTATTTTTTAAGTATTTCCATTTTGCCTAAAGTCTTGAAGTTTTTATATCAAATAGAACTTTTTAATAGCTTCAATTTCATATACAGCCCAATGTTCGGCGTTAAGTATTTCAACTCAAAACTCAGAAAAACTAGCTTGGCTTCAACGAATCGTAGGACTTGATCATAGGAGTTAGCGTTCCAGTTTACTTAGAGTTCACTGGTTTTACCTGACGTATAATGCGGACCAAGTTGGTTGGCAAAATTCTGTTGAAATTGGGTTGTTACACCAGGACCTTTCGTAGGTAACTAAGTAGAAAGAAAGGTGATAATTTAATAATGAAAATAGATTGTCTGTTACGAAATATTCACAACTTCCATACTTGGTACATCTGTGCCGTATACGGAGCTGGAAAACCTCCGATCATTCCACCGCCATGATAGAAGGCCAGGTTACTCGCGTAGCCAAACGGATGTAATTGCGCATGCGTGTTGATAAACGGAGCCTGCTGACCATGAGGTCCAGCGGTAAGAGTCGAAGGCACAGGAGAGGACGTATCGTTCCGATTATACTTGACATCCGTACCTAATACATAAACAACGTAATTAGTTTTGGGGGTGTTTTTTCGACAAGTGTTTATACGGTTTCTTCTGTGTGATGCCCAAGTGGAAAATAATTAAATAAGTTGTTTTATTATATAAAGTATAGTGCTTTATAGAGATTTCGAGCACTGATAAAACTGATAATTCTCACATGTGAGATTATTTATGATAATCTCACATGTGAAAATTATCGCTTTTGAAGTTTATGAAAATGGATATTTTATTTTATTTTGTTTGAAAAGACTGTCCTTTATATAATAAACAGAAAAATACATGGATGCTCGGAAATACCAGATTTATTTCTCGTGTTGAACATCATATCTCACTCGTGAGATATCATGTTCAACACTCGAAATAAATCTGGTATTTCCGCGCACCCATGTATTATTCTATATAATCTTAAAATCAAGATTTTGGGCACCTCACTCGATAGAACAGAATGCTGAGGGGGTTTTGCAAATGGAAATTTCGAGCGAAAATTATATACCTATTTAGACCTTTTGTTTTGAAGTGGGTAAAACAAGCGTTTGGGTAAAATTATTTATGACAGTCCACACTTAACATAACTTGTTTAAACAAGTCTGATGAAATTTGCGTATGAAAAGTTGCAACTTTGTAAGTCCAACTAAAATGTAGTTTCATTTTATGTTTTTCATATCATTTCACTGCCATAGATATACCTGAATACGAGTTCTGTACGCCATCGCGTCCAGTCACAGGAAACGGCATATCATAATGGTAGGGAGGCTAAACAAAAGAATAACAAAAAAATGTAGTTTGTATCATGCCAAGATACTGGGCCTCACGGTGTCGGACAACCTGCAGTGGAACGACCATGTCAATGAAGTAATAAGAAAAGCCAACTGGTCCAACTGAAACGAGCCAATGTTCCAAACAAAGACCTTGTTAACTTTTACACCACATGTATCCGATCTATTCTTGATAATGCCCCGTACAGACGAGCAAGTTTTCCTTGACAAGTTTTATTTGCCCGTGTGTACGGTAAAAAATTGACAAGTTTTCCTTGACAAGGAGCCTTGTTCAAAAGCTAGTCATGCCAGCTTTCGAACAAGGGAAATTGTTCGTGTGTACGGCCGACAAGGAAAACTTGACAAGGAAATGCGCAGTACGCCACTGCACACTTATTTTCGATCTAGTTGAGCGGCCATTGCCACTATAAACATGAAGTATTCACTTGTGTCGTTAATACACGGGCTCGCAAAACTTGTCAAGGAAAAATTGATGGAAAAAAAAACTTGTTTGCCGTACACACGAACAAGTAAACTTGACAAGGAACTTGTCAAGGAAGTCTTCCATTATATGCTGCCACGATATCTCCAGGAATCGTTCAAAAACGAGCTTTGTCCATCATATTTCCAAACACTCCAAGAAAGTTTATCGAACTCTCGCCTATGTATGTTATCCGTTCGACGCCAGAATCTTTGTGATAAACGTTTTAGTTCAATTACAACAAACAGCGAACAAACAAGGCTCCACAACCTGCTATATCTACCTAACACTAATAAATCTAATTACTATATATCAGATGCCGCCGAACATATGATCTTCCATTTATAGAAACTAATAGATTTCAAAACACTTTTATTCCTTCATCATGCAAATTTGCACAGCTTTTAGCAGTGATGGATTTATAGGGGGGGGTTGGCCTTTTGCAAGGGGGGTGCAAAAAATTATATTTCTCATACTCTTAGATCAACTTAATATTTTTTAATTCAAGGCAGCACTAGTTCAAAATATCCAATATTAATTGAATTTGAGTGTAAGGGTAACCCAAGACCCAAGTCTCCTCTCTCCAAGCATAAGTGACGTGATCGTGGGCTGATCTCTTGTGTAGATCTCGGGGATATATATTTATTCAGCCTATTAGGACGTTGTAACCAAGAACCTACTAGGCACGCACTGGCGCCGCGCCACATTGCTGGCCAGTGCAGGGTTCGGTGTGCTCCCTTGCTCGGCTGCTTGCCCAGCACCCCCTGAAAAAACCTGGCTGGATCTACCACTGGCTTTTAGTAGAGTAGTTTTTATCAACAATTTTTATAAATATTGTAAATAGTATATAATTTTAGTATAATCAATTGTAAATTCTACGCAATTCAGCCTTCTGGCTGCAATGTAGTTATCATGCTGCTAGGGAAATCCCTTATTGAACCAGTGTTACTACAGGAGGACACCGGGATCCTCCGGGAAATCCTACAATGTTTGATAAAATCAAACTTGGAACATACTTCTCGCATACATGCGAACGAGGCAAAACTATAATCAGACAACTGCATATTGTAGAAATCGATCCCCGGTCAACGAAGTGAAAGACACAAACACTAGGCACATGCACGACGAGACAGACTCGTTATAAGAAGATTTTTGAAGACAAAAATAATCTATTTACCATTTGCATTCGTTGCATCATCTGTACATCGTCAAGAGGGTAGGCCAGTGGCTAAAATACAACAAGACAGCAATTAGAGTAATCTGTATGTATTCTGTATAGTATGCAAAGGCGAAAGACTAAATACAATACAGATCAATGAGTTTTTAGGTAATAAGGGGGGTGTGCTTATTATCCTTACTTGCAGCTGAGAGCTAAGCTGAATTGCGAAGGACACAGCTCAACGTGACCAAGTCGAAGGCTTTCTAGACGCCTATGGCAGCCACCTTTTGCTCGCCATCACGGAGCACAGCTACGGTGGAAGGGCCAGTTAGGGATTAAACCCAACCCACCCTGTCAACATTCCCTGTGGGAGGAAACCGGAGTACCCGGAGAAAACCCACGACTTTCGGCAGAGCGTTGACTAACTCTTTTCACATAGCTATCATAAGTCGTCCCCAACGGGAATCGAACCCACGATATCAGAGGTGAAAGGCGCGTGCTCTGACGATTGCGCCACCGAAGCCCTGGAGTTGTCCTCCAGATAAAGAGCGCAACCCAAAAGAGTCATCATTGACCAGGGCATACAGATATTTTTGTGATAACAGCATTTCTTATAGAATTTGAAGTACTCAACCGCAATAAGTGCATATCTTTTTTATGATTTATGTCATATAACTTGAATGGGGCGCACTCCCTAAAAATTCTACATTCTCCTGTCAGAGAAACCTGGATTTGGCCCTTGTAAATTCTAGGAAAATTGAGAAAGTAACACCGTACCGAGAATCCAGCGAATCCAGGAGCGGGTTGCATACCGTAGAGAGGCATAACACCCGGTGGTAGATTGGGAGGTTTAGCTGGAAAATATAGAGGAAACAAGTATTAGTCTATACTGAAGTATTTAGAGTAATATCACACTAAGTCAAATGTCTTAGAGAACACATAGAAATATGTGTGCTTGGTGGACTATATGTATCGACCAGGGTTCGAATTAACGGTGTGCAATGTGCAATTTGCACATCGTTTTGGCCAAAATAGTAAAAATTGCATATCACTTTTCCAAACGATGTGCAAATTTTATGTTGCAAACTCAACATTTAAGGTAAAATTTTGCTTAGTGTTTTGTTCCCTATTTTATTTTTGTACTAAAAGGATGTGTAAAAAGCAGAATATAGTTGAAATTTATCCGAAATATTCACGAAATTCGCAACAAAATGGCCGCCATTTTGTCAGTGTTTCCACTTTGCAAGATTTGAAATTCCCTTAAAATTTTCATTAACATAATTTGCAGGTATCGACCTCATGATTGATCTTGTGTTTAGTGGCAAATACATGTAATGGAAACATTCAGGATCATTTTCTCAGTCTCATGTCAATACATTTGGACTTGACCACCCATATGTAACACCATATAAGACACTTAACTGAAACCAAACCTACTGTGCACTCACCAACTTATACTGAACATCGAAACTAATACCACACCAACTCAAATGCATTAGATAAGTATAACACACGGAATAACAGAAGGCAGGGGAAGTTGGTATGTATGCATTCCCGTGTGAGCTCTATATATAACTGACTTATATCAAAAAAAAAGAAAATACAAAAAAAAATGAAAGCTGTTGGAATGATTGATTTAAATATGCGATTAAAAGTATTCAATTCATGTATTGATTCATGTATTCGTGATTACATTCAACAAAACACAAAATGCATGAATGCACACGGAATACTTTAATTTGCATATTTTAAATCAAATCATCACATCACAATATTTTTTTCTTTAACTGCGATTTTTGCCCGACTCAGAACGCGTCATTTGGATGCGCAGCCGAATTTCGCGATTCGTGTATTTCAATCAATTGGCTAAATGAAAAGTACAACCAAGAGAGCCGATACTAGACGTGGATTTCAGTCCTTTAAGCGACTCGCTGCTATGCTCATCAATACACACTAGATTTTCACGCATAAATTTGCCATGCATAGTGCTTTTCACGCATTTAGGTTTTCACGCATATCGTGTTTCACGTATTTTCACGCGTTTGTCACGCATATTTTTTCACACATTATCTTTTCCACGCATTAGGTTTTCACGCATATCGTTTTCCACGCATTTTCACGCGTTTTTCACGCACAACTACCTGTGAAGACATCCCAATATCCTTGTTCAAAACAGTTGTCTGTATATCGTAATGACTTACTGCCATGAGCTGTTTGGCGATTCATACTCGTGCTTGATGTCTTGGGGGGTCCTGTGGCTGCGGGCTGAATGCCTGAAATGATGCCGGGTGGTGGGCCCGCGGAACCTGAACCACTCAGGCTTACACCTGCAGGTGTCGGGTTGGGTCTGGTCGTGGACGATGATGACACACCAACGCCACTGAGGCGCGACCGCATTGCATTTTGGTCAGCGTGCGGTGAAGGCGAATGACCAATAGCAGGCTGTGAAATTAGAAAAAGATATATTGTGAATTCAGTGAATCTTCTTTATCTTGATAATTATTGAAAACATGTTTATACCCAATGCAAACCAATTTCACATTTCGGTTAACTAGCATGCCTAATTACCACTGTTCTAGCTTCCAGCAGAAACACATTTCTTACCACTGTTCTGTTCAGCCCTGGGGAAAGTTAATAGAGACAGAACACTATCCCCTTTGTCGTTGTTCCAACCGACCTGAAAAGCGCATTATTGCGTCTACTACATGCCTCCCAGAATTCATAAACCTATTAATCAACGCCCAGCCCGTTGCCACTCAATTCCTTCATGTATATAATTAAAATTTTGGTTACTTTTGTTCGATACTATGCTTACATTATATGAACAGTTGTAAAAATATAGGCATGCGAGTTATCTGAAAATGTAAATGTGGTGGCAACCAGGACCGCCGAGAGGGGGCAGGGGGGGGGGCTACTTGCCCCGGGCCCCCAACCTAATAGGGGCCCCCAACTTGAGAGAGAGCCTAAAATTGAGCAGGCCCCCTCAAAATGTAGGGTTCGGTGTAAGGGCCCACTTGCACATTGAGAGCATTTTTAAATTGGGGGCCCCTTTTTTCAGTTAGTTCCACTTGCATTCTAGTTGGGGCCCCTTATATGCATTAGCACAATTTTAGTATTTTTCTGTTTGAAAATAATGACGTCATAGGGCCCCCAGATAAAATTTTGCCCCGGACCCCGCGAATTCTCTCGGCGGCCCTGGTGGCAACAGGCATAAACGTGTGTTATAGGTCAAATATAAACCATCGATCTATCTATAGCATAGACACAGACAAAATACTTACAGCCTGTTGGTGGACTCTCTCATCCAGTCTGTCATCAGAGGTCGCAATAGCCTCGATCTGAGAATGTATTGACGTAGCACGACTGGCCACGCCCTCGTTATTCTTAGCAAGTGACGCCGTCATCGTGGCGGTCAGCGGCATTGGTGACGTCGACACATCAACTTTCTTCGTCATCGGTGGTGTCTTTGGTTCACGTAGCTCGGCTTTTTCTTTCCGAGGACTGGGCTCGGGTGTAATCTGAATTAAGAATAATTGAGATTTAACGTGGAATAATTAAGCGTTACTAACAACTACAGGAGCAGTGGCGGACACTTCGCGAAATATCGGGGGTGCGATTAACTTTGGTTGCCAACATATAACCACCCCTTGTTGCTGCAAATCTCAGTACTTAAAACCTTGTTGGCTTAAATTGCATGCTAATTTACTTAAAAACGAGGGAGCGGTCGCCCCCACTAGTGTCCGTCATTGTACAGGAGCAAACAAATGAAATTGCCATCAAAATATAAAGGATTAACATTATTTTCTCCATCTTGTAGCAGCCTGTTGACGACGTGAAAACGTGCAAGCTTTACAGGCCCGCAGCAAACTTATTGGAAGGCAGGGATGGATTTACTGGGGGGTGCGCACCCCTGTTAGAAGGACGGTCCAACAAGCCGATATCAAGTTGTGTTCACTTTGTTTGTTACCAGCTTGTTGACAAGTTATGCAGTAGACGTGTAATAAGATTACTTCAACACGCCAGCATTGATCAATATTTTGTTTACACTTCTTGTTTCCAGCTTGTTGACAAGTTATGCAGTAGACGTGTAATAAGATTACTTCAACACGCTGTTTACACTTCTTGTTTCCAGCTTGTTCACAAGTTATTTCAGCCGATTTGCAGCAGAATTGTTACAGTGTTGATGACACGACAGCCTTGCTACAATTTGTCGTAATAAACCAACACCACGTTGTGATTCAGACTGTTGGTTTTTCAACTTGTTGACAAGTTGCTACAGGCATACAACATGGACGACTCAACAGACTTGTTACAAGTTGTTAGTGACAAACTAACAGCAATATCACAACTTGTTGATAAGCGTACTACAAGCGTGTTACTTGAATACATCTTGTTGTCAAAATATCAGAATTTAAAGCGACGTCATTTCGAACTAAAGTAACAGTTCCCTTAGATTCTATCTCTATCTCCGATACTGCTCGACAGACCAGTATACTTTGGGTATCCCGAATAAAACAGTTGCAAGCTCAAATTTGAATACAGCCATTTTGAGTCCAAACATTATTCAACTACATGCTTGATTGAAAATTTGGCATGATTTACAAGTCTCACACTAACCTGGGTCATAGCGGACTTGGACACAGGGGTACCAGGAGGGGCGTAATGTCTTGGTGACATCTGTTCATATGTGTTGACGACAGAACTCTCTGACGTCATCGACGTTGTTGCCATGGTTACAGGTTTTGGAATACTAGAGGGAACTGTGCTTACAACTGCAGTAGGAGGAACTGGTTGGGGAATATTCATGTTCCTGGAAGAAAAATAGGAATTATACATGTAGACCACGGCATCATCAACAAAGACCTGTCTATGACATATATTTCAGCTATATATAATTTGTACTAGGAGCAAGTATCAGGTTTATGCTGTGTACTATTTGTTTAATATTACACACATAATGCGTGTACTAAAATAACTGTAATACAATGTGCATAGAAATAAGTAGAATGGAGATATATAGCGAGATACAAAACCGTAAAATTGAGAGCTTCTTATATTTTTATGGATATAACCAGAAGTACAGTTATATTGAAACGTACCCAGTAGTCGGGAGTGGCATTGATTCCTACAACATAAAGAATTTATTAACTCATAAATAGTTAAATACTTTTTACTCTATACTTTTATTAGTTTAGTTTAGTTTATTGTGTTTATCACTCTGAGGTGGACGGAAAGCCTAGGTTTTACAACCCAATTGACGAAGGTCTGCGAGGGTTAGTTAGTGAAGGTTAGTGCATAAGGGTTAGTTTTTAGCGAGGGAGGAAAACCGGAGTACCCGGAGAAAAACCCTCGAAGCACTGGAGAGAACCAACCAATCTCAACTTACATGAGTTTATCAAGCACACTCACGTTACACAACCTGAGTAATTCGTGCCCTCGCCCTGCTGCATAGCCGGCTGAACTCATATGTAAGGGGCAGCGCGCTAACAGCATCTGCTACCCATTCTGCTTTTTATCATATTTGGAACAGCACAAACTTGCAACATTTCTCCTACCTCTTTCTGTTTCAAAACTCGCACAACTTCGGGTTTAGCACCAGTTGTTAAGTCACCACCGAATTCAAGGTTTCCAAACTAAAAAGGACCAGATTTGGTTACCTTAATGTTCAGGTTTTATATTAGCAACACAGCTGTATCCAAACGTTCCACATATGTGGCAATCAGGAGTGGAAAAATAGTCGAGCACACGAGCACAGCTCACAGCTTTTAGGTTGAAGATTTTAAGTTGAAAATTTGAAAAAACCCACACAGAAGAAAAACCTAACGTGCCATGCTATATGCTACATGGTCTGCAGGACATTTTTGTCCTCAGGCTGTGCTCATACCTGTAGGAAGACAATTATTTTTTCCACTTCTAATGACAATATATGGAGTATAATACCTGGTTCTGTACCAGTATAAATCTACCTATTAAACTATTTCAATATAGACGGGAGAAGTACAACGTACTTCAGTATACATACCTGTACATCAAGAGAATCCATGCCACCATTGTTCCCTGGCATTTCTACAGCTTGTTTCGGAATCTAAATTTACAAAATCAAATTATTTGCGTTGGCAGCAAAACGGAAATAGATATCCGAGAAACATTGAGCCCGTTTTCCAAATTCCAATCATCTGTCTTTGGTATATATCGAGCCAAAGTACAAAACAATACCTGTCCTTTTGGGACTCTTTTTGCTCGACTTTTTTGTTGCCTTTGAGGATGTGGTTGATTCGAGTCCGCTGCCATAATGACCGCGGGCTGCTGATTGGAGGTCACCTGACTTGCTGACGTATGCACTCTATCCATCGAAGGCGGATGATGATTGGTTATCTTCGTGAGACCAGCGTTCGCCAAGGCTGCGATGCCGCTGTCTTTTGGTGGGGCTGAAGAGGCATCAGTTGGCAGGCCGAATGATTTCGAAGTGTCAAGGGGATACGGTTGCGAGGAGATAGTTGACGCGATAGAAAACCTGACTGGTCCCTCGTGGTTTGGTATCAAAGATGATGGATTCGAGGCGACTTTCGAACTTAAGATTGCTTCGTCATCACTACAGAATTGAAAGAATATATCGGAGCACGAGAAAGATGGAGATTCGTATGTTAATTGAGGTGGGTCTTGCTGAAGCAAGGTGAGGAATGAAGAGATCAGAAGATGTGGGGTGGTGACCGTAAGACGTTGCAGAAAAAGTGAAGCTGAGACGGTATGGACACATAATAGTTTTAGTTAAGTAAAAGTAGGTAAAAATAATCAGATGATGTTAGAAATAGGGATATAGGGTTAGGGTAAGGACTATAACTACGGGTATATTTGTTTTGTGGTCCTTACATGAAGTGGTAACCGATAGTTAATACGATAGTTAATAATACTTTTAATTACCATTCCGGTAAATGATTCATGTGGTTCGTTAAATTCTGATTGGTTGGAACATCAGTCTCACACGTGCTTGCAGTTTTCTCATCGTCCGTTGTGGCCCAGGATGGCATGTTCGATGCATCAACTTGTTTCTAGGAATTATACATGCATTTAACTTTACCAACATCTGATTTTAACTGGTCAATTCTAACTTTGCTTTTTAGCCAAGACTCACAGGCATAATAATAAGCATAACATAAAACAATACATTTTGAACCTTGCAGAACAACGCAATAGTTCCTTAACTATGTATTTGTCGTCGTGTTACATAGGAGATTAGACAGCTTTAGCAAACACAACGCGACGTCAAAGAGAACGTGAAAATTGCGTAAAAATGGCGTGGGCACATCCACAGATGGGCATATAACGCCATTTTTACGTCCTCTTTGACGTCGCGTTGTGTTTGCTAAAGCTGTCTATTATGGCGTAGGGGTACTTGGTTAAAAGCTTCAAAACCTTACAGTGAGAGCTTACATCAAGCAGGGTTCGAATTAACGGTCTGCAATGTGCAATTTGCACATCGTTTTGGCTAAAATAGTGAAAATTGCATATCACTTTTCCAAACGATGTAATAATAATAATAATAATATGACTTTATTTAAGCACGATAATTTTTAAAGCATAAGCTTGTGGGGTCGTAAAATGTGCAAATTTTATGTTGCAAACTCCACATTTAAGGTAAAATTTTGCTTAGTGTTTTGTTCCCTATTTTATTTTTGTACTAAAAGGATGTGTAAAAAGCAGAATATAGCTGAAAGTTATCCGAAATATTCACGAAATTCGCAATTGTCAGTGTTTCCACTTGGCAAAATTGAAATTCCCTTAAACTTTTCATTAACAAAATTTGCAAATCGATTTTTCTTCTCTAATTCGAACCATGCTTATATGTACTTGCAGAGGGCCTAAGTTGCATTTTTCGCAACTGCTCCTGGCTCGGTCTAAACAAATGTATATAAATTTTCGTTCGAGTATTCCATCTACAAACACCTTCTACTGTTAGTCAATCGAAGCAAAGTCAAAATCTCACCTCACTCCCCCAATCTTCAGCCCCCCAATCTTCCGTCGTACCAGTTGGCTCAGTTAAAGCCCAGTCTAAATGTTACGAACAATGGTGTCAATACCAAACACTGGTTAACAATATAAATAGTTTTCCCAATAGACAAATTTGGCTAAAGCTTGTTTATACTCAATTCACCACTTTGCACATGCCTGGTGATTATTGTTCTAGTTTGCAAAAACATACAGTAGAATAGAACAAAGATGACTAAGCATTGGAATGATCTACACGATTGAAAAGCTCTTATACATAATTCTAAAGTTTAGTTACCTTTGTTTTATTCTATGTTTTCACAAACTAGAACAATACAGTATTACCATAGCATGTGACTTATCCAAAGTTGTGAATTGGGTGGTAACGATGGAAACAGTGTTATCAAATTTGTCTATACATGGACCAAAAACTAATTTTTTTTTACAAATTTGCATACAAATTTGCATCTCTTTTCAACATCTGTTATTTCATCATTACCTTTTTCGTCTTTTTCTGGTGTAGTGCTCCAATTCCCAGTGGTCGATGACAACTCTGAAAATATTTCCAAACGATGAAGAATATAATATTATTCAAAATTTATGTAGAAACTGTTTAAGTGTGGTTTCGATTTGGTCGCAACTGTCGTGACCAACTCCTGTTAGACAATGTGAAATAGTCTGCATCTATCTTGTCGTTTGTGTGCTCTATACAAATCAGTCTTTAATGATTGCAGAGGTATATCGGCATTCTATTACATCGGCCACCTTGATGTGTTCACGACCGTTACAACTAAATGAAAACCAGGTTTTATCTTTCACCAACAAAAACATTTTCCTGCAAACGTCAATCCAATGGTATCGATTGACCCGATTGACCCACCTGTGCTGTCTTTGGATGGTCCATTTGGCATTTGTTCAGATCTACGTCCGCCTGATCTGTTGTTCGGAAATCTACCACCTCTTGATCCTCTGCTAAATACACACAGAAAAATTACATTAAAAAATGGTCTAGACAAGAAACTACTTAGAGGATATTACACGGCGGCGCGAAGGTATGAATTTTATCTTCGAGTGGTGAAAACAATATTTTACGAATGAGCGCAGCGAATGAGTAAAATATTGTTTTCAACACGAGAAGATAAAATTCATATCTTCAAATTCATATCTCCGTGCATAAAATTCGATTCAATTGAGTTTACGCACCCATGGGTTCAGTATACAGGGTGTCCCAAAAAAAGTCCCCCTTTAGAAATCACTCTTGTGCGTTATTATACCTTTGGGAATTTAATTTAATTGCATAAGAACGGCGGAAGTATTTACAACTTCCCTTCGTCCAAAAAATTTAACGCGACGTATAAGTTGTTACGACAAATACTCGTTGCTCTGTAGTCAGTTGAACCATTCTTACTCGAACTGACGGTAAGACGAATTTGTAATTTGACATTTTGTGCTGCTGTTCGTTTTAGAAGCTATTTTAAATTCCCAGAGGTATAACAACGCACGTTTAACAACAAAAGCGTGATTTCTATAGGGGGACACGCTGTAGTACTCAGGCATTCAAATTATAACAATAAGGTGAATTTCTAAAGGTCTCAGTTTTTTTGATACACCCTGTACAGTGTGTCTCAAAAAAAACTGAACCCTTTCAAATTCAAATTAGCCATAACCTATTGTAGTAATTTGACAGTTCTAATTGCTTTGAATTAATGGTGCGCAAAAACACAAGGTCTTATACACATGGGAAATTAATTACGCACCATTAATTCGAAGCAATTAGAGCTGTCAAATTACTACAATAGGTTATGGCTAATTTGAATTTGAAAGGGTTCAGGTTTTTTTTAGACACACTGTATAGTCATCGTGAAATTGACAACTTAAAAACACAAAGCCATTGGCGGAAAATGATCACGTGATCGATATCCTCACTAGTGAAGATATGGAAAATATGTCACGGCATATTCTCCATATCTTACTGTCTACTATATAATAAATTTCGTTATTTCTATTGGCTTTCTTCTTCTTTTGTGCCTGCCTTAATTTGTAACGTTACTATAATTGTGATTATCTGTATTATTCCAAGACCGGATTTTGGTGTAAATGCTGGGGAAGGTGAAATTTTTTTAAGTCAACAACGTGACTGTATGTATGAATTTAAATGTACATACAGTACGTATCAGTTTATTTATGACTGTACAACTCATCCAATTTCGCCCCTCATTATAATATTACAAAGTTTCTTTCGAAGTTTGGCACTAAAAGGGTAAATGACAACACGACTACACAGTGTAAGAACTGCAGCATATTTTTTACCTTCCTCCTCGACCACCTCGACCCATTCCACCACGTCTGTTGAAACCACCTAAACATCGTTAATACACTGTACTTTACTGGAAAATGATTTACAGTTATTTGATTGGCCAGCATTCATAGTACAAAAGACTGTACTTTTCATTCCATTGCTTCATTTTAGCAAACATTGTAAAACAACTCACCTCTGCCACCAAATCTTCTATCTCCCCGATCACCACTTCGATCTCCACTATTCCAACGATCACCCCCACGGTCACCACGATCACCACCACGATCACCCCCACGGTCACCACGATCACCCCCACGGTCACCCCCACGATCACCCCTATCGCCTCCTCTATCACCTCGGTCACTCTGATCCCACCTATCCTCACGATCACCTCTACCACCCCGACTACCCCTATCATTCCTATCACGATCTCTGTAGTTACTCCTTCTGTCTCCTTGTTCTGTCTGCTCCCCACGGTCCCCACCTCGACGACTGTCTCTGTCACCCCTCCTAACTTCTCTGCCACCCCTGCGATCCCCTCGTCGACCCCCTTGGTCTCCCTGCCGATCATCACGGTCATCTCTGTTCCTATTTCTCCCACCACCGGGGGGTCTTGTGTTGTTCAAAGGTCCATTTTGTCTTGGAACATTGTCAGATATTCTGTCCAACTGTCCTTTGTCTGAAGAAAATAAATTCAAAAATTTCCTTGATAGGAATTTTGAAAAAAGTGGAAACACTGCCTGTATAGTTTAATTAGGGACATCAATTTACAAATTTCCTTGATAGAAAATTGAAAGAAATTTCAATTTCAAAAACTGGAAACACTGCCTACAGGGTTCGAACAGTGAACTCAATTTGGTTACCTGGAACGATAACTGGCGGTGAAAAGTGAAGCCAAAATAACAGTGCCTACGCCATCAAACGTGATTGGTTTCACAACGGCCAAAGTTCAAAATAAGTTCACGAAAATAGAAAAAAAAATTGAATATCTGTTAAAACCTGCACGATAGCTTATCTTATCCCATATTTTTATGGCTTTCATAAACTTTTTGCACAAACTAGCTTATACGACTGACAAAAAAACAAAGTATTTTCGCTGTTTGAACAAAAACACTGAGAAAACTTGCTTTAATTGACTTACTTCAGTGACAAAGATATATTTTTCTCCTAGTCTTCCTTCTGTAATCTTTTTTAGCCAGTTACAAAGGAGAAACTACTTCGATTTGCAAAAAAACTGTTGGTTTTTTCAAAAAATAATACAAAACTCAACTAAAACTGGAGAAAAACTGGAGTTGACGTACGGACCGCGCAGTAAATAAGTTGTGGGGGACTGAAACTGACGCATTTAACCGCGTAGTGATACGTAAAAGGGGACTGAAACTGACGTACGGACCGCGTGAAAATTGACTTTTGAGGGACTGAAACTGACGTATGGACCGCGTGAAGGACTGGGATTTAGGCTTCACTTTTTTCCGCCTGAATGATTGAATGTTATCGTTCCAGATATTAGAAATTTATGGAGTTCACTGGGTTCGAATAAGAAAGGAAATCAATTCACAAATTTCCTTGATGGAAACTTTAATTTGGAAAAGTGGAAACACTGCCAGTAACAATAAAATGGTGACCATCTTGTGCATTTCATGAATATTACTAAGGATTTTCGATCATATTCTTATTTTCACATATCCTTTTATGTGAAAAAACATATTTGAATTCACAAAATTTTCAGTATAAAACTGGACTTACTTCTTCTGTTATTATATTCAACAGACTGTGAAAGACCGCCACCCCCATCTCTGTTGTCTTTTCTGTCTTGTCTTGAATTTCCAGTTTTATCTTTAGGACTGACAGGCGATATTGCATCAGCAGGAGGACTTTTCTTCTTACGAGTATGAAACGTTGTCCACTCACCCTATAGACACAAACACAGGGTGAAATTTGAGAGGAAAATCCAATTAACAAATTTCCTAGATGGAAATTGACAAATTTAATTTATGGAAATTTAAGTTTCAAAAAGGCAAAATATTGAAATTAAAGTGGCAATTTGATTCACAAATTTCCTTGATGGAAATATGGGGGAAATTTCAGTTTTAATAAGTGGAAACACTGCCTGCAAGATGGGAAGTTTTTGTGTTTGAACCCTGGACATAGAGGGGAATGGCATATCTATTTAAACCACTGTAAAATTCATACAGCTCTGGTTATTTCTATGCCTAGAAAAATGACTAGTTAACCCATTAGCTGGCAATGCGCCCAGATGCGCCCTACTTTAGTATTTTACTCTGTCTAACGCCAGATGATTTTACTCATCAGTGGTACGGTACTGCCAGTTAATGGGTTAAATTACAACACCTGATTGTATTTGTCCTCGAGAAGGTTGATAACAGCTGTATCTACACTGTAGTCACAGTCATGAAGTGCAATGGCAACCTCATCTTGTGGCTTCTTTGTCAAGTCAACAACCTGAAATAACATGAACAAACTTGTATTTTACATTCACCATGGATACAGGTTCGACACCGGATCTCAATGTCAGACCTCTCCAGTTCCACCGGGAAACTCCCGGCTTACAGCAAAATCTCCCGCTCTACCGGCGAGTCACAAAATTCTCCCGGTAAATTAACTGACCACCTTGTATGGCAGTGCAAAGATTTTTGGAATATATATTTCATTCACGAGTTGTTTTTTTGCAATGCCACAGCCATCGTAGCAAGGTCTATAAATTTCACCAGTCTCGTTGGAATCCAGAAGCCTTGCATGTTACCTAATCCACACACAGGCCCTTATCCTGTTCTAGGGCCCATGTGCGGGTCAATAATAACATATTATGGTCAATGAACTGTATCTGAAAACAAAATGGTGGAAAAGAGCACAAATCTCCAGGTTTTTCCATAAATCTCCAGGTTTTTGGCCATCATTTAAAAAATCTCCAGGTTTTTAGTTCTGTTAGGTTGAGGGTCTGTCAATATGTTACCGCTATTTGTCCAAAGAAAAATATTATGTATGCGTACATACGACCAAAAGTTTCACAAGTTTAAATCATTTCAAGTAAGCTATGCGCCATTTTTGCTATTATACAGAGTACAAATAAATTATGAAACATACTTTTTGTATTTTAACTTTCAACCATCCAGGCTCATCCTCATTCAGTAACTGAGCATATCGAACTTGCTCAGCTGTTGGCTACAATGAATTCAAATTTATTACGAGTTTAAACAGTTTACCCTAAGTTTATGTCACGACAAACATCACACATTTGTAAACGGTTTATAAAACTAAATCGGACAGGAGGACCACTAAAATCTTTACTGGCAGGTACCTATCACACTGTGAATCATGGATATAACCTTAGGTCTGGTAATTAGTGGTGGGCGATACCACCACTAAAGCATCGATACTTTCGATATTCACATTTCAAAAGATGGTATCGATACTTTTTTTAAATATCGATGTTTTCGATACTTGTCATGTGACCGGATTATGTTTAATATTTAATGTTACATGAAGTTTTTCGTTTAGTTCTTTGCCAAACGAGCATGCAGTAACAGCTTTTCACAGCGGCGTTGGGTCGTTAAGAATGTTTAAACTGTTGCTAATGTTGTTTAATATTAAATTAAATATAAAGACTATTAATCGTTGTGGTACGAACATATTTAACTAGTGTATGAACTACTTTGTCTACTGACCAGTATCGGTATCGAAAAAAAGTATCGAAACAGTGGTATCGATAAAAAAGTACTCGGTATCGTATCGAAATCGATATTCGCAGTATCGCCCACCACTACTGGTAATGGCGAACTTTATCACCTATAAATATGCTATGGACATTTAGATTTTGATATGATAACTATTTGAACTATTTAAAGTAAGGCACATCTTGGCGCATTGTAAGCTGATGGGTTAAGAGTGATTGACTGCACCAAAAATTGCGGAATCTTCATTTGGTTAGGCAAAATTGGCTAATTTTTTGCCAAGGCAAGTCAGAACATTCTCTTGAATATGCCACAGCATTTGCTTTGATAATTGCAGAGTTCCAAGGCAAATACGAAGGCTGCTGTTTCTGTTCCACATTAAGGTAGCATATGGTATGCTAGCATATGCTATGGCTACATTGAAATGACCTTATGGTTAACAAGTTATGAAAGAAGTTTAGCATACATTTTCCTTAAAGTTTAAGTATGCTACAACAGACAAGAATATTACTTCATCTGCTTTCTCTTTTGCTCTGAATTCACATTGCAAATTGGCATTGACATGGCCTAACCACACGAAAATAGGTCTGCAATCAGGTTGGCATTTGCAGACTGCCAACCTGAATAGAGAGGCCTGGTATTATTATACACGCCTGTCAAAAATGCATGCAAAAGCGCCAACATGCTTCAACTTCTTCAATTTTCATCCTGTTTCTACTAAGTTTCCAATGAACATAGAACATCTCATTCTTACAAATCGTATGTTTTTTGTTTTTCGAATTGCTACATTTTTGGCGGGAAAATGACGTCACAAACTTGGCGCTAAAAAATTAACAGTTAGCTATTGGTAATTTTGTGCACTTATTCGGTAGACGACATTGAGAGAGTCATAAAACTGAAGTTCGTTTCCAAATACAACAATTTTTCGCGAAGATATAGCAACACGAATGTCGAAAAATCGGCCATTTTGTTGCTAAAAAAAGAAGAAAATGACCGATTTTTAGAGATTCGAGTCATGATATATTCGCAAGGAATGGTTGTATTTCGAAACAGACTTCAGTTTTAAGACTCTCTCAATGTCCTCTTCCGAATAAGTTCATAAAATTACCGATAGCTAACTGTTAATTTTTTGGCGCCAAGTTTGTGACGTCATTTCCCCGCCAAAAAGTAGCAATTCCAAAAACAAAAAACATACGATTTGTAAGAATGATATGTTCTATGTTCATGGGAAATTTAGTAGAAAAAGGATGAAAATTAAAGAAGTTGAAGCATTTGTTGAAGAAGTTGAAGTTTTGACAGGCGTGATACTCACCTGATACTTCCCCTGTGGAGATTGTTTCTCTGTTTTTGCTGTGGTCTGTTGTCCCCGATTACTGCTAGATGTCCCACCTTTCATCCCCAAAATACACAGTATAATTACAAACTATATACAATGTTTCTAGAAAGGAAGTAAAATTCTATATTAGGAATGTACAAATTGTACAACTATAATATTACAACAATTATACAAACTGTGAATTCCATCTTGTGGAATAGTGCCCGCTACATTAAAAATACAATCTGGTTTTCCTATAAATAATCAGGGCTGTATGCACAGGGGTGATATGCCATTATACCAGATTTGGGAACCGAGATTAGGTGCCTTAAAATTATTCCACCATGTGAGCAAGGTGCACTTGTTCAGAAACCACTTGTTCTTTGTGGTGCATTGAAACAAAGCATCCAAATGACACATTCATAGTCAGGATAAAATCGCAGTTGAAAGATATAAACAGACAATTATATCGTGGCTATATGCAAAACACAAATGGATTGAACATTTAAATACTTTCTGCGTATTTTAGATTTTCCAGTCTCAACTGCATGTTGTGATTCAACTACAATTATCAATATATCGAAATACAGCATACAGAACGTGGCATTTTGATGCCCAATCAACACTACAAATTAGCTTCTTGAATGCAAATGATATTGTTTACAATCATTAAAGTAAACAGAAGGCATTTGAATAAATTGGACAGCACTTTTGTGCGGTTGACTACATCACGGGCGTTCGTTGTGGTTCTTAACCTAATCCTAACCCCAATCCTCAGTGTAATGACATCACCCACAACGAATGCGTGTGAGTTAGTCAAATTGCACTTTTGTTTCACTAAAATTATTCTAAACAATTTCTCAAACATATTGATATTATTAACACAGCTGTTGCATCAGTCTAAAACGTTTTGAAAAATTCAGTTATAGGACAAAATGTCAACGATTTCATGCAACAACCATACTTGACAGTATATCAGTCACATGTCAAAATGTTTAAAATTCAATTATGAAATTCCTAGAGCTTTGCTGAGTTTATCCAATTGTTCCTGTTTATACAAATAAAGAGCTTTTTTATGTTGTGCAAACTGTGATAACATTTCAAGTGGCACACTTTTGTGCCTAAAAAGCAAACACAAAAAACCTCATTAAAAATTACCACAATTTTGTTTTCAAAAAATATTTCCTGTTATATATTTTGAAGTTTATATATCACTGCAAATCCAAAGCAAACATTTACATACATATTACATATTGGCAATTTTGTAATCCATTTCCCAGACACAAAGCAGAAATGTGAGCCCAAATTTCGTCCTAAATTTATTGTACATACAAATTATGGTACATAGTACAATATTTAACAATATTTTAGGACGAAATCTGGATAATTTCTACAGCATTTACCCGGCGACAGGTGACCGTCGTTCACTCAAGTGGGGAATTCGCAAGTTCGCATTTCGACAATGGGAAATGAGAGTATTTCCGGTAGAAATCAACTTTCAAAAATAATTTTCGACAAAAATTGAACTTTAGGACGGAATATTAAAGCTTTTTAGAAAATATTTGCCCGATAAGCAATTTGTTTTGACAATTTAAGCACACATATCGATATCGTATGCTGAAGTCAAATAAAATTGGTTTAGTTTATTTAGCACATGTTTGAAATATGTTTTTATATAGGACAGCAGTCGAAAAATGGCCAATTTAGTATCGCGTAAAAATAGATTTGAAGTTGTCTAGCTCTTGTAAAAACATGCTATTTAAGCCAATACAAAACGACCGAACTAATCTCTTAATTTCGTTTCCTTTTTGAACACAAAGTACAAATTACGTGCATATAAAACGAAAATGAGTGTCTGCATTTGCGAACTCACGTCACAGACTTTCAAACAAAATTTTGCCTTTAGAAAAAAGCCCAAGGGCTTTTTGAAGACATACAACTTAAAACCTACACCTAATTTAACTTTGCAGTGGTTTATACTCAAATACAACGCAAATCCGATGCGAAATGGCCTAATTTCTAAGCATAAACATGCGTATATTTTCTAACGTGCCGGCTTCGCAGACATCAACAAGACGCTAAAACGCAATTTGTTGTGGTTTCGGCCGCCGTTACAGCACAGAAGACAGCAGAGTTTAATGTAGAATGCAGACAAGTGTCTTACTTACCTACAAAACAAGTTGTGGATAGTAAATCCGTGAAAATCAGCTCACTTTCACGCTCACCATCAAAGCAAATATGTCGAAAAGGCAAAATCTATCACGTGGTTGATTTCGCGCGAAAGCATGAAGCGAGGGACTGGGGATAGCACCGGGAAGTGAAAATTATTTCACTTTTTTCAAATTTATGTCTCCTTTGAGCCTTTTGAGGTCATATATCTGATTTATATACCCGCATTTTCAGTCTTTCCGCTCTGATTTTCTCGTAAAACACTAAACCACTGTGAAATGGATCCTTGCAGTCACGGTTCAGTGATCGGAATTCGGAATGTGCCATTGTCTTTTCATTATTATTATTATTATTATTATTATTATTCATCTTATTTAAAATTCAGATTAAACTGCTATACATACTGACTATATAAACTATATATAAAACTTAGAATGAATCACGTATATAACTAGAAATAGTATGTTATGTTAACCCTCCCAGACCGGATCAGAATTGTCATACACTATTTCTCTCCAAATTGGTGAAATAGTTGTGGATTAAAGTTTTGAAGTTACTTATGGAGAGCTCTTCAACATCATTTGGAAGATTGTTCCATGATGCAGCACCTCGATATGAAAACGATTTCTTCAAGAAGTCTGTTTTAGGTTTTTATCATTTTGGCAAATTTTAAAGATGTTAGTCATACATTCTGGCAGTTGGCCTTGTAAGGCCTTAAATGTCATTATCATTTCTCTTTTCTTAAGAGTGGTTTCAATGTAAAATATTAAATATATCTTTCGATCTTACTGCATTTTTAAAAGCTTGTCAGTATGTGTACGACTGCCGTCATTCCACACATTGGAGCAATAGGTAAAGTGAGGTAAGACTAGTGAGTTGTACATGTTAATTAACACGTTTTGGCTAACAAATGTCTTAATAAGGCAATGCTCTTGGATAGTTTTTGCATTGAAGATCATTGTGTTTATGCCATCTCAATTCATCGTCTAAAGTAATTCCCAGTACTTTTTATTGGTTACCTGTTTGATGTTATGATTACCAATCAGTATACATGGGTCATGTGAGAATTGTTTCAATTTTCGTTTAGAGGCTATTAGCATAAATTCAGTTTTTAACGTTTAATTGCTATTAACCAGTGATTGACGTTGTGCAACTCATTGTTTAGTTTCACTTCTATGTCCGCAGGTGAATTACCAATGCTTGATATATTTGTGTCATCTGCAAACATAGATGCCTCTGTTTGTTCGAGACAGTTAGGAAGATCGTTTATGTACAATGAGAATAAAACTTATCTTTTCAGTTGGGAATTTGTACCTTGGACTGGTTAAGTACGATTTGAAGAAGTTAAGGGCTACACCTTTAACTCCGTATAGTTCAAGTTGAAGGATTTTGTGGTCGACTGTATCGAATGCCTTTTGAGATCAAGAAACAAGACACCATTTATTAAGCCTTTATCCATATTCATTAAATATTCATTGGTTGTTTGCAAAGAGCAGTTTCAGTAGAGTGATATTTACGGAAGCCAGATTGGCGTTTTGTAATTATTTTGTTGTCATTCAGAAAATTGAGAAGTTGGTTATAAACTATTTTCTAGCATTTTGATATGACGGATATAGGTCTGTAATTTCCGCATTCATTTATAGATAGGCGTAACCTTAGCCTGTTTTAAGTCGTCTGGAAGTATACCAACGTCTAGGATCAGGTTAAAAATATAGGTTTCACATATGGTATAGCCTGCAGCCTTTAACAGTTTGTTTGTGATTTTGTCGAGTCCTGCAGCTTTCCTAATTTTATACCATCTAGTCTTCTGCATAATTCTATTGGTGAAATTTGTCTAAATGTAAACTTGTTAGAATTAGCAGTAATATATTGAAGTGGGTCTACATTACTTGCTGGTATAGTTTGCACAAAAATAATTATTAAACTCGTTTGCTATATTATCGTTACCAGTAATTGTTTGTCAGTCGTTCTCCTGTTGAGTAAATGATTGATAAATCTCCAGCTATCTTTACTATTTTTGCATTGTTCCAGATTTGTTTTATAATAGTGTGCTTTTGCATCCCTAATAAGTTTGGTAACTTGGTTTTTGCATCTTTTATAAGCCTCGGTATAAGCAGTAGAATTTAATCGCACTGCCTTTTTTAAATCTCGATGATAGCTAAGTTTTAATTTCATTATTCAACCAGTTTCTAACTTTTCTAGTACGATAGGGAGCATGGTTGTCAGAAATAGACAAAAATATGTCCTTCCACTCCTGCCAGGCAAGATTTGGATCAGAATTGTATGTAAAGTAGTTAAACGCTTGTGCTAAATCTTGTTGGAATTCGTTTTCGTTAAAATGTTTAAATTGCCTTGTTTCTACTATTTTCGGCATTTCTCTGGGTACTCCTATTTTCCTACAAATATACACCAGATCATGGTCACTTATTCCCAAAGCAATCACTCCTGAATCAGATGTTTTGGTGTCGTCACTTTTGTAATTATAATGTCTATTAGTGTTTTTGTCGAGTCAGTTGTTCGGGTTGGCTTATCAATGTGTTGCTGTAGTTGGTAGATATCTAATAGGTCATCCAATCGTTTGGAGTTGTTATTCCTATAGTTGCTGTCAGCATGTCACAGTTAAAATCACCTGTTATGATTATTTCTTTGTTTTCATTGTCAATCACTTTTATGAAATTTTCAAAATCATTAAAGAATTCCATATTAGAGTCTGGTGGACGATACCAAGTACTAATTAGAACTGGCTTAGCTGGTTTTAAATTCAAGACAAATTGCCTCTGCATTAACTGGAATTAAGTCAGCTCTATTAGTATAGGGAATAACATCCCTTAGGTAGATAGCCACTCCTCCTCCATTGCGGTTTCTATCCTTTCTTATCAAATCGTAACCTGGTATTTTAACCTCAGAGTTGTCTATGGAGTCGTCAAGTCGAGTTTCGTTGATACAAATTATATCAAAAGGGAGTTTAGCCAGAAAAACCAATAATTCGTTTTTATGCTTTACCAAACTTGCAATATTTAAATGCCCTATTTTGAATCCCTTGAGTTTTGGGTAAACCTTTTCATATTGGTCCGTGGTTGGAGTAATTGGGATGTGTTCTCCACGCCATCCAGTCACTCATTGTTTGGACTATTTTTAGCATTCTGCAAAGCCAAATAATTTATTGTGCGATCTCTCCTGCAGAACAAAGTGATTTTGAAACAATATATTCTCATATGCATGTTCGGTTCGACTTCCGTCTTCGGGCCCTGAAAATGAAAGTGCATTTCCTCTAAGTACATTTAGTTTTATTGACGACCGTACCGATTTATCCGGACCGTACTCAAATTCGTCCGGTTCCACTTGTTCACACGGGAAAACGGACATATTCGAGCACAGCTAATCGTACGACAACACACTGACTTAGCATACATAGCGCCATCCAGTCAGGTCCAGTGATTGGAATGTTCCATTGTCTTTTCATTGCTTTGGAAATCCCACATTCCCACTGTTCTCCATGCCATCCAGCCAGTCATCGCTTATTTAGACTCCATTTCACATGGGACTGGATGAATTGGGAATCGTACTCAAAGTTGCACGACGTCGCCTTTCGAGTTCATGAAATCGTACGAATTGAATTCGAGCACCGTACGAATTCCTGTGTGAACAAATGACGGTCCGCCTATCTTCGTCGTTTTAGTGACGTAACAGCATTCGAGTGTTACATTATGTCACTCAAAACAATGTCGGCTCATTCAGTTGCATTTGAAGTTAAAACTTCTGTCGATATGATCATAGGCAGCCCAGCAAATACTGTTATCCTCATAATAATCTTTAACAATTAAATGTTTAAAAATATGTTAAAGTGCTTCTGACTTTGCTATCCAGCGATTCACTTCTGTATCTCATTATCTACGCAGTTATCAGTTGCATCGTTACGTCATTGTATCATTAAACATAGTTTTAAAATTTTAATTGTTAAAGATATATTTTACAATTATTTATTGTGAGGATAACAGTATTCGTTTTGCTGGGCTGCCTGTGATATTATCACAGACTCAAAGGAAACAGACTACAAAGTTTGCAAACTCGATGGAAGTACAATGTAACTCATTATCAATAATGGTGTAGGTTTACGCATATGCATGACCCTTTCTTGTAACGTGTGAGTGAGTTGTATTTTCGTCAAAAATAGTACGTACTTCAATAAAAAGTTTTAATGTTACGGACGGACAGTTGAGCCGGAACATTAAACACTGGTACGTCAAAGAAACATGTCAGTCACGTGACTAATTTCCCACTCAAGATATTAATGAGTTTTTGAATGTTACGTAATAATGTTTTAATGTTGAGCCGGAACATTGCTGTTGGTTGTTTGAACGAAAATACGATACACTACCACAGAGTAGACACTATACAGAGGTCTCACTTCAGGCAAAATGCGTAGCCGGCCGCTATTCTGTCTGATGATGACTTTAAAATAGAGTGGAAAATTCACAGTCTCTCAAACTCGTCTTGTTTTATTCCTATTTTGAATTTCCAAATGACATTATTCTTGGGAAATTGTTTTTTTCCTTTATTTTCTTAATTTGTCGGCCGGCCGCCCGTACGAGGATGCCGGCCGCCATGTTCTTAGCCAGTGCGGTAACGAGAGGTATTCACCCCCCCGAACAAGATGGCGGCCGATATTTTCGGAAAATAACCGGCATAAGAAACCCTTGTTACTTTCTTTATAACGGTTTACCTTGACTGAAGTTGTGATTAACAACATTAAATAGTTAACTCGAATTTTTGCGGTATTTTTACGTCTAAAAATGCCCTCCATTTTGAATGTTTTCGGGGGGGTAAGAGCCTCTCCTTTGCGCACTGGCTAAGCATCGGTTACGCTCAAAACATTAGGATTTGATACACAGTGAAACCTCTGTATAGTGTCTACTCTGTGACACTACTCAGTACTCACCATGGCTCTTATTTGGAGGAGGAAAGAATAAGTGGCTGCCTCGGCGTAGGCAAGATATACCGCGCAACGGTACGTCAAAGAAACATGTCAGTTTTGTATAAACCTGGACAAAAACACAGATAATAACTTACAATGTTGTACTTCTATCGCGGACTTAATAATTTCTAAACTTTTTTTGTCTAGGAACTGTGACATTATCAACCGAAATTTCAAAAGTAGGAAGTAATAAATTATTAACGCACCTTCCTGTTGTGCCTTTTGTTGCAACTGGTATAAATAGTTTTGTACTTAGCATTGTGTAAAGGGCCGGAATTATCTTTGTCTTTGGTCTTTGTCCTTTACATTATTATATATACACATATTAGCGCTATTTTTAACAGATTATTGCACATCGAAGATTGCGGAGTCAGAAAGCGGGGAGAAAGGTAGCACTGAACAAAGTACATGATACCAAGTTGGCATTTAGCCATTTATACTGTAGCACATTTGGATACAGTAGTTATGATAATCGCTTAGACAGATTGTACTATACAATAGTTGACAGTGAAGAAGTTATCAAAAACAATTGGGATAGTTTTTTCAGTGTGAATGCTCTGGTTTTAAACGAAAGCGAGGTTCCGTTCCATTATTCCAAGAGGTAAGAAGCTTATTATCATTGCTTAGATCATCAGGTACACCGTGATCTCAGATTTGGTCAATTTGACTATATAGAATTATGTCAGAAAGACAATTATATCTATATCTTTCCACCAACTCTGTTAACAAGGGTTAGAATTATCAATGCCATGTTCATGGACCATTGACGGTGTGCGTTGATTTCCGATAGCCAAGCGTATAGCTGTGTCCAATAACTTAATTCACATAATTTATAGCTTTTATATTGAGTCCTTCCAACTGATATCAAAATCTGACCTAATACTCCAAATAGCGCGTTCAAACGAACTGATGTCACACTTGAAACGCGTGAGAGCGTTAGCCATCAGCTTGGATGCCCTACACTGTTTTTAATCAACATAATAGAAAAACATGGCTTTGATTTAGACTAAAATGTTATGGAGTGATAAATAAGGGAAATATTAAGTGAAGAAGTCAAGTTATCTAGGTATTCTAGGTCTTAGGAATCGACTGACAGATTACATCTTTTTAGTGAAAGGGCTTTGCGCGTAAGTAAATTATGCGATTGTTTACATAACGGTGCGTTAACCGTGTTGCAATATAGAAACATGATTAACACGCATGAAAACATTATTCATCTTTGTAGCAGTTTTGTTAGGATTCGTTTAGACGGGAACGGATGAATTCGGAATTCGAGTTCACATGGAACGAATGAAACCGTACGAATTCCTGTGTAAACAGATTGAACCGGACGAATTTACGTACCGCGGTCTCGTGACAACGTAGTCTTAAAGCATCAGTCAAGAATTACAAACTTAAAACTTAAAAGACTTAAAACCTAAAACCATAAACGTAGCGTATATCAAAAGGATGGAAGATTTCACATCATGGTTTAATATCCATTGTATTGTTGTGACTTGGTTTTCTTTCCCTTGTCTGGCTGACGTATGGCTTATTAAGAACCAGCAATGTTTATAGAAGCGTATTACAGGTGCGATTCGCGGATTCGAATGTCTGACTTGTCCTTTGCTCAAACCTGGTTCCTGCGGCTTGTTTGACCGAATCCAGGTCAGCGATGTGAAATAGTCTGGAATACTCTGGATCTCTCTTGTCTTTAGTGTAGTGTGCTGTAACGCGAATTAATTATTAGCTTAAACTGATCGCAGAGATACATCGACATTCTATTACAGTAGAAGGTTTAGGTGGATGGATATTTCGAGTGAAATATTATATACAATATTTTAGACCTGAACGGGAACGGCTGCGAAAAATGCAACTCTAAGTCCTCCGCAGATTCAATTCCTGTCGGAGGACTTTTCGCAGCCGTTCCCGTTCAGGTCTAAAATATTGTATACTATATTTCACTCGAAATATCCATCCACCTAAACCTTCTACATCAATTTCAATCGGAGTGAGATGCAGAAAAAAACATTCTATTACAGACCTTTCCTTGCGGACACGTCTCTATTATGGACGGTTTCTAATGTCGCAATATACAGTTTCTTTTAAAAAAACTCTATAAAACGGACACCTCGATCTCTAATACGGACACTTTGCTGTTTTACTTCGGTGTCCGTATTAGAGACGTCCGACAGATTGATATCCCATGTGTTATTTAATATATCATTATTTTTCTTTTTTTAGGTCGCATTTGGCAAATATACATCAAATTCCATAAACACATTTTACAAACTGAGCGCAATGAAAGTCGCTTGGATGTGTATTACACTTATTCTTAGTCAAATCTGTTTGGTATCCGCTGTACATAATATCACAGAAGCGCTGGCGGCACTCGCACCAGTCCTTATAGAAGACCCGGAAACAGAGACATCATTAGTGGAGGATACTGGCACGAGTCTCTCGTTCACAAATACTGCGAGGAACGCGAGGAACGTGGATAATCAATACTGGCTAATGAGTCTCTTAGTTGCTCTTGGCTACTTCGTACAGTGATATATATTTCATCGGCCAGTTTGACAACGATGATTTCGAAACCGCACTCAAATTCGCACGATTCGCCCTTCACGTTCATAAAGCCCGTTTTCCACTAGGCGAATTTGTTCGCGCGAAGCGAAAAACACATTTCGGCAATGTGATTGGCGAATTCGTCCGGTCTCGTGGGAACCTGGTCCTTCAGTTGGTCTTTTTGTTGTAGATTTTATCATAGACTAAACATGATTACTGTTTTTACGAGGGCTACACTTGACAGTAGTTTGGGAAACCACTGATAAACTAGTAGTCTGCTCTAAAACATGTTACTATAAAACCTGTTTGCATCTAGGGATAAAATGCTTCAATGTTTGTCAAGAGCACTGTACGTGAAGGTTTCGATCTGATCAGACAATCAAGATTTTTTTCGAATAACGCTCAAAACAAAGCGACCAGGCCTTCGCGAAAAAATGCTTCGCCGCCATCTTGGTTTTAAAAGTTTTCCAAAATTTTTGGCTATGTCAATGGCCGTACTCAGAAAATTTTCCAGGGGGGGTGTAAGGTGGTTTCAACCGACTGCCAAACAAAATTGTACCGACTACTTTTAATTTTTGTTGCCATAACTTTTAATTTTTGTTTCCCGGACTACTAACGTTGTTATATTACTATTTAACCAATAAATACGTTTGTTCCTACAAAAAAAATTTACTTCCTAAAAACTAAAAATCCCTTTTTCTATTCTTTGTGCCGACTTGTTTTGTGCCGACTTGTACTGTTTTGTGCCGACTCAAATCTCGCTTCTGCCGACTAAATCTCCAAATACAATTTATGGGGGGTGTGACACCCCCCCCAAACCCCCCCCGTAGATACGGCCCTGGTCATATCTATGAATAATTTCGCTGTGTTGATGAACAAAAAGCATTATCTAAATACTGAATACATGCACAACATTTAATTACTTCCCACGACTATCAACTTTATAGCTGCAACTAAAACCCTTCATAGAGATTATCACAGGTTCGTGTAGGTTCCCAACAACAAAACATTTAAGGACTTTTCAAGGACCATTCAGGGTTCCCAAGACAATCACCGGTGATGTGGATCAGTGCCCGCGATCACAATGATAACATTGAGTGTTTCCTTCTGGGTTAGGGTTAGGCAATGAGGTAGGGGAAACATTAGGAAACACTCCTCTGGAAACACTCAATGTTATCATCATATACCGCTGATAATCCTAATTGTGATCGCGGGCACTGACAAAAAACGCCCGGGATGTAGTAAAATCCGTTTCCATGACAAGATAGATAGATAGATAGATAAATAGAAAACTTTATTTAAACGCGCTGACCCCGTCAACTGAAGCTGATTTCCACGAGGGGCGTGTGCAAAATACTTTTACATATGAAGGGAAGGGTTAAAAACTAAGAAACTATTTACAAAATTAAAGACCATGTAAAGTCCATTCTGCGCATGTGCTATGGGGGGGTCCCGCGATGTAAACAATGCCCAAATTTCGCGTTGTTTCGACTAAAATTCGACATCTTCTAAATCAGAAACTCGAATCATTCTGTATTTATTTAAAGCTTAGCGAACCAGAAAACATCCAAATTTTTTAAATATAGCGTGTTTAAAATATGTAAACGAACGGACGTTGCCGGTTTGCTTACATCGGGACTTTACATCACCTTTAAAACGTACTGAAGTTAACGCAACCAACTAGAAAATAATATTTACAGGAAAGTCTATATACACTTGATTCTACTTCCAAATGTCAATGCAAGTAGCGATTTTATTTTGAAAGAAAGTGAGTGATGTACTTCCCCTAATTTCGATCTTTTGAAAGAGTTCCAAAGGAATGCTCCATCATACATGAAACTTTTTTTCATATTGTTAGTACGCGGTTTTGGTAAACAAAGACTACTTGAAATATCCCGAAGGTTTTAGTTTGCTATCTCATAAGCATCTCCGTTGCAACAATGTGTAATTTTATAAGTGCTATATATGTTGAAAGTTTCATCCATTTCTACTGAGTATTAGTATAAACTATAAACTTAGTAATAGACTATCACTTTTCCTGCGTTCTGATTGGCTACGCTACTCGTAGACTATTAGGGGCGGACCATTAGAAAAGTGATGGGGGGGTGGGACTTTTTTAACTTGTACGAATATTTTTTTTTAATTTTTTGCTTGTGTCGATAATTTTTTTTTTATTTCAAAGCAAATTCCACCTTATAGCTTTCCCTTTTGTAAAGTCTGCACGAATTTTTTTTTTCAAACTTTCTTGGCGTACGAATTTTTTTTTCTTTCTGTTTCCCCTGCGCGATTTTTTTTTTGCTTTTTCCCCACCCCCCCCATCACTTTTCTAATGGTCCGCCCCTTAAGTGATAGTCTACTAGTAGCAAAATTCAAAACAATGGCGTGAAAATTCACGTTTAAAATTAATATTAATACTTTTGTTTACTTTTGTATTGTGTTCCCTAGTTCTCAATAAATGCTATAGTTTATACTAAAACAATTAGACAACTCGGCCTCGTTGGCTATGAGCGAATAGTCAACTCGGCTTCGCCTCGTTGACTATTCGCTCATAGCCAACTCGGCCTCGTTGTCTAATTGTTAATTGGCAGAGAAATAAGCTAATTTTGTTTTTAGTCACATGCCTGCTGAAAACAATGTGACGTCATCAATAAAAATCTAGAAAATGGCTTTCTAAGGAAATAATAATAAAAAATTCGCTTCATATGCACTTTAACGAATGTGCTTGATGAAATCGACACGAGGTGAAAATGCAAGTTCATATAACTCTCTATAATGAAGTATTCCTCAAGTTTTCTCATAAATCTGACCAAAAACATCGCAGGCTCGAACGATATTGAAACCACTATTCCAGGAAATTGAGTATGGTGGAATCGGCCGATCCCTATTAAAACGATAAAGTAAGTCCGTACTGCAATTGAATGTGTTTTGTTTTATTTTAAGCATTAAAAACGCTTTTGTCATTTTTGGTACGTGCAAAAACATAGCTAGATACTGGTTTATATTTATGGTATTCAGATTCTTATATTTTAAAGTCATAAAATCAAGTGAAAAACTAAACGAGAATTTTATACTTTCTAGTTAATTTGATATCATCAATGGGCAATTGTTTCGGTTTTGGGTCTGGAGGTGTGAGAGGAGGTTCAGGTGCTTCGTGCTACCAGTCTTATCGCTATGGTGGAGACACTCCTGCTGGTGGATGGTTTGCCTGTTGTCAGAGCAGTGGAGCCAAAGGCGATGGAGTCTCAAAAGTGACAGTGTGCTTTGGACTGTTTCTTAGTATTTTGGGTATCTTACTCATTGCAGGGGGAGTTGTAGTTGGCTACTACCCAGAGAAGCTGGACCCAATACTTTTCTATGCTGAAGATGTCACGCAACATGAATTTTTGCCAACTTATCAACTCATGATTGCAATTGGAGTCTTTTTAATCCTATCAGCCGCCTGTGCCTGTTGTTGTGGTGTCAAGGTTGCATCCTGCTGCTTGCTGCTTGCTTTCATCATGGTCATTGTTGTGATTGGCTGCCTAAGCCACAGTGTCAGCAATTTTGATAGTGAAAGAGTAGAGTCCGATATAAAGAAGAATCTGATGGCTAAAATAAACAGCACCAATTTTAATATCAAGGATACCATTTGGGATTACATTCAGCAAAAATTGGAATGTTGTGGAGTAGAGAACCCATCAGATTGGCAACATAATATCAAGTTTAACAATAAAACTGTTCCCGACTCTTGCTGTAAAGTTGAAACTTCCAACTGTGGACAGAATTACAGACCAGACGACATATTCCAGGATGGATGTCTGACCAACGTGATGCACAAGATTACAATACATTTTCATTGGCAGATAAGCTTTCTGGCATTTTTCTCTCTCATTGCAACTTTCATAATCGGCTTCTGTTGCTGCATTATGGTGACTCGATAGGAAAAATGACTATTTTTGATAGCTTGTTTCATCATTACAGAATTTATGTAGTAAAACTACTTTTGGGTGGCAGGTACATGTAACATACTTAGGAGTATGTTGGTGTATATTGATACTAAAGCGCACTTTTCTGTCAATGAAAATATATATTAGGTGGGAGTCTAAAACTTTAAAGATATATAACCAATGCTTGGGTTATGCAAGGAACTAGAATCAACTAGATATGACCATACATTTAGCATCACAAATAAATGATAATAATATAATGATGATAATATATGATAATATATGATGATAATATATAATAATGATGATAATATATGAGACACCACCAAATCTCTTATTTCATTCAAAGAGTCTCTAATGAAACTCTACATTGAATATACTAATGTGATCTACAATCCTGAAGATCCGAGGACATTTAAGTCTGTATGTGTGAAATGTCACACAACTCGTTCGTTAACTAGCTTGTCAACGAAACCATGTTGCTAACTTTACGATAGTGCATGATCAATTAGCGGGTTGTCTCGTTCGTTAACGTTGTTTGTCCAGTGTTATTCTTTGTCTGTTTGTTTACTTGTTTGTTAACTCCCCGCTAATTTCCATTGTTTCATTTGTCGTCTGTTTGTTTGTCAGTTTGTTGACTAGTTTGTCCTAATGTTTGTCTCACTTCTCAATGTTTATTGTACAATTATTTCAACTGTTTTGGAACCCCGTTATTGGAGAACTTCTTCTCTGTGTGGTAATTCCAGCCATCCTGTTTAAGTGCATTTTTTAAAAGTTCTATATGTATATCTTTATTTCTCAATGGCAAAACTTGTAAAATAAAAATAAAAATAAAAATCCTATTTGAGATGAATATCTTTTATAGTTTTTCAGAAATTGAAAAAACAAATTCAAACAAGGCCTAAAAATGACAAATTGAGAAAATAAGTCGCAAAGCTTGGTGTAACTAACCAGTTCAAGTTTAGGGCTCAAAATGCCCCAGGTTTCCATGGTGACCAGTGCAAAATATGATGGTAATATATATATAGTGGTGGCCACTAGGCCACTGGGGGGGGGGGGGGCAGGTAGGTGACCTGAATATTTCATCAACAATCACACCAAGTTGTGATATGGTTTTTTCAACCATGAAAGCCTAACATCATTTTCATTTATAGGGCAATTATTCAGTTTGAGCCATAAATGGTTTGAGGATTAATTTTGCACCCCCAATATTTTGCAAAGTGCCTTATAAGATAAGTATATAATAATTCGCACCTGTGTTTACTCACTTCGAACAACCCCTCACTCCAAATTGAAAATCTTTGTTGCGTTCAAAAAGCGCCTGAAAGTGAAACCCGTTCCATCCATGTTCGGAAGAGAACTATCCATTGAAGACACGTTATTTAGTCATGTATGGGACACGAAACGAATTTTGACCACACAAGGACGTCGGAATTCAACAAAATACGACAAATTTACAACACTTCAAGCCATTTTTCAAAAGTTCTGCAAAATTCAATAGTTCGCGAAAAGCATCACGGTAATTTTGAGCGCCAGTTTCTCGATTATTAAAAATCTCTTAATGTATGTTTAATTTAACCATAGTTCATAGAGACAGTCTCTATGAACTATGGTTTAACCAAATGACCAAAAAGTCCATTTTTTAGGTTATGGACTTAAATTGTGTAATCTATTAATAAAAATATGATATGACGTATTTGTGTTAACATTGATATACTTATGAAATTCTTCAACCTTCAGACCAGGTGAATCGCTAGTTGGAAACTGCGTGGTACACTTGCGTACCTATTTTTTCAGCAAATTTGCGTCGCTTTATAATGAGATCATTTGAAGTATCCTGACATGTGCACATAATTTGCGGGCGCATCAAGGGTTTTTCACAAAATGGCGACCGTTTTGAAGGGAAGAGTTGTTTATAACCTTTTATTTCGGAATTCTGCAAGGATTATTTCCCGTCCAGCGTTAGGTAATTATAGTACCGAGGTTAAGGCGGATGTAGAGAGCAAGGATAAGGAATTAAAAGTCGTTTATGAAGTAGAAGATGTGAGTAATTCAATGTTCTTTCACTACCATTGAAAAATGGATAAAACTGGAGTTACTGCCTACTGGACGTATGGTCAGAAAGTATCACATATTGTTATATTAATTAACCTATCAATATTGAGACCCGTGATGTGTACTTCGTCAATTTTACTACGGAAGTGTGAATTAAAAAGATTGCAGTGAAATTTAATGAAAGAGAGTGGGTTACATCACTCCGATAACAAGTGGCCTGGGACAAGCTGAAAAATGACTTGACCACAGTGGGAATGCATCCCACAGTCTTGGGTTTGTTAGTCAATGCTCTTACCAAATGTGCTACAAGGTCGATTAGGCAATATTTCGGAAATCGAGTCTGGTTCCTTTGATACCCAGCTTGCTCAGCGTGGAGCTACTCGGAGCAGCATCGTCTAATATAATTCACCCGAATTCTAATCCCACAAACATACTTTAGCTATTGAGATAGAGAAGGAACTAGAATCAGTAATTCTGTACTCAAACCACCTTGTTAAGACATAGCTCATTTGGCGGAGACTTGGACTTGCAAGCCAAAGGTCACAGATTCGATTCCCACATCAGTCAAGCAATTTTCGGCTTGTCCAGTTCTGGCTATCAATTTTTCCATAAATCATGGCAATTTACATTAGCCTTGGTCAATGCCAACTTTCTTAGAGGGTACTTGATATAGTTTGCATTGGTGATAGAGGGGTGGGCCTCTATCAAATGAGCCAAGCAAATTTCCTAGGATATTTGCCCATTCGCTAAGTACTGTGACAATTAACCTTATAGTCGTGTTGGCAAAGGAGTGCACTTGAAAAATGGATTGTCCCCTTCATATGTGATATTTCTTTGACATGGTGGTATTCTACTCAGTCATGCAAAACCCTAATTATATTTCAGCCTCAATTAGCTATCCTTGGTGGTGTACCCGAGGAACAACTAAAAATTAGAAAAGTTCAAATATTTTCTCCTGCACAAAATGCCATGCAGTCAGGATCATTCAATACAAGACTTTGGAGGCTCGAGTTCAACACTCAAGATCGCTGGGAAAATCCACTAATGGGCTGGGCATCAAGGTAAAGGAAAACAGACACACAAAATTGTCTAAAGGTACGTTTACACGCTGCGATTTGTCGGCCCGATTTTAGGTTTCTCTGAATGTTAATGACGAATATTTTCAGTTGGTGATGTTGTTAGATGACGTTTGCCACGTATTTTTCAATATCATTGACGTGTATCTGAAATCGGCCCGACAAATCGCAGCGTGTAAACCAACCTTAACAGTGTTGGTGTCAGTGGTTAGTGCAGGTGTCTTTCACCAGTCTGTGACCAGCATTTGATTCCTGCAATATACAGTTTTCTAAATGCAAGAAGTCCTTCCAGGTTGCATTTACCAATCACCACAGTTTTTTCTGGATACTCTGGTTTCATCCTTAGCAGAACTCCAGGGAGAATAACTTAGAACTGATAGAGACTTAACCAAGATAGCTGCACATTCATGGCTTCACATTCAAAAAGTTAAACGTGCCCTGTTATCCGATGGCATCGAACTGAGTCTGTTTTACCTTGTTTGACTGTGTTGTTTTGTTAACGATACTCATTTAGTGGTGATCCTTTATCAAACATGGTGGTAGAATTTGCATCAAAAGAAGAAGCCATCAACTATGTAGAACGGCAAGGTGACGTAGATATTTTGCATAAATAATGTGTTTAACAAATTCCATTTCTCTTTTAGTTATAGAATTTACATTCTATCAGATGAATGAGCTTTTGTATGAACTGTTTACACATCATCTGCCTTTTACATCTCAGTCCAGGCGCAGACGATTCTGAGTTTATAAATGGTGGCTAGAGTCTGTAGTATAAATGTGTTCATTCAGGGGCGTAGGAACGTATTCAATATTGGGGGGGGGGCCCAAGCTCACGAGGCGCCACCATGGTTGGTGCCGAGCGAAAAATTTTTAAAATTTGAAGCCCCCAGATCGCCGGAAACGGCCGTTTCAGAGTATTATCTACCTCTTTTAGTAAGCTTGTTCAGGGAACTAAGCTGTTTCCATCATTTTCATGAAAATTATTTGATTTTTTGGGGGGGCCGAAAGATATTTCTATAATATTGGGGGGGCCGCGGCCCCCCCGCTTCCTACGCCACTGTGTTCATTGATAAATCATTTCCTTTTTCAGGTTGGGATTATGAAATTGAAGAAAAACAGGAACCAAAGATGAGGGAGAAATCGTATGGTGCTAACTTTTCCTGGTCAAAACGAACCAGAGTTTCCACAAAATAACAAGTGAACTTTAGATTTACCCTGTATTGTAAGACATGCAAAATGTGAGAAAACAGGATTAAAAACAGAAAACCTTATGTTATTTACTGTAAGAAACGGTTCTAAAGATAGTATGAAATTTGAGAAAACGGGGATTAATTATATTGTAAATGTCTAAGTCTGTCTTTTAATAAAGTATTTGCTCAAAAGTTATGTGTGCTCCATTCAGATTAATAGCTAAATGGTAGTTAAATCTAAAATAGGCAGTTCTGATTGGTTAACTTTCACACTATAGTTTACTTAACTACTTTTTATACAACCGCTGGCCACAGCTTGAAGCCTGAAAGACCCTGAATTTATATTTTTCAAAATTGCGTAAAAACAATAGACCACATCCAGTTGACGCGTTCATGACCAATTGCAGTTTTGGGAAGATTTAAAATATGCATATATCAAAGTAAACACCTGGTCAATCATTCATTCAACCATACACAGATTTTCTGGGGGTGCAGGGGGGGGTTAGCACCCCTGCAAATGATATGTATTACCAACCTCTCGCCCGAAAAAAACGGCCTTGCTGCATGGGCTTTGCCCCCAGACCCCTGCAAAAACAAGTAGTAGCACCCCCCCCCCCCCCAGATATGTCCACCCCCCCGAACAAAAATATGAAAATCCGTCTCTGCATTCACTGCCTTTTTGTACTAACATACTTTGTCCTCTGTGTAAAGCAAAATAGAGAAAGTTGCACTTAAGCCGGCAGTTAAGGGAATATTTTTGTGTAATTTGAAACTAGTCAACCGTGCGAGAAGTTAGAAAACTAATTGTTCTTTGAGCAACGTTCTGCATATTCGAATCACATTGCAGTTGTATTGTCGCTGTCTGTAAAACACAAAGAATGATTGAACAATTGAATACTTCGATCACTTCGATATGCATATTTTAATTATTCCAGTCTTAGCTACATGTTATGATTCAACTGCAATTGGTTACGCGGTCGACCTTACGAATTGGTCCATTATGGAAGTTGACATTTATTTGTTCAATACGAACATTAAACTTCACAATTTCAAATGACAGACAAATAAGTACGATTTCATTAAGGTTCTCCCATAAATAAAGTATGAAAAGTTGAAAATGTTCTTCACAGTCTTGTTGCTAACGTAAGGTAACTGTTTCTCAAGATCCAGAATCTCCAGTTTCAGCTGTTTCAGTTTGGTCGGTGACAATGGTTGTATGTGAATCTAAAATTTGGCCCCATTACGCCTTTAGTTCACATATTCCGATATCTGAATTAGTCAAAATTTTAAAATATCATACGCACTATATTCTGTAATGGAAAACTTCCCGGATTAAAAAATCTAGCCGTTACATATAGTCCAGAACGACTTGCTGAAAAACACGAGTATATATAAGCAACCCGCAAGCAAGGCTCTTTATTTAATACGCACCACTTAAAGATTAAAAACTGTCTATTATGTTCATCCAATTATATTTTCCGCAACAAACAATCAATTCAGTTATGTAATTCTTACCAATTGTACCAATTCTTAATAAGATCCATTAATCATAACAGAAAAATTGTCTTCATCTTTGGTTATGTATTTTTCCTGATCTTGAGACGGAACGGAACTATCGACCGCACCATTCTTGCTATCGTTCACTGCAACAACCGTATCTTCTTTCGAAATTGTATCGACATTGACATTGTTTAAATCACTAGAGCAATCTTCCTTCGAGTTTTTATGCAAATTCTTCTCAAAACTGCTTGACATCGTTCCTCTTAAAATACCAGGAAAGAAACGCGGATTCTCCCAAACAAAATCTTTAGGGAAAAATCTTGGTTTTTCCTATATGTTGCCGATTCTTGTATTGTAATACTAATAGCTTGGTTGACAGAAAAATGCTGCTTTTTGAAAACACTAGCTGTATATAATAAGACAAAATCAAGTTTTGTGGTAAGCGTTATGACGGGTACCAGTCGGGCTTGGGGAATTATGATGTCATAATTAGCTATGCCGCATTTAAAAAAGCTTCGATTCGGGACTACTTGGTATTAAGTGCATGCGCCATCCACCTCTGCGACCGATTCCCGCAATTCGGTTTGTGCAGTCACGCGAGAATATTACGTCACGCTAACTAATCCGCCATTTTGGGTGGCATTATCGTGGATTTAATCGAAGTGCTGTTTTCGCTCATATCTTGTGAAATAGGGAGAGCTTTTATCCACGCGCCCCACGCAACGGCCACGCAGCGTCATAGCGGCAACGTAGCACCTGGGTACGAGGCAGGGGAGAGCTCTATATCTCGTTAGAACCCTTGAACAACGAGGAGTATTTTGGTGTATAGTTTATTGTTTAGCATGTCTAGAACTCAAGTGATTAAGAAAAGTTGGCGTACGTATTAACCTTGAGGTCGTGAAGACGAAAGGCTCGTGTACAGAGACTTAGCCAGGGTTTGTAGTTTACCAGTCCCCCGAAAGCCCGCTAGTTGCTGTGAAGTGTGAAACAACTTAATCATCTATGATCTATTGTTAAATATCTTAGCAAATTTGAAGTCTGTACGATGGAGCAATGAAATAAAGACAAAATACTGGAGTTTTGTGTGTTTTAAAATATTTTTGCCTGTCCACTTTCAAAAATACCCGTCCAAAAGACGGGTGGACGGGCCTCTGGCTAAGCCCCTGCTCGTGTTCTGACAACTGTGCACGCTATCAACACGCAATAAATAGGATTTGCTTTATATAACTGACTGCTTTGGGTTTAGTTAACCATAATAATGAATATGGAGTATTAAGCAACTTCAATGATATTCTATTACTATGTTGCTATGATCTATATACATTGTCAATTGACTGTTCTAAAAAGACACTTTAAGCATCTTATATATAACTGCCTCAAAATAATATATAGTATGTTAGTACATATCGGAGTTATAATTATTTAACATTTCAAAGCGAATTGAAGGCATATTGCCGATAACATTCGTTGACAACATGAAATTGGTCGTGAGTTGCGCTACCTTTCGGCTCTTTCGGATAAAGGTTGCATTGGCATCGAAAAGTTGTCTCGTATTAAAAACATTTTCTTACTTGTTACATAATTATATTATCAAGATAAAAATTCTTATAAAAATATATCCTAGAAATATTCTACTCATATATATTCTTCCTCATTCAAAATAGTACTGGTGCACAGGAAAGCGCTATCAATATTATACCTTTCCCGAAAATTATATACATAAGTCATAATAGACAAATTTGGGTATAAACGCTTGTTCATACCCAATTCACAACTTTGGATAATTCACATGCCTAGTTACCATTGTTCTAGTTTGCGAAAACATAGAATAGGACAAAGGTAACAAAGCATTAGAATGATCTTCATGAGAGTGAATAGCTCTTATATAATCCATAATTCTAATGTTCAGTCACCTTTGTTCTATTCTATGTTTTCGTAAACTAGAACAGTAGTAACTAGCCACTGGGCATGTGAGTTATCCAAGGTTGTGAATTGGGTAGCAACGATACAAACAGCGTTAGCCAATTTTAGTTTATGAGTAATGTGTATTATAAGCTATTCTGTAAATTGCCTAATAATATAGATGGAAAAATTACTCAATTCTGATTGGCTAAGAGCAGTGCAATTATTTTTGTAATTGCACACTGTGCAATTTAATACAGCAGTGCAAATTAACAAAACAAGATCAGAGCCTGGAAACGAGGCAAGAAAAATGAACATGGCGGCGGATATTAGCAATATAAATGTTCACTTTTTGACGACTTTTTCTACACTTTCAATGGAAAATCGTACGTGAATACAACAATTTAAGTTCAAGGAGCACATAGACTGAAAAAGGTTGCTAACAAGCAACGAAAACAATGCTTAAACGGCGTAGGTGAGTGCACATGTGTTATCAAAGCGTGTAATTTTTTCATGTATATTATTAATAAGTAATAATAATATGGTGTCTCGTGAAATTTGGAAAAACAAACACTCGTGAGTTTTCAAAGACGTCAAATTGCACTCGTCCTTCGGACTCGTGCAATTCTGATCGCCTTTGAAAAACTCACTCGTGCATGTTTTTTCCAAATTGCACTCGAAACCATACTATTACCTATATACAAAACATCATTAGACATTATATCCATTACAAAACGTTTTCAAGATATAAGTTCTTTTCTCACATATAAAACTACTTCATGAGAAAGAGGCTACATATAACCTTTTCGTAAAAAATCTATGCCTATTTGTGTATTATAAAATACTTTGAACAGGTTCAAAACATCTTTACAAATTTTTTGAGTACAATCAGATTGTAGACGTTTTGGCGGGAAACTATGACGAGTGCCATTTGTCCCATGTTACCTTGCGTACGGAATAAAAACCACAGGAATGATGGTCCGGAATTCCTCAGGGCTAGCGATCCAAGGTATTGGCCTTGAGCAACGGCGGCCTATCTGGCCTGTGTCCTCCCCCTGAACAAGTAGAAAAGAAGAATTAGAAAGATGTCGACAGAAGGCATTATAATATCATTTTGCTATTTGCCGAGTTCATTTAAATGTTTTAGAAGTCGGGTATTGCTGTATATATTTTGCCGCTGTTGGTGGCGCAATGTCAAGTGCATGTGCTTTTCAACCCAGCTACCTCTGAGAACACAGTACGATTTCTGCAATATGCAGTTGTCTTATTATAATTTCGCCTTAATTACATATTATGAGACACGGCAGGTTTTCCCCGCGGGCACTCTGGTTCCCTTCTTTAGTAACACTGGATTATTAGTGATTGGTCCTGACTTGACCTTCAAGAGAGACAGTTATAAGACAATATCGCTTGCGTTTGACCGCCAACTCTCGACAACTCTCATGCACTCTCATCAACTTTGAGCAACTCCATCGTTTGACCGGTACGCGTGGTAATATCCAGTCAACTCTCATGCAACTCTTGTTCTCGTTTGATCGGGCCATGAGAGTTGATGAAACTCTTATGCAAACTCTCGCTTGCCATCAAGGCATCAAACTCTCATCCTCAATAGACAATTTGCATTATATACTAAAGGAGAGAGGAAGAATCACAACAGCTAAAAAGAACATAATAATTAGTAAAATTGCAAAAAGATTAGTTTGAAATGATGTAAAAAAAAGCAGAAAAAATAGCCTGAAAAAGTTTGCAAATTTTGTATATTTTTGTATTACGTGCGGAAATTCCCACCACATTTCGGCCCAAATGTGGTAGGAATTTCCGCACGTAATACAAAAGTATACAAAATTTGCAAATTTTGCAAGGCTATATTTTCCGCATTTTACAACATTTCGCAACCAAACTTTGCAATTTTACTAATTTTAGTATGCTCTTTCCGGCAATATACTTTTTTTTGCCTAGATCAAAAATTAGTCTATAATGCAAATTGTCTATTGGCCAGGGCTTAAATTTAGTCAAGTTTTGTATATGATCTTTATGATGGCGGAATGGAGGTTGCTTACTTGTTTGTTACAAGAACGTTACTTCTTAGTCTGCAAAGTGAAATAAATGCAAGATATCTGACTTACTGACCTCTGGGAGGTAGGTTGACGTAGGGATGCGTTTCCTTCAGAGATTGAGAACGTCTCTTTGGTGGCAGTACGGGAGCTTGCTCCTCCACTAGAAACAAACGTTTTTACCAAATTATGTCATTGGAACACTTTACACAGAACTTTGAGAAGGTTTGTTGCGCATCTGTGCCCGATTTAACTATTACCTTAACCCTAACGTTAACTCTAACCTCAACTTTAACCATAACAAACACGTAAAAATCTCACATCTTGTCAACAAGATGTGTTCGCAACAGACTTGTAGCAAGCTTGTCAACAAGTTGTATAAATGCTGTCGTTTTATCAAGTTGCTACAAGGTTGTCACTCACAGCTTGTTGACAAGTTGTTGAATTGCAGGACGATAACAAGTTGTTAGAATAACTTGGGACAAGTCTGTTGAGCCAACAGCCATATAACAAATTGTCAACAAACGGTTGACAACATGTCAACCAGCTGTCAACAAGCAGTGCAAACACATCCTGATAACAAGTTGTTGAAACAGCATTGGTACAAGTCTGCTGCAGGTTTGTTACAACTTGTGTGTTTTTACGTGTGCAACCAGCCTCGTACCCAGGCGCTTTTAAGGAAAAGGGAAAAAATCGCATTCAGCTAATTTATAGAGATCAGTGGCTAAGCTGAGCGCGCGCGCGGGGGTACTTGGGGAGGTCGATTTTTTTCTTTTCCTTAACAGCGCCTGGGTACGAGGCTGGTGTGCAACCTTAACCCCTAACCATCCTTAAACCCTAACCATCCTTAAACCTAACCTAACCGTACCATTAAACCTAACCTAACCGTACCATTAAACCTAACCTTAATCCCCTTAACCATAGTATTAACCAAAACCCTAACCATCCTTATCTCTAACCTTAACCCTAACCTTAACCCTTACTTCAACAATAACCTTAACCTGGATAATATTAACCTTATCCTTAACCGTAATCCTTAATCCTCACCTATGACCTTTACCCTAACATTGACCATAACCTTAACCCTTACCTAAACCCTAATTCTTGTGACGCCATTTCAGAACAAAGGAAAAACATCTTCACTTACTTGGTTCATAATTTACATATGATGGAAGACAAGATGGCGCTGGCGGCATATTTACGTAGCTTTGATCTTCAGGAGACATCGGAGGGGACGAGGGTGTTTCTGAACACAAGAAATAGTTGTTGCAGTTAGTGCACGTTCCAGTATCAATCGCATGAAAGAAGAGTGCTTCCAGACTAATACCAGTGAGCTCCATATATTTCTGGAGTGAGAACTTCTAATGTTCGACAAATAGGAAGAGTGAAGCCAAGATGGCGGCAATTGACGTCCAAACTCACGAAGGTCATAAACAGTTTTCACAGATCGTATCGCTAGCGAATCAAGTTATTAGTTCATAACATCATGTTATACGAAATTTTGGCACTGCTTACCGGCTTGTGCAAACAGCGCGGTCGAAAAGAATAGAAAGGGATTGGCACTGGACGTCATTTCCCGCCATCTTTGGCTTCACTTTTTGGACGCGAGTTCTCACTCCGGATATATATGGAGCTCACTGCCTAATACACGCGTAAAAACGCACAAGTTGTAACAAACCTGCAGCAGACTTGTACCAATGCTGTTTCAACAACTTGTTATCTGGATGTGTTCGCACTGCTTGTTCAGTTGCACAAGTTGCTACAAGGTCGTTGACTCAACAGACTTTTACAACTTGTTATCGTTTTGCAATGCAACAACTTATTAACAAGTTGTGAGTGTCAGCCTTGTAGCAACTGGATAAAACAACTCGATAAAACAACTTGTTGACAAGCTTGCTACAAGCCTGTTGCGAACGCATCTTGACAAAATGTGATATTTTCACGTGTGTACTGTATCTGTATATATTTTTGTAACTGCCTAAATCTTTCTCCTTTTTTCTTGTACAGTAATTGTTAAAATTGTTTGACGCCCCTCGTGGAAATCAACTAACTGTCGACGAGGCCAGCGTCATTAAATTAAGTTTTCCATACATACATATACATGAAATGTGAAGCAATATACTTACCCATCCCTGACGGGATACTGTCGAGATTAAAACGATTTTTCTGAGGAGCTAAAATTAAAATACAGTGCCCTTCAGTCAAATTTTCATTTATAATTCCATGACTAGAACGTCTTTCGTCCTTGTCACTTTCTTGAGTTGTCAAAAAACAGTAAATTAATGCGGATGTTGCATGGTGGAATAGTGGTTAGTACTTGGGCCTTTCACCTCTGTGACTGAGGTTTGATACCAGCAATATGCAATTGTCTGAATACAATTTCGCCTCAGTCGCCTCATCAGAAGAGTGCTTCAAGTTTAACTCTACCAAACACCGCAGATTTTCTCCAGATACTTCGGTTTTCGTCTGTAGTAACACTGTATGAATATGCAGAAGAGACGGGCCTTAGAAAATAACTTAGAATTGACTCACTTTCCAGTATATGAATAAAGTTAGTTTAGTTTAGGTTTCTTCCTGTAGTAACACTGGGCCAATAAGAGATGGTACTTACTGGACCTCAGGGGAGAACAGTTTAGAACTGTAGAGCTATTCAGTATAAATAAAGTTAGTTTGGCAAAGTTTCCTCCTATAGTAACGCTGGACCAACAAGAGAAGTCTTGCTCTTTCTGGATCTCTACGAAGGACAGTTTAGAACTGATAGAACTATCCAGTATAAATAAAGTTAGTTTATTTCAGGTTTTGTCCTGTCGTAACACTGGAATAATATGGAATGGCTCTAAAGCCTGGCTTCCATATAGTCGTAACACATCAAGGGAAACGACAAGATAGATGCAGACTATTTCACATCGTCGAACATGATGCGGTCACGACAGTTACAATACAGTTTTATGATACTTATCCGTACATATTTTACTGAAGTTCAAATCCTGTTTAAATATTCAATAATAATAATAATAATAATAATAATAATAATAATAATAATAAACCAGGCTTAACGGAACCTATAGAGCTACCCAGTAAAAATAAAGTTCTATAACTTACACGTCATATGCTCGTAGGGATCTAACTCGTCTACAAAAGCAGAAATTGAGTACACATTTTAGCAATATCGCAATTGTTCTAATAAACGCACTGGACGTTTATTGACATTTCCACTTTAAGGGGGGGAGGGGGGGAGTCTATTAGAGAGGGGCATTTATTCTTACATACGACAGCTTGCAGAATGAACAACAGTCAAAACACTTCAATTTCAATAGCTGTTAATACCTTCGATGGACTTGTTCTTCGTGTCATGGTCAACGGGATTGAGATAAGTATCTTCAGTGCCATTGGCCGGAGGTGGTGTTGGGAGTGCTCGATTTCGACACGAGTTCGTAGGCGCTGAAAACATATAGAAATGGTCAGTGAGCTGATCTGAAAACAAGGACTGGATAGTGCATCTGCTATGCATAAATGAAGCCAATGGCGGCCATATTGGTTTGACCACCACAAATCTACTGTGGTGTTGGGGACATGTTTAAAGAGCTTCTGCAAGTTTCTCGTTGTTGGTGGGAAATGACACGTATTGTCTAGATAAGAACTGACCATCAGTGGCCTCTCTCTCTTCCTAAATTTGCCGATAAATAACTAATGACGTCACACCAATATGGCCACCATAAGACTCATTATGTGGTGTTTAAAACGTTCTAAACTCATTAGAAGAAATGTTGGAAGCCATATTTCTCAAATTACATAGGAAAAGATACTTGCTTCATAGTATACCTAATTTAAATAGCTAACGATTTGACTAGTCAAGAATTTGACAGATTTATAAATCTGACCTCATTAAAAATATCCTGGCTTCAAAATTGGCTCATTGAATTCAATAGGATGCTCTATTCAGTTATAGTTTTCAGATCAGTGTCAGTGAGCTTAATAAACAGGGTACACAGTATAGAAGAGGTCATTCATTCTGGCATGTTATCGTGCGTTATAGGTATGGAGTTTATCGTACTCGTTTAAGCGCCGCTGCACCTTTGAATATTTAGTGTTTCGGATGCGGCGCTTATTTGATGGAAAGCTGAAGACCCAATCCATCTTTATACGAAAAGATTAAATCAGAGTAATACGGTCTTAAATAAAGTTTAAGAACTTACCTGTCATATTCAAATACGCTCCGCCATCGGTATTGTATTGTGAATCACCTACGGCTACGAATATAGTACACATTTAAGTAAGTACGGAAAGGTAGCGTAAGCGGTAGCAAGTTAACTTTTACCATTGAGTTTAGCTTTTGTACTTTCCCCCAGTCAAGTAGTCTGTAAGTTGGGGGTGTTCTGATCATCCTTACTTGCAGCTGAGAGCTGAGCTGAATTACGCTGCTCGACTTGATCGAGTCGAAGGCTTATTAAAGGCGCCGCCCTCTGGCTGCCACCGTATGACTCGTGTCTGATCAGGGAGCACAGCTACGATGGAAGGGTTAGTTTGGGGCTTATTCAAACCCACCCTGTCAACATTCCCTGTGGGAGGAAACCGGAGTACCCGGAGAAAACCCACGACTTTCGGCAGAGCGTTAACGGACTCTTTTCACATAAGCGTCATGAGTCCACAGCGAGAATCGAACCCATGATCTCAGAGGTGAAAGGCGCTTGCTCTGACGACTGCGCCATCGAAGCCCCTTGGAAAAGAACAGTGTCCCATTTGTGGGCTGTGGTAGCCTTTCACTGATCCGTATATGATTACTGGTCTATCGATCACTACATTGTGATATCTCATTGGGGATTGGTGTGCCTGAACACAAATGGCGGTTCAGTTAGGTTTTTCTAGGAGTGGATCATCCCCCCCCTTCCCCTTTTCCCTCCCTCGAGAAGCTGTGCCGCGGACGTCACTCCGCATGTTCTCTCTCCCAGTTCACCCAGCTGGTAAATGAGTATACTAGCTTCTGTTGGGGCAAACCTGCGATGAACTACACACGGAAAAATCTCACATCTTGTCAACAAACATCTTGTCAACAAGATGTGTTCGCAACAGTCTTGTAGCAAGCTTTTCAACAAGTTGTAACAATGTTGTCATTTTATCAAGTTGTCGTGATTCACAACTTGTTGATTTGCAGGAGGATAACAAGTTGTTGGAACAACTTGTAACAAGTCTGTTGAGTCAACAACCTTGTAGCAAGTTGTCAACAATATGGGTACAAGCAGTGCGAACACATCCTGATAACAAGTTGTTGAAACAGCATTGGTACAAGTCTGCTGCAGGTTTGTTACAACTTACGTATGTAGTACCTCCTCTCGCACAGGAGGAGTCATTGACTCTCGTCTACTTAATACGGTTAAAAACCCGGGGATAAGCATGGGCCTGATAATGAGAGAAATACATACCAGGGGTTCTGGGGAGTCCACCATGTTTAAAAGACACCGATCGTTCTAAAATATAGAGGAAAATGTCAGTGTGCTCAATAGACATATCTCAGTGTCATAGATTCATGCCTCGCTGTTTATGGGTTAGACTTGCTCCAAGTCCCTCTTTCATTTTCTTTATGTATCGATCCACTGGAGCAAGTCTATTTATTGGTTAGTTAGGAACCGATAAATAGCGAGACATGGGGATGTTACGTAAAGTGAAGCCAAAATGTGGACATCCAACCACTGATCTTAAATTAGACACAATAGGGCCCATTTATACTGGAGAAAATAAGTCGCGACTTACATACACTCGTATAAATGGTCAAATTCTAGTAAGTCGCGACTTATTGTGGAACAGCCTGAACCCCTGTTCTTATTTAAGTCGCGACTTACTAGAATTTGACCATTTACAGGAGTGTGTTCGCGTCTTATGTAAGTCGCGACTTATCTTCTCCCGTATAAATGACCCTAATATCCGCCATCTTTGGCTTCACCTTCGATCATTTCGCTGAAGTTGTTAGTCCAGTTATATACAGAGCTCACTGGAGCTATACATACCCATGCCTGGCGAAGGAACAGGTGGGACTGGCGGTAATCTGCGTTGATCGTATAAAGACTTAGAACGAGCTGTAAGAAAAGAAAACATATCAATCAATCAATCAATCAATGAAACCGATGAAAATCGATATCAATCAATATCAATTAATGGATTGATATTGGAAATCAATACGCAATCGATAACCCTGATGTTTGTGATTATCGATTGGTATCGACCAAGCTTAATGCTCAAACCTTTTTATCGTGAGTGTTATCGATTGGCCAAAACCAATGAAATTATCTCGGTAATTTCTCGATTTTTCCACTTTTTAACACTCATTAAGTAATATCATTAGTGCAATATGTATTTAGAAGTGAGTGCGCAATAGCATGCGCAGTAAGGTGTGTGCAAATTCGTTTCTTCGTTACGTGCGACTACCAGTGCTGTGTCGAGTGCGAGTGCTGCGTGAACTTACCCTTGGTAGGACCTTCATAATGCGACGAAACATGTTCTTGCACGGATGCCGAACGCGCTATAAAAATGCATATCACACGTAGTACTTCATTTAAGCATATCCTGATACTCAACGCATGCAAACACGTGGTGCTACACGTGGTGGCGAACTTCGAGTGAATTGTACCTTTGTAAGAGTGGGCTGATCATTAAGAAATAGAAAACATTTTCCGTGTTTCCATCGAGTTATAGAAACACGCGTGGAAGTTTGGGAGAAACGAGAAATTAATCAGTGGGAATACGAGCCCGAAGGGCGAGTATTTCCACCCAATTTCGAGTTTCTCCCAAACTTCCACAAGTGTTTCTATAATTTGATGGGAACACGGAAAAAATGTTTTCTATTTCCTTTATTAAATAACCTTTTAAAAACAATAATACGAAACAAAAGTATAGTTCTTGCAACCTGATTAAAAAGTATATTCTCATTACATGAAGATATCCCGACCGGTTGCCTAGCAACAATACCGGGCATTCGGGCTTCGCCCTCATCAACTATCACCTCATAGAAATCTTAAGCTCATAATCTAATTGTTAAATAGAAACACGGCTTTTTTGGGCTTTTAACAAATCAGTGCTCGCCTTTTTAAAAGGTTATTTTATAATGTTAAATGTTTCCTTTACATCAATATAAATAACGAACAATTTAGCAACTCCGATAACCATCTTTCCTTTTAAAGTTCACCACCACGTGCTGCACTGTTTCAATAAAAGTCCAATAAACGTACCTGGCATTCTAGACGTTCCATTATATGGTGTGGAACCTGGTACTACGAAACGTACAAAGACAATTATACAACAAACGAAGTTTACCAAAGCATAACATTTTAACAAGTAATGTAATGCCCCGGTCAAACGAGAACAAAGAGTTGATGAGAGTCAATGAGAGTTGCAACTCTGGCTCACGTTTGACCGCCAAACCATCATCGTTTCTCATCAACTCTCATCAACTCTCATCAACTCTCATGCACTCTCATCAACTCTCATCAACTCTCATCGTTTCTCATCAACTCTCATCAACTCTCGTGCACTCTCATCAACTCTCATCAACTCTCATCAACTCTCATGCACTCTCATCCACTCTCATCCACTTTGAGCTGGTTCAAATTTTGATGAGAGTTGCTGAGAGCTTTTGCACATTTGACCGGTACGCGTGGTAATATCCAGGCAACTCTCATCAACTCTTGTTCTCGTTTGACCGGGGCATGAGAGTTGATAAAACTCTCATGCAAACTCTTGTTTTCTATAACTAGGGCTTAACTCATCAGATTCTGGGTAATCAGATCCTACAGTTCATTGTCGGTTCATCGTCACATGCACATTGCTTTGTCGCCAATTCAACCAATTACCAATGTAATGCCCATGACATTACACAATCGTTATAATCTAAAACATTGCTATTGGACGTTTTGGTGAAAAAGCAATACGTACGTGACGATGAAACGGCAACGTTTTTGCATAAACGTAAACCAACAAAGATAATGAGTTCTGTTGTATTTCATCGAGCTTCATAACCTTTATTCTATTGACAATGAAATGACTGATATCAATTGCACTTACCCATTTGCTCATAATCGAATTGATCGGAATCTAAGTATAAAAATTCATAATGTAATGTCTATGATCAAAGAAACCCACATCTTTTGTGATCGATAAAAATGTCCATTAACACCTGCGATGTTTAACACCTGCGATGTTTAACACCTGCGATGTTTAACACCTGCGATGTTTAACACCTGCGATGTTTAACACCTGCGATGTTTAACACCTGCGATGTTTAACACCTGCGATGTTTAACACCTGCGATGTTTAACACCTGCGATGTTTAACACCTGCGATGTTTAACACCTGCGATGTTTAACACCTGCGATGTTTGGTAGAGTCAAACTGGCAGCTACCCTGCACCATTGAACTATATACAAACTGGAACGCTAACTCAATACGCCAAACCCGAAAAAAAGGATGAAGCCAAGCTAGTTTTTCTGAGTTTTTACTTGAAATACTTAACGCCGAACATTGGGCTGTATGAAATTGAAGCTATTAAAAAGTTATATTTGATATAAAAACTTCAAGACTTTAGGCAAAATGGAAATACTTAAAAAATACAAAAACAACCGCAATTTTGTAAAATACGGCAAATTTTCCCTCAAAGTTTTAAGTGTTTCCCTTTTACCTAAAGTCTTGAAGTTTTTATATCAAATACAACTTTTTAATAGCTTCAATTTCATATACAGCCCAATGTTCGGCGTTAAGTATTTCAACTCAAAACTCAGAAAAACTGAATTAAGCAGGCTTCAATTTCCCCCCTGCGTTAGCGTTCCAGTCTATTATAGTTCAATGCCCTGTACCTTCCCACATGGGAGCGAGCCAGCGAGGCGAAATTATAATCAGAGATATGTATATTGCAGAATCAAACCACGATTGCAGAGATAAATGGCACATGCCCTGACCACTGATCTGAAAAGTAGACTGGATGGCGCAACCTATTGTTCATTGGCGCAGAAAATGAAGCCAGTTAAACATTGCTAGACAATAGGAATCCGCCATTACTGAGGGACAAAATATACAGGGTGTCCCAAAAAAAAGTAAACCCTTTGAAATTAGCATTGCTGTGAAACAAAACTTGAACTGTGTGTTAAGAAAGGATCCAGAAGCTTTTTGTCTTCGTTTGAGGCCTGTTTTAGATGACGAATTGTCGTCCACAAAGATATTTCATATTAAACTTGACGAGTTAAATTCAACGGAAATTCGACATGTAAAACAGGCCTCAAACGAAGACAAAAAGCTTCTGAATCCTTTCTTAACACACAGTTCAAGTTTTTCTTAATTATACCCATGTGTGAATTGAATACAATAGGTTGTTTGACAGCGATGCTATGAAGCATCAAATAAATTTCACCATTACACGCTAAAAATGTTGTCAGTTGGTTAGTATAAATGGCCGACGTCCGGCTTCACTTTTAACACAATAGATACTAAATCCAGTATTATTTCCAAATCAGTGGCCCTGGCCAATGCGTCAGCTGCATCTTGCAACGCAATTTCGGACAAAGAGCGGATATTAGGTAAGAAGTATATTCGCAGAGAAATTGTGAGCATGAATCTCGTTTTACTTTGCCGATATTTTTCTTACTAAACATGCCCAGAAGGCAACAAAGAAATGAATAAGAATTATAATATCGTTGGAGTGAAACGCGGACCATGCATATTCGCAGTTTTTCTGTGCGTACATTTCTACATACAATAACATAGCTCTGTGCATAAATTACGTTGCAAGTTGTAGGAATAATTGCCGACCAATACTCTCTCTTGCACTGGCCAGTACTCACCCTCCTGGGAAAGGTTGCGTGGTACGTCTTGCGACGGCTTGTGCTCGTCATATGGGAGCAATTTTATTGTCTTTCGTTGAGACGCAACAAAGAAAGGTAGAAGATTATGTAATTTATCAAAATGTTTTGCCTAAAATGAAAATGGGTGTATAAGATGCTATATCTTCCAAGTTACATACGAAATGCCTATCATAATTTATCGTAATTTATAACCTCGTATCCCTTGATAAACATTTGATTGCCATCTGGTGTCCTCAGAATTTTGTGATGGCGAATTTCGCCTTCATTGTCTCTGCAATACGATTAATTATATTAAACTGGATGGTTCTATCAGTTCTAAACTATTCTCCTTAGAGGTTCAGTAAGAACCATCTCTTCATTGTCCAATGTTACTACAGGAGGAAACCTAGACTAAACTAACTTTATTTATACTGGATAGCAATATCATTTATAAACTCTTCTCCTTAGAGGTCCAGTATGAGCCATCTCTTGTTAGTCCAGTGTTACTACAGGGGGAAACCTGAACAAAAAATACTACATTTATACTGAATAGCTCTATCAGTTCAAAGTTGTTCTCCTGATAGGTCCAGTAAGAGCCATCTCTTATTGGTGCAGTGTTACTACAGGAGGAAAACTAAACTAAACTACTACATTTATACTGGATAGCTCTATCAGTTGAAAGCTGTTCTCCTTATAGGTCCAGTAACAGCCATCTCTTATTGGTCCATTGTTACTACAGGAGGAAACCTAAACTAAACTAACTTTATTTATACTGGATGTCTGCATAGCCCTACGAGTTCTGAACTATTCTCTCAAGAGGTACAGCAATTGTAAAGTTAATTGGTCCATTGTTACTACAGGGGGAAACCTAAGCTAAACTAACTTTATTTATACTGGAGTTTCTTGTCAAAGTTTCTACAATAATTGTTCGCAACTGATTCCAGTTTCTTTCCTTACTTGAGTGAGATTACATATCCCATATTTTTACTAGTTACGACATCAATATAGTCTCTGACAATAAAAACTCCATTTTCCTCATTGGGTAGTATTTCTTGAACATCTTCTCGACGTAACGATGCCTGATACCAGCTAGGGAAATAAAGAATGCATATATATTTGTAATCAGCTAAACCGCATGTTTATGCCTGTTGCAACGTAATACACATTTTCGGATAACTCGCATGCTTAGTGACTGCTGTAGTGATCAGGTGCATACCTCCGAGACTGCATACCTCCGAGACTGCACACCTCCGAGACTGCATACCTCCGAGACTGCATACCTCCGAGACTGCATACCTCCGAGACTGCACACCTCCGAGACTGCATACCTCCGAGACTGCATACCTCCGAGACTGCATACCTCCGAGACTGCATACCTCCGAGACTGCACACCTCCGAGACTGCACACCTCCGAGACTGCATACCTCCGAGACTGCATACCTCCGAGACTGCATACCTCCGAGACTGCATACCTCCGAGACTGCATACCTCCGAGACTGCACACCTCCGAGACTGCACACCTCCGAGACTGCATACCTCCGAGACTGCATACCTCCGAGACTGCATACCTCCGAGACTGCATACCTCCGAGACTGCACCGTACCTCCGAGACTGTATTGATCGTGTGTACAGGCCTTAAGAATGCTATAGTATATACATGTCTATCATTTTTGACAGTTGTGTTCATCATTCGCGTAACTTACCTTTGATCCCCAGCCAAAAGCTGCTCCTGAATTTTATTCTCGTCGACGGTCATCGAGACATTTTCCGCAATGCTTTCGGCGTGATCAACCAACTGCTTTATCTAAGAGAAATTGATACTTAATGCAATGCGATTTTCTTCTTCTGATGGATGCGAACGAGTGGATGAGTTAGAATGTTCAGATGATGGTGCATATACTCAGAATATTCATAACTAATCCACTCGTTCACATCCATGAAAAGAGGAAAATCGCACTAGAAATCGCCCGTGTGAACTGGCCTTAAGGCTCTTTTCCACTCATCGCAAAACCAACTCGCAAGCCCGCTGCGAGTGTTTGCATCTAATTAAAATTAAGTATCGAGCATTTTGATTGGATAAAAGTACTCGCAGCGAGCTTGCAAGTTGGTTTTTGCGATGAGTGGAAAAGAGCCTTTAGACTACGTTCACACGAGACCGGACGAATTCGGGACCGTACGCAAATTCGTCCGGTTCCACTTGTTCACACGGAACCGGATTAATTGTGATACGAAAAGTGTTCACACGGTACCGGATGAATTGTAGCCCCCGAAGTACACTTGTAGTAAACTTGTTTACGTCGTACAGCAACCGATAATTCGTTGAAAATCTTTGCATACTTCCTTCGGTTTTCTCGGTGGACACACGAGCAAATTGCCAACTGTAGAACAGACAATTGCAGCACCCCAGTCAATCCTGTTAAGAGGGCTAAAAGCGCTGCCACTAACTGAGTTTTCATATCTTTTTGACGAAGTACGTATGCCGTATATTTTTGAAAAACGACAAGTGTTTTCAGCTTTGCCAGGCTTTGCTTTCCTTGTTTTTGTTATTAACCTTAATACTTCATGTTAGTTTAATATATTGAGCTAGTATTATCTCATTCCCAATCCTCTACCGTGCAAATTGGTATTGAAAAAGACCGGTTCCGCTGTTCACACGGGCCAGTCAAATTTGGGAACCGTTCCGGTAAAAAGCGAGACCTAATTTTTTTGGGTCTCGAATTCGTACGGTTAGCGGTGCTCGAATTCGCCCGGTTTCATGGGTCCCGTGTGAACGCAAGGCGCAATCGTACAAATATTCGTCCGGTCCCGAAATCGTCCAGTCCCGTGTGAACGGGGACTTAGCCTGCGAATAACAGGCGTCCGATTGTATCGAGGAACGAAACAATCGGGTGGCTGTTATTAGCAGGCTAACGAGTACTTGCCATGTTTGTTTTCTATTTCTAACCCTGCATACAATAGTTCGAATCAACAGTGCCCTCGAATAAGCACCCCATATTGTAGTGATCACGCCACCGGAAGTGGACTTAACTTACCAAATATGGACATGGGACAAAAACAATTCGATGGCATTTGATATACAATACATACATATATTTTCATCAAGCATGAATACAAACCTGCTCCGGTGGCAGAGCATATCGGAAACTTTCTGTTGACGACTTTCGAGACAGACTGCGTACTGGAGAGGACGCTGGTGAACGTTGAGGAGGAGATGCTGTAAATCATGAATACAATGGAATTATAGTTTTATGTAGATTCGATTGCAATTAAACTTTTATCAAATAATGGTAGTGGTGATGGTGATGATGTTAGTGATGATGGTGATGATGATAGTGGTGATGATGGTGGGTGGTAATGGGTAACGGTTGTGATGATGATTGTAGTGGTGATAATGATGGTGATGATTATGCAGATCTATGATAGTAGTGATGGTGGTGGCAATGGTAGTGGTGATGATGGTAGTGGTGATGATGGTGGTGGCAATGGTAGTGGTGATGATGGTGGTGCTAATAGTAGTGATGATGATGATGGTGATAATAGTAGTGATGATGGTGATAATAGTAGTGATGATGGTGATAATAGTAGTGATGATGGTGATAATAGTAGTGATGATGATGATGGTGATAATAGTAGTGATGATGATGATGATGATGATGATAGTAGTGATGATGATGATGATAGTAGTGATGATGATGATAGTAGTGATGATGATGATAGTAGTGATGATGATGATAGTAGTGATGATGATGATAGTAGTGATGATGATGATGATGATAGTAGTGATGATGATGATGGTGATAGTAGTGATGATGATGATGATGGTGGTGATCATCACTAGATGATGATGGTGATAGTAGTGATGATGATGATGATAGTGATGATGATGATGATAGTAGTGATGATGATGATGATAGTAGTGATGATGATGATGATAGTAGTGATGATGATGATGATGATAGTAGTGATGATGATGATGATAGTAGTGATGATGATGATGATGATAGTAGTGATGATGATAGTGATGATGATGATGATGATAGTAGTGATGATGATGATGATGATGATGATAGTAGTGATGATGATGATGATAGTAGTGATGATGATGATGATGATAGTAGTGATGATGATGATGATGATGATGATGGTGATAGTAGTGATGATGATGATGATGATGGTGATAGTAGTGATGATGATGATGATGATGGTGATAGTAGTGATGATGATGATGATGATGATGGTGATAGTAGTGATGATGATGATGATGATGATGATGGTGATAGTAGTGATGATGATGATGATGATGATGATGATGATGATAGTAGTGATGATGGTGATAGTAGTGATGATGGTGATAGTAGTGATGATGATGATGATGATGATGATGGTGATAGTAGTGATGATGATGATGATGATGGTGATGATGATGATGATGATGATGGTGATGATGATGATGATGATGATGGTGATAGTAGTGATGATGATGATGGTGATAGTAGTGATGATGATGATGGTGATAGTAGTGATGATGATGGTGATAGTAGTGATGATGATGATGATGATGATGGTGATAGTAGTGATGATGATGATGATGATGATGATGATGATGATGATGATGATGATGATGATGATGATGATGATGATGATGATGGTGATAGTAGTGATGATGATGATGGTGATAGTAGTGATGATGATGATGATGGTAGTAGTGATGATGATGATGGTGATGGTAGTAGTGATGATGATGATGATGATAGTAGTGATAGACAAACTATGATGTTCCATGATGCAATTTATGTTGAGGATAAGTATTACAAACTTACGTGGATGTTGAGGGCTAAGAGGTGGGCTTACATGTCCACTGCCTGGTAAAATATAACCTTGTTTTCTTGGTGATTCACCCTAAAAACAAAATCATTTAAATTTTGAAGACTTTAATACGACACCCAAGGTGTTCATGGTTTTGTACATTGCACTTTTTTGTACATTGCACTTTTTTGGGCATTTGCCAAACAAATTGTCTGAAAATCAATAAATTTTCTAAAGTTTAAATCTTCTTGTGTTTACAAATTACTGGTAACTCTTCTATTAAGCCCCCTTATTTCAGACTTGCTTGAAGAGGGGGGTGGATGGGTGGAAGGGCCTTCTTTAAGTAAGAAATGCAGTAAGTAAGAAATGTGAGCTTCGAGGCAAATCAGTACTGGTACTCATGTGCTTCTTAGTTGCTTGGGGGTGGGGGTGACTTTACAAGGGCTAAACAGGGGGCTTGGCAAATTTCTTCCTCTTACAAGGGGGATTATTAGAGAGAGGAGCTAGTAAATTTGAGAGGGGATGCAGTATAATATACTTACGCTCATTGATCGTTGAAAGGCATTGATCCAATCATCGCGGAGTTGTTGATTCTGCGTCTGAAGAATAGAATTGATTGCCATTTTTGAATAACATAAAAATTTAATATAATCATAAAAATACTAAAAATAATACATAACATTCTAACAGGAAATTCGATTTTCTTACTCTCAAAATGATCTTTCTTTTCCCCTTGATCATGTGCCATTCATTATTCTTTTTTTGCAGTTCTATGTTTGTCGTTCCTTCCATTGGAAAGAATCCTGCATACTACAGTATATAAAACAATTAAAAATAAACTATTTTACATTCTGCTTGATCGATCAAAGTTAAATGTTTATATGTACATGAAGATGTCAAGGGAAGGACATATTCATATTTAAGACATAACCATAAGCAGTTGCCAAAAATGCAACAGACCTTTTTCATAATGACATCACACAGGGATAAACACTTTTTTAGTTACAATGGACCATTCCCCTATTAGACTAACTTTTGAACTAGGAAATTGTATCAGTACAGCTGGAAAGAGCATCCTAAGTTTAGCAAAATTGCAAGGTTTGGTTGCAAAATGTTGTAAAATATAGCGCTGTGAAGTTGGTAAATTTTGTATATTTTTGTATTATGCACGGAAAACGGTTACCACTTTTAAAAAAGTGGTAACCGTTTTGCGTGCGTAATACAAAAAATATACAAAATTTACCAATTTCGCAGGGCTATATTTTCCACATTTTACAACATTTTGCAACCAAACTTTGCAATTTTACTAAACTTAGGATGCTCTTTCCAGCTGTACTGATACAATTTCCTAGTTCAAAAGTTAGTTTATAGAATCAGTCCCAACTGACAAATTATATGATATGAAAAAAAAAGTTCAGTATAGGCCTTCTGGCTGAAATAGAACTATGAACCTGCTATGCCCTGCAATGCATGTGTAGTTAGAGTGAGGTGGACCACAAATGCCTAACATCCCCATGTCTCGCTGTTTATGGATTCCTAACCCAAATACTAAATCTAACACATGGACAACGTGACGTAAATCTATAGCCCAGAATTAATTGTCAGAAAGTGCATGTGAGAAAGCCACTGTGTATATAATTATAGACAATGTGTACCACATTAATTTGTGCTTACATTTTCTTTTATTTGTGTGTTTACATCTTTGAAAAAATGTAAATTCTTCTTTTTAAGCTCGCACCAATATTTTGACCACTAAATCAATGAAAAGTAAATATTTTAGAGGAAGGGGCCAATCATGCAAATAGGGAGTGGGTCATCACTTTTTATCTAGAAATATCACTCCCTTACCTAACTGGCAAACTAGTAAAAATGCTTGATGAATAACAGAAGGGTGACGGGCATAACTTAAGCAAGGGGCAACAACCTCCACCCCCCCTTCCCAATTACGTGAAGGCTATTTTTGTGAAAATTTGAAATCCTGGGGAAAAACTTTTAAAGGTGCTGTTACATGGTATAATTTTGCACAGTACATTGCAGAGGTGTTATAACAAACAATAGATTGCAATGCGATTTCCCACAATCTTGATAAAAAATAGCATAAAGATGGCGATGGCAACCGTTTGGCACCAAATTATCTGGTAAGAGTCAATGGGAAGCCATTTGGCGAGTAAACATTCATACACAAATACGCTTGATGCGAGCAGGGACGCTGGAGATGGGGTAGAGGAGGGCAGCGCACCTCCTGCCTTTCCTAATTGGGGCAAATATATAAAATATATAAATATAACAATAATAATACTGCCAAATTATAGAAAAGAGAATACAACTGTAAACTAGACAATCAGTTAATTTTCTATTGTTTTTATTCTGTACTTGTTTATATTTATTTGTTTATAGTTTATATAATAAATTACAATTAAAGGAGTTAAAATTTGAGAATCATTGAAATCCCATTGAAAGGGCATGCTGTGAAGAGTTCTCTTGACTGCCCTACCATTGCTTCGACATCCCTGGATGCAAGTAGTCTTGCAATAATTTTGGCCGTTGAAATTGGGCCGTTGAAATTTGGCCATCTTGCAACACCATTACGACACAAGTTACATGAAAAATTAGGTCATGTAACAGCACCTCTAGATGCTTTGCACCTTCAGCAGTATTAAAAAATTACCAAAATGACATCATGGCTTTAGGGACCAGTCATTATTTATGGAGGAGGGTGGGGGACGAAAAGTGAGGGTGGGTCACAGGTATTTTAGTTATGAAAAAAAGGGGGGGGGGTTCATTTTTCATTTTGACACTTTAAGGGGAGGGGGATAATTGGATAAAAGCAAATGCCTTAAATTTTAACATATTTTGTCACTGGTCTTCACGTTACTACACTGATCTAATCATTCACTTTATTTATATTGAACTATCAATGTTTATATTGTCTATACTTGTATACGATAAATAATTGTATTTAGATAACTAAGCAACAACCAACGGGGTATTACTGTAAAAGTACAAATTAAAACGTTTCAGTTATTATTTTGTCAGATTAGACAAGGTTTGATCATTAAAAATACCAATCCATATTCCATACAAACCTTTTCTCTGGGGGGGTGTCTTGAAATAAATATCATGGGGGGTCAGTTAAAATTTGAAGATCTAAAAGTAGGGGTCACAATATATTTTTTCACTCAAGTCAAGTATTTATCCCCCACCCCCCTCCATAAATAATGAGTGGTCCCTTAGCTACCACCTGTTGATGTGCAATGCACACAAAAATAGACATCCTAAGGTGAAATTCGTATTAATTCATAAAGTCAAGTGACAAACGTTTGACATTTATTAAAAATTACAATTAATTAAAGCAAGAAACAAAAGTCTATTTGTTTTTGTCTGTTGAAAACTGCGCATTTATTATATATAGCGAAGCTTTTGATTCCTAAGCTTATATTATTAACACTAATGATGATCCAACATATCATGTTCAACACTCGAAATAAATATTTCCGCGCACCATGTATTATTCTCTATATATTTACTGCCATGCAAATTACCCAAAGAAATTATAATTTATAAATAGAAGTCGCTCAACGGAAGTATATAATTGAAAACTATTAAGATAATCATTCTTTTAAACAGCAATTTATACTTTGAGATATATTTCAACTACGACAAAATGAAACCATTTAATACGCTACCATATATAGCAAAGAAACAGGAATGATTAAAAGCAAACAGGCCTGAAATTGTTGACAATAACAATTCAGATATTTCTAAATTGTTCTTAGTTCCTTAAGTTTTGTAATACAACTATTAAACAATCCTTTGTCAATTGCTAGGATTTAAAAGCCAATATTAAACAGTGAAAAGTAAAACATTGCGTATAATTGCGTATAGGATATATTAAAACTTCCTTCCTTCAAATATAAAAATACCATAGACAAGTATACTTCCGCATGATTAAACAGTGCATGACCGACTTCACCGCGAACCAACATATTTTTGAGATTTAAATAAGTGTACACATTTTATCGAAGCTTTACATACATTGAAAACAAAAGCATTTCCATGGTTTTCTCAATTCGGGAAAAGCTTCCAACTTGTAGCAATATTCCGTTAATGGCGGCATATCGGTAACAAGTAGCCTGTCATATCATACACAAGAATGTAGATCATTTCAACTTTTACAACATACCTTACCGAACTTTCCCTTCATTTCTAAGTATCCCTCATAATATTTATCGATATTTTCGGGCACTGTATCGTTGTATAACTGTTCATAAGCACCACTAGATGTGTCTAAAGCCATCATGAAACTTACACCAAATTACACTACAAAGGCAAGAATTAGGTCATACTTGACTGATCATTTGCTCATTTTGCATAAGGAAATAAACCATTTTCACTCCCGCTGTTCAACGTGGCAAACCGAGATATTTTTCTCCAGGAAAAGTACTATATAAATTGTTCACCACGACCTTTTTAGTATTTAAAGAAAACAATTTTAGCAAAAAATTCGTAAGTGTTTTCTTCGAAATGTCTTCAGAAAAATAAGTTTATATTATCTGCAGACTGCATTTTCTAAATTCCAAACAACCACATTGTTTATAAACCGCCAAATCTCACCCGCGCGATTTCGTCGGTGTTTTGGCCAGAAAATTTTGTCGGTTCGTGATTTATGCTAACATTTGCAATGCTTTTGTTTACCTTCGTGGAAACATCGAGACTCGAGAAGAAAGAATTCCCTCTTTCTGATTGAGTAGCTGTCGTGTACTTCACATAACTTTTTATGAAGTGAATGATTGTACATAGAACATATATGGGTTAAATTGTTCAAAATCGTGAAATGCAACATTTTGTCAATGAGACAATACAAAAACATGTGCCCATATGAAAATATGAGACGGTAGGCTAAGTAGTTTCATTCCGTCGTGAGTACTGACATGAGATTTTTAGCTGTTGAATGACACGTTTTTCATCCAATATGGAGAAAAAGTGAGCAAATACGAGTCCGATAAAAATTGTTTGTCGAAATCGCATATTTTCAGCTCTGTGCCTAATTAAAGCAGTGCATAACAAAAGAAAATCAATTAATCACGAATGTGTCATTTTAACAATGAGTTTAAAGCTCGTTTACAAGATGTTTATAATAATTATGCATACGCAGGTATTTTATTGAAGTGAAATTCATCAAAAAAAATTCTAAAGGGAGTTAATTTTCAATAGACTCAATTCTCAACGGTGAAAATATGCAATTTCGACAAACAATTTTTATCGGGCTCGTATTTGCTCATTTTCCCTCCATATTGGATGAAAAACGTGTCATCCAACAGCTAAAAGCCTGATCTTTATGATTATGAAAAAATTACGTTCATGCACCGAGTAATTAACGCACAGTGGCATGCTAAAGTTGGATTACCTTTTTTTTGAGACACCCTGTATAGATTGTTTGGAGCGCCAAGCGTGCAGACTTCTACTTCTTTACCTTAGATGTATTGCACCAATGAAATCATCTCTTTCCATAATCTTCTTAATTCCATTACTCCACTCCATATTATCTTTCGTCTTCCTCTGGGTCTTTTCCTTTTTACATGTTCTATCATTCATTATAACCAAACCATCTCATTCTTGCTTCTTCTACATTTTTTATTATGCTTTCTACTCCAACCCTTCTTTTAACCTCTTCGTTTGTAAGATATCAGCGGGACTCGGCGCGCAAGCAAATGTTACTCAAAAATCATATCATTAGGTTAATAGGTTGGGAATATCATGAGACACTTTCCAATTTAAAGTTTTAAACCATGCACATATGAAGTTTTTCAATTTGTGAAGTTCATGGATAACTATTAATGCGCTTTCCATTGCAAATCAATCAATAACCATTACAACACGGCACATAATGTAAATATTACAACACATAATGTAAATATTACCAATAAAAATGCTGAACAGCTAAACATGTTTTCTTGTGTGCAAATCAAGGCATATTTTAACATATAACTCACACAAAATTGGCCCCCCACTCCCTGGGCCCTTTATACATTGGGTCGTTTACAGAGTAAATGATTTGTCTGTGTTTAACGAAATATTGTTTTTATGGCTTATTTTGTTAGACATTTTTAAAGTTTTAGTTAAAACATTGAAATACTATTGGCTTGGCAATTCAGAGCTCCAGGGCTCGCGCCTTCAGCACTCAGATTAAGGGCCCTTTTTCACAAATGGTCCCCCACTTAGAAATCCTTAAAATATGCCCTGGTGCAAATTGCAATCTAATTGTTTTATAAAAGGAAAACACTTTGCATTAATGTCTGTCTGTGAAACATTCAGTATTCTATTGATTAAATTTACAAATTATTAAAATGATCCAGAATTCTATATGAAATGGTAACTAAGAGCCTTCAATAAATTAGCTTGTACTGACTACCTGTATATATAATTTAAAATTTGTGGAAATAAGTCCAGGAAAATAGCAAATTATTTCAATAGATTTACTATAGTTCGCATTCTTAGAATATTCAACATTCTATTATTTTAAACTTATGTTTATTCACCGTATAATACTCATGCCAGCTTTGTCTTCAATTGCCAATATCTGACCGGGGGGGACTTGCCTTCAGTTACCAAAATAGTATCTAACCGGGGGGGCTGGTAGGTCATCATCTTCGTCTGACTGTCCATCCTCAGTAAAGGACACAATAAGATCAACATATTTCGATTCCGGTGGGGGGTTGACTAACTTCACCATTCTATATAAAGATAATGAGATCGGGAGTTTAACCCAGCGATCGAAACCTATGAGAGTAATATCCTAAGAGATGAAGTGAAACCAAAAGAGGATATAGCCATATAGGTGTGTTTCACCATGCACTACCCTGCGAGAAAATTATGTTTATTCTATTCATCATATCTGTGGTAGCAAAAAAGATGAGAGATGCCTCGTACTAATAAGTTTCGAAACACTTTTATTGTACATAGTTGCATTAGGAAGAACACAGGTCAACTTTAGAATTTTAACTTACCAGTAGTTTTTAAATTTAATATATATATATATACCGGGTGTCCCAAAAAAACTTACGGTGTTTGATTTAATGTAGCGCAAAAACTGCAACATGTTTTTGGAGGGCCACAGGTGTTTCAGTGTAAACTGTTATGTGTTACCCTCGGTAAATAAAGTGGTATTAGTATTATTATTATTATTTCACTCAAATAAGTTTCATTATAAACATTATTTAAAAACAGCTAACTTAAATTTTGGTATATAACATTTGAATTTTAATGCAATATTGACCAAGCTACAGATGTTTGATGTTGAACAAGCATTTTCTGAAACTGCCAAAAATTATGATCTGGGAAAGCTTGTCCTTGAGCATGAATACATCGTCTTGCTCTGGAAACCATGCCATCAAAGGAATTTTGGATCAGTTCTTCATCCAAAGTTTCACATGCCAAAACATTTGCCTCACGAAGCTGCATGTCTTCAATGTTTTCAACTAAATTTTTGTCAATGCGTATATTATTCCATTTATATTCCCAAGGGTTACAAAAGACAAAAAAAAAATCTACTAGGAAATAATCTGAAGTTAAAGTTAACTTCATTGAAATTGACAATACTCGTGATAGAATGGCAACTGTTTTCAAATTAATTTAATAAGCCTTGTTTTCTCGTTTTCTCACTAATTTTAGAAACGTACCGCAACATCAAACATCTGTATCTCGGTCAATATTGCATCAAAACTCAAGTGTTATATACCAATATTGAAGTCAGCCATTTTTGCATACAATAAAACTTATTTGAGTGAAATACCTGTTGTAGTTTTTGCGCTACATTAAATAAAACACCGTACGTTTTTTTGGGATACCCGCGGTATAACATGTTTGTAAACAACTTTTCAATTACACCCCAAGCCAAAATGGACATAAATTATTTTTAAAGATGAAATCTAATCCCTCATAATTATACAACAAAACTTTTAAATATACAATAAAACAAGTGGGTTTTAACTAATTGCTACCAAACAGATGGCCAAAGTATCTGAGTTAGCCACCATATGCTGCGCAATTCAGCTTCAGCTTTTTGCTATGTAATTTTTAATAAACCAATCTATCTATCTAGTATAATTTTCATGCGCATGCGTTAAAACGAACTTTATTTATAAGCAAACGTCCAATATGCCCCATCGTTCTGTTCACTTTTCATTCAGCAATTACTCCAATCATACATAGAGCTCAGTGGTTAAATCTCCTCCAGATATTATTGCTTGACTAATTGACTTGATTCAGCCACTTACGTTTGTTTAAGACGCTTTGTATGTCCTGGAAGAATCGGCATATACAGCACTTTTACACCAAATGACACGAGAGTCGTTTCAAAATTGTATTTGTCCTAAAAAGGCGAACATATATAATCAGAGGCGCTGCCAAAGGGGGGGTGGGGCAAGTGCAAGTGGTTATTCCTAGGCAACTAGATAATATTAACGACTTGTAATCACCACATTTATTTATTTATTTGTTTATTGATTATATTTTCAACAAAACAATCATATTTGTCGCAAAATCGTGATTGTGTGATTCCAGTGCATGTTTCAAGGGGCTTCGGTGGCGCAATCGTCAGAGCACGCGCCTTTCACCTCTGATATCGTCGGTTCGAGTCCCGTTGGGGACGACTTATGATAGCTATGTGAAAAGAGTTAGTCAACGCTCTGCCGAAAGTCGTGGGTTTTCTCCGGGTACTCCGGTTTCCTCCCACAGGGAATGTTAACAGGGTGGGTTGGGTTTAACCCCTAACTGGCCCTTCCACCGTAGCTCTGCTCCGTGACGGCGAGCAAAAGGTGGCTGCTATATGCGCCTAGAAAGCCTTCGACTTGGTCACGTTGAGCTGTGTCCTTCGCAATTCAGCTTAGCTCTCAGCTGCAAGTAAGGATAATAAGCACACACCCTTACTAGCGATAAACGACATGCTTGAGTGGTTTCAGGATCGAACTACCTGAAAAATATCACAAGAACTTCGACGTTTCGTGTGAAGGCCTCTCGTCTGGAAGTCAGTAGCGTGGGTTGGGAAAAAGACATGCGTTTTCACAAGTTTCATATTTTGATCCTATAAACCCTCTGGTATATAAGTATATTTCAGTGGTGTAACTTAACTTTTTTGACCACTTGCGATCAGGGCAAGTTGGACATGAAAAATGGTTGCCCTGAATTCACTTGCCATTCGATCTAGCTTCGGTTCACATAATAACAAACTTTGAAGCAAATTATTGCAGTAAGCGTGATATACTGATGGGTAATCTACACCAATCATATACACGAATCACCATTCATTTATTTTCTTCAAGAATTGAAGTTGAATTTAAGTCGAGGCACAATGTCCGTCGGACAATGTTCGTCGAGGCATGTTCATTTATTTACATTTTTCAAATTATCGAGCAGAATGAATCGTTAACTGGTCTATATTTTACTCATTTAATACTGTACTTGGGGATAATAACTTAGAGATGACCAGCATTCTCTGGCAAAGCTGAAACAGAAAGCAACTTGCCCGATCGGGCAACCAAGAAGAAACTTCTGCTTGACCGTAATGATTTTCACTTGTCCTGAGCAAGCGTTAAGTTACACCACTGTATTTGTCGCCATGCAAAGGGTATTTATAAAGACGTACTGTACCTTAAAGTATTTGATGAAATCTTTCAGTGTAAACATCTTATTCCCCTGAACGTCCCATCTATTCCACAACGTGAACGACAGACCATCCCTGGTGGAAAAATTCAAAATATATTGCAGTAAACTTGATTGATCTAAACGCTGTTTTCCACCTTTCACATGCAGCATTATTACCTCCACCGAGAGGTTATGTTTTGACCAGAATTTGTGTGTGTCAGTTTGTTTGTCTGTTTGTTGACACGATAACTCACAAAATATCGAACATTTTTATACGAAAATTTGTGGAGGTAACGGGCATATATAGGCCAAGGACAAATCGATTAAATTTTGGTTCGATTTGGATGCAGAAAATTGGATGGAAATTTGCAAACGTTTGTCCACAGGCGGCCCAATTTCAGGGTGAATGATCAGGAGTTGCGGGTTTTTAAGGGCTTTTATACTCAACCAAAACTATTCTAAAAATATTCTTAAATTAATCAAATAACTACACTTTAACAATTAAATATAGTTGACATGATAGTATAATGACGAGCAACACACAAGTTGACACAACATATAGGCCACAGAAAAGGTTGCATAAACCGCTCTAAATGAGCCCATGGAGTAATTAAAAGAAAGCAAAGGCATTATACTATCATGTCAACTATATTTCATTGTTAAAGTGTAGTTATTTGACTAATTTAAGAATATTTTTAGAATAGTTTTGGTTGAGTATAAAATTTGTTTATAAAAGCCGTTAAAAACCCGCAACTCCTGAGCATTCACCCTGAAATTGGGCCGCCTGTGGTTTGTCTTGCTTTTCCCAGTTGAACATAACTGAATGCGTAATTAGTGCATGTATAATTTATGCATGAATACTTAATTTGTTAATGGAGGTATGCAGTCCCTGAGCGCCCTCTAGTTGGTAATTTTTGGTCGTTATATTTTTCATACACTGGACATATAAGATGATCATATATAAATAATTTACATACCTGATGACAGTACGTGTGGCTGGGGCAGGTTGAGAAAATACAAACACTGGCAAAGCGAGGTTGAGAAAGCAGTTTCGATAATCGTCAAAAGAACTTCCTTTAATTACTTTGATTAATTCGATGGTCACCTAAAACACAAAAAGGTTGACTTTACTTTCAATGCGTGTTTGTCAACTAGTTGAGTTAATTAGTAACACAGGGCAACGAGAGGGTCGGTCAATTTCCACATTAACAACCACAACTTAAATACATCGATTTCATATCCTTAAACTATCCCAATCCTAATCTCAGTCCTAATCCTTACCCTAATACTAATCTAAGTCATTTTAACCTAATTCTAATCCTAATCTTAACCGTAATTCATAGTTAGTAATCTAGTTCTAACTCTAACCGTAATCCTAACACTACCGCTAATCGTTATCCTTGTCCTAATCCGAACTTCAATTCTGCCGGGTGACTTTCCGTATTATACTATCCCGAAAATTACGTCACAAGGATTAGGATTAAGGGTTAGGATTAAAGGTTGAGGTTAGGATTAGTGTTAGGATTAGAGTTAGGATTAAGATTAAGTTTGTATTAAAATTCCGGTTGTCAATATGGGAATTGAGCAGGATTAGAGTCAGGATTAAGGGTTAGAGTTAGGATTAAGATTAAGTTTGTATTAAAATTCAGGTTGTTAATATGGAAATTGAGCAGGATTAGAGTCAGGATTAAGGGTTAGGATTAGTGTTAGGATTAGAGTTAGGATTAAGATTAAGTTTGTATTAAAATTCAGGTTGTTAAATGGAAATTGAGCAGGATTAGAGTCAGGATTAAGGGTTAGGATTAGAGTTAGGATTAGAGTTAGGATTAAGATTAAGTTTGTATTAAAATTCAGGTTGTTCATATGGAAATTGAGCCATTCTGCCAATCAACGTTATTGTGACGGCATTTCCAGACAGCAGCGATAATATGCCTGATTGAGTTCGAATATGCAAAGTCGCCCTAAAATTTCAATTGCTTACCAGACCAGAGACAGCCGCAGTTGTAGTTGCAATGGCAGGAACAATGCGCCCTGCAATCTTCTTTGTTTTAAAACGATCAGCATTTTCGATATTATACATCGTCGCACGAAGATTCTGGGAGAATAAAACATAATTTAGGCATGTCCCATTTCATTTATTAATTTTAAAAAAACACGACATGGAAAACATCGATTTATTCACGTTTTACAGCAGTTAATAGCAATGACTAAAAGATCAAAATAGACTTCAATACAGGGACTTTATACAAAACATGTTTTTCTTGCCTATATTCGCTCAAAAACAAAGTTTTGACTGAATTTGCCAGTCTTCAAAACTCTTTTTAGTCATTTTGAAAGTGCATTTTCCCCGCGCGGTTCATAGGACTTGATCATTGAAGTTAGCACTCCAGTTTATGTAGAGTTCACTGCCTTAAACATACCGAGCAAGCAGTGATATAGTCTATATGTCCATTGCTGTCGTCATCCTTTTCAAATTCCAACGGCGACTGTGCCAGCATGGCTGAAAAATAACACGGATTAATTATTTAGTTAAATTGCATAAGAGAGGGGTATAATAGCCTACGAGGTTCGCCAATTTCCGTCAGTGTGCACACAAAATGCTCATGCGTAATAGACAATTTTGATCTAGAAAAAAGTATATTGCCGGAAGAACATACTGCAAATAGTAAAATTGCAAAAATTGGTTGCGAGAAAAATATAATGTTGTAAAAATATAGCCTTGAGCTGTTTGCAGATTTGGTAACTGTGTACTACGTGCTTTAATTCGGAATGTTACCATATTTGGTCCGAGGTGTAGTCCCACATAACCAGCTTCAAAAGATTATAGATTTAAACTCTTTTACCGCATTTAACAATTCTCTGTCACTACTTTTAAAAATTTCTTATTATGTTCTTTGTAGCTATGTGATTGTTTCCCTTTTCCTTGCCTAGAACAAAATTTAGTCTATAATGCAAATTGTCTATTAACACATGTGAAATCATTTTGACGGAGTTCTATATCACCTAATTTAAACTTACATTTAGCAAAACTTCGTGAACTAAGGAAATTATTTAAAAACTTGCAAGCTTCTAACAGGACGTCTTCATCTTCGATTTTCTCGGACGACTTCTCCTCGCTTTCATCAACATCAATTGTCTATGAAATGCAAAAGAGAATTTTCTAGTATAAAAAGAAAAAAAGAGATAAAAAACAGAGTTTTCCTTGGGGAAAAAGTGATGGATCTACAAGTAGTTGGAGAAATGTTCTTGCAGAAGCAATTGGACAAGTACCTTGTTCGATGGCATAAATTCTGGAACTTCGATTTCGCGAAGAATCTGCTCTAAACTTTTCTTGGTTAAATCCTATCATAAAATATATCAAAATTTTATTCTATTCGGGACCTGCAGTCACGTGAGAATATTACGACAGGCTACATAATTCGCCATCTTGGGTGGCATTATCGTGGAATTCATCGAAGTGCTGTTTTCGCTTATATCTTGCGAAAAACGGACAGTTATAAAACAAGCTAACTTCGGTGTCCGAACTACCTGAAAAGATTAAAATCTCTTGAAGAAGGGCATCTTTTTCAGGTAGTTCAGACACCAACCACGGCAGCTCATTATCGAATATACTACGTACACGTGACCTCTACGTTCGAGACTTACCTCAGAAGTGAAGTGAATGCTGTGAACAGCCGCATGAAGTCTCGATGCGCTTTCCAGGAATGAGTGATGTCTAAAAATAGTAACCAAAATATAACCAAATACTTTTCTTAACAGTTCAAAGGCACGTTTTATTGAGAACGCAAATCTCACATACAATGTGTTGTTCATGTCAAATTCTATTGCTGTGGGTGGTCGCTTTGGTGATTGCCAAAATAACGCTATAGAAGGGGAGAGAATACACTGTCCGTTAAAATCATGAAAATAATAGATATAGATAGAGAACTTGCTCCTAATTTTCTCACTTCTCAGTCAAACATTTGTCCAAAATACAGATTGGTACTTACTTCCATCACTTAACCTTGTATCACGTGGGAATGCGTGCAATAATTGTTTTGCCTAAAAATAGGAACTTTTCTTCAGCTATACTTTGATTATACATTCAATACTTTCAATACTGTATATACTCAGAGTTGCACAAAGCTGCGTGTAACACCCGTGAGGAAGGTTTACCGACATCGAGGAAGGTTGAAAGTGAAACACTGAATAGAACATTGCAAAGCAGTAAGTACTAGACTAGTCAGGCTAGTATTAGTAGCAACAGTCAGCACTCAGTCAGACTAGCAGTACTGCAATGGCCAACTGGCAAACCTACCCAGGCAAAAGCAGGTCGGGAAATTTCCAGTTATTTTAAGGAAGGTTGGGAAAACCCAAAATCCTACCCTAAGGTTGAAAACGTTGCCTTGCCATTACGAGTTTATTGCGCTTCGTTTGCGATTCAGTAGCGGCAAAGCTACGGTTTAGTTGCGGTGGTCGATCGGTGGTTGATCCAAAGATCTACTCCATATTAACAACGGTTTTTGTTAAGTTGTTTCAGTTTGTTTCGCCGTAGTACTGTGTATATATTTATTTTTATTCTACCAATAATAACGCACCTTATGATTATAATATTTTTCAAACTGTAATCTAGCTCGAGCTACACAATCACGCCACGTTCTTGGCCAAGACTTTAAATATTTCGCTACTAAAATAACACCGTCTGGTTTCTCACCACTTCTGAGTGACTATAGAAAGAGTATTAGGAAGGCATTAGGTAATACGAAAGCAAGACAAAAGTTAAAGCATTCACTGTAAATAGAAGAGGGTCGATTTAACCCATTGAAAGGAGTCATTTTTGAACCCAGAATTTCTTCCTGAGTAATGAGCATACTTCTTAAAAAAGCGATTTTGACAATAGGAAGCGATTTCAAGCGAAAATTATATATAGATATTTTTAGACCTAACCAGCATGCAGTAGTTGCGAAAAATGCAATAATTGAATCTGCAGCCCTGTGATTCCGGTACAACGCCCTGCCAACTGAGCTACAGAGTCCAGTTGTCAAGAGCTAACAAAAATTTCATGTACATATACTTCGGCATCCCGCTTTGTTCATTCCTTTTGGGAGTAATTGCCACTCCTTTAGTGCTTTAGCACACAAATTCAGAAGTCATTCTGAACCCATGGTGATGCCTAATGGATTTATGTCCCTAACCACAGACTCTTTCAATGTGATAACCCCCTTCACCCCCCCCCCCCCCGCGCCCCCGAAGATCTTAATGGATCTATGTTACCTGTAAGAGGTCAGGAACGGAGTTGTTGTTCGACCAGAACTTGTTGTACAACTGAGGCTTTTGTGAATAGCAGCTTTCAAACTAAAGGAAATGTATTCATGATTTTTAAAAAATACTAACTTTATTCATATTGGATAACTCTAACGGTTCTTAACTGTTCTTCCTAGAGGTCCGGTATAAGTATTATCTCTTTCTAGTAGAGAAAACCTGCGGTGTTTTGCCGAGTCAAACTTGAAGCAACTCGCGTGCGACTGAGGTTAAATTATAATCAGACAAACCTCGGGATCACAGAGGTGAAAAACACGTGCACTAATATAATAACAGAATTACACAAGATAGGGTCAATAAAAGCATTCAAATTTCATGACATCTACAAACCTTATTTCTCGCCCACTGGATAGTGTGATCAATAACAGCGGGGAAAGATTTTAGGGTACAATAAGGGACATCGCCATCTTCAGGATCACGCTAAAATATATCGTTAAAAAACAAGACATTTTTAAAAAGAAAAGTTAAATTATTACAAGTAGCTCGTCTTCTATCAAGAACACAAAGATTTTTAATAAACAATATTACTTGACACAACAAAACAGTACAAAAATACCTGACTGGAATAAGACTCCGTAAGATGTGGAACAACACACTAGCGCGGATTGGATAAAATGGACAAAAAAATGAATAAGTTTAATAGGAAGCAAACGTACTGATAAGCACAGTTGCACAAATCTGCGTGTATGCGGTACCACCGTTGCGGAAGGTTTACTGGCATTGAGGAAAGTTGAAAGTGAAACACTGAATAAAACATACATACATTATTCAGCTCACTCCCCGTTGGGGCTTTTCAGTGACCGTAGCCTACATTATGTACGTAGCCTACATTATCTATTTTTACAACAATTGTGATATTGCTTTCCCAATCTGTCTATCCTAACCCACCCAGTCAACTTTCCCTGTGGGAGGAAACTGGAGTGCCCGGAGAAAACCCACGACTTTCGGCACAGCGTTGACTTACTCTTTTCACATGAGTGTGATGAGTAAAGTCCTCAGCGAGAATCGAACTCAAGACTCAGAGGTGAAAGGCGCTTGTCCTGACGACTGCGCCACCGAAGCCCCTCAAAATAACATTGCAAAGCAGTATGTACTAGACTCTAGACAGGCTACTATAGGTCAGCACTCAGTCAGACTAGCAGTACTGAAATGGCCAACTGGCAAACCTACCCAGGCAAAAGCCTGCAGGTCGGAAAAGTTCCAGTTATTTTGAGGATGGTTGGGAAAACCCAAAATGTTTTTCAATTCTGCTGATAAGTTATTCACATGCCATACAAACCGGTCGACTGGTCTAGAATATCATGCTTTAAAAAGGAAATATAAATTGTGCTATTGTTTTAAACGCAAACCTGTATGTGGCCTTTAGGTCCCATTGTTCCAGATTCTAAAAGTGGAACTTGGTTCGTCACGCATCGACTAGAAAGAAGGAAGGGATACTGAACCTCTGTCGAGAACAGTTCAGAAGCAACTGGTAGAGCTATCCAGTGTAAATGCTGTAAAGTCTATCAAATACATTTACCAACCTATCAACATAACGTCTGGCTTCTACATTATCTAAAGCATTGACAACGATATTTTTACACCGGAAAAAGTCATCCGTATAGATTATTTCTTCAGTTTCTGGCGACACTACAAAATCAATAATATACAAAATATTTTCCCGTATTTCCATTTATACTAGTATACAAACAGAAGTATGACATTTATATACTAGTATACAAACACTAGTATACAAATATAAGAGAATGGGAGACTGAGTTAGGTCCATCATAATCATCCATTGAGCCCTAGAGCCACACTAGCCAAAGAGGGGAGAGAAAGAACGCATCGGACTTAAAGGAATGCGCAAAATTCTCTCTTTCCATCTCGTACAGAACGTTTAAAAAAATCCTTCTTCCCATCTACCACAAAACTTTGAATGACCTTGATTATTCCATTAGAACATCACAAGGTGTGGGCGCTTTTAAGGAAGAATTAAAAAATTATTTAACTTGCAACAATATTCCAAGCGTTTTGATTATTCATTAGATAGATATACGTCAATATTACATACTCGTAATCGTTTCGGTGCTTCGGCGCTTAATTATTATCTTTACAAAATTGGGGTCAAACATTCTTCAGCCTGCTCTTGTGGTTACGCGAACGACGATGCAATTCATTTTTTCTTTCATTGTATAAAATATGTTTCTATTAGAACTGATCTCCTGGATTCTGTTGCTCAAATTATTTCTGGCGGATGGTGCCTTCTCTCAGATATCGAAAAAGTAGACTTGTTCCTTTTTGGTTCAGACGTGTTTTTGGTTCAGACATGAACAAAACTGTTCCATATTTTATAATGTACAACTTTTTATAAGAAACTCAAGAAGGTTTAATTGAAGCTGAAAAGGGCATCATTCGTCCAAATATATGAATGTAAATAGTCAAATGTTGCGTGAGCTCTCTAGATGAGCAACTGATGCTCTTAGAGCAAACGCAAAAATGTTATTAAATATTGTTTAAACAGAGAGGGGGGGGGGGCTCATTGAATTAACCGAGAGCCTGTAAGTAAGAAACGCAGTAAGCGGGCAAAGGGGGGGGCCTTAATGGAAAGCGGGCCTTCATAAACGTCTTCCTCTAAAAAGGAAGGATTATCGGGGGGGGAGGGGTATTTGATCGAGGGGCGTGTGGGTATTTGAGAGAGGGTGGGGGCATATCGGAGGGGGTATGATAGAAGATTTACAGTAATACAAACCTTTATGCTGGTGTGGATCAATTTCTATTTCAGAATTGATTTCTAGAATTGCTTTTGAAGCAGTTAACGATTTTGATTTCTATGATATATAAATACAAAAACATTTATTACACACGAAAGCACATTATTTTTAAGTTTCTAAACAGTTCTTTAACTAAGTGTATCCTTAGGAATTCTTACCTGGATATCTCGCGGTCGAAACAAGAACTGGCGATTTAAATTTGATTTCTCAATCAAATCATTGTCCGTTATTGTAACCTAAAGAAAAAATTCGACAAACTTTTGTAAATTTTTCATCCAAATTGAACCAAATCAATTTGTCCTAGGCCTATGGCCAGTGAACTCTAAGTAAACTGGAACGCTAACTCCTATGATCAAGTCCTATGATTCGTTGAAGCCAAGCTAGTTTTTCTGAGTTTTGAGTTGAAATGAAATTGAAGCTATTAAAAAATTCTATTTGATATAAAAACTTCAAGACTTTAGGCAAAATGGAAATACTTAAAACATACAAAAACAACCGCAATTTTGTAAAATACGGCAAATTTTCCCTCAAAGTTTTAAGTATTTCCTTTTTACCTAGAGTCTTGAAGTTTTTATATCAAATAGAACTTTTTAATAGCTTCAATTTCATATACAGCCCAATGTTCGGCGTTAAGTATTTCAACTCAAACCTCAGAAGCCATTAAGCTGGCTTCAATTTCCTCGCCTGCGTTAGCGTTCCAGTCTATTATAGTTCAATGCCTATGGCCATTAGCTCCAAAACACTCACTTTGCCTTTAGAACCTGTCCCAATACCAATCATTGCGTAGTTTTTCAACATTTCACAACCAATAGCGCCACAGCCAACCTTTACATAAAATTTGACAAAGAAAAATATTACAATCACGAGAGTGGCGAAATTGGCTATAACTGAAGTGCATCAGTTAACTGACGTGCCAATGACGTCATAGTTTTAAGATTAATGTACTCGTGGCTAGTGATGGCTGTCGCTATAAAATTTCTTAACTTTGGGATCTGGCGTTGGTATAAGATGCTGTATTTGGGCTTTTACTGAAAACATAAGATTTTATTACTACTTGCACATAGAATCTCGCAACCGTAGGAGGACTATGTATTTGTTCGTGTTATATACTTCGCTTACCATAAATAATTGTACATTCTTCAGTTTTTGAAATAATTCTTCGCCAATACATATCCTTAGGGAATCGTATCTATCATTCCTAGAACACAGAAGATAAAATTGATCAGTTGGTAACAGGTGTACTAATAATACAATAATAGCAGGTATGGTATGGCATGGCATGGCATGGCATGGCATGGTATGGTATGGCATGGCATGGTATGGTATGGTATGGCATGGCATGGTATGGTATGGTATGGTATGGCATGGTATGGTATGGTATGGTATGGTATGGTATGGTATGGTATGGTATGGTATGGTATGGTATGGTATGGTATGGTATGGTATGGTATGGTATGGTATGGTATGGTATGGTATGGTATGGCATAGTGTGGTATATAAGTCTACTCACTTCGGCAGAAAGATCTCAGAGTTGTCAGAAGTTTCTTTCGCAAGTTCAGTGGCATCCAAATACAACTGTTAACAAAATATTATACACATTATTATGAGTATGTCTTTCAAGGGCTTAAGAAACTACACCGCGGACTACAATCAAGGAAATATGAATAAATAGATGGCAGTAAACGTTGTGGGACAGCAAATGGTGGGAAACTTCAGAAGAGTTGACACAACTTGACACGTATAGGAGCAAGAAAACTACACTGCATCTTTCAATTCTATTCATTTGACATCATTATTTCTCAATATTTCAGGTAGTATACTATGAATTTTTTGACTTTGCTGCATGACCGTCTAACAAAGGGTGACCAGCTTAATACGGTAACATTTAATATATAATACATCAATATATAACTGCCGGGTTGACCACCGTCTGCTGTATACAATCGTGCTTAGTCAAACCAACTTACACAACTAACTTCTGGAAAAGCTGTAAAACAGGGTGGTTCGTTGTATCGCTCGATATATCGCTCGTTATATCGCTCGATTGAACAGAATAGTGAAGGGTTTTTGACTTTTCAGTGTAGATGAAAACTACAGGCTCTGACCACTGAGCTGGTGAGTGAAGGCATTGAATGACAACTTAAAGTGGAAACGATAAGTCCGTCTGGTCGACATTGGGCAAAGAAAATATGTTTTGTCTGTGCATAATCCATCTCCATTAATAGCTTCAACCTCACGAAACTTTTTGACAATTTAATAATTACCAATCTTTTGGCTTTAACATCGCTATATGATTACTTTCTTGCGCGCCTACCCATTGTTTCAGTGGAGTAAATTTTCCAGTCAAAGCTTTCAGAACTTCCTGAGCAACAAAACCACCAACGGCAGCTGCCAGGGGAGGCAACAAACCACGACTGGAATATGACAGTGTAGTCAGAAGTTCCTTGTCAACTTTATCTACCTGTGGAAATGATAAGAATATAATTAAATCAACATAAATTCACTTTTATTTATAATGGATAGCTTTATCTGCAGTTCTAAATTGTTATCCTTGAGACGTCTAGTAAAGAATATCTCCTAGTGAGACCTAGTAAACTAATAAACAATTATTGAATGAGGTTGAGCATGATATCGAGAATTATCAAGGACGAGGTTTGTGTTATCCACCGAAGCCGAAGGCTGAGATAGATAACACAAACCTAGGCCTTGATAATTCTCGATATCATGCGAAAACCGAATCCAATAATTGTTTTATTATATATTCAAAATCGCTGCCAGCTCGATGGCGTTTGTCGGATATTATTTTTGCTTTTCGTGTAGATACTCTTCGAAAATACATTTAAACAGTTTTGTTGCTCTCTTCGTGCTTTTACTATCTTTCTCTGAGAGCAACGTCGAAATTTCTTCTGCGTCAAAAATATTTAGTTTTGGCGGGATTTTTAGCAAGCTGCCGACCGCGCTTGGGTTCGACAGCGTGCAATAATACCTTTCGTTTCGATCCAAAACAAGGTATTATTGCACGCTGATCACGTCAGCAGCTGAAATAACGCGTCAGCTTCCAGATACGGAGAATTAGCAGGGGCGTTTTGACCAATCACGAACGAGAATAAAGTTTGAATATATAATAAACTAACTTATCACATCATCATCAGTTCTAAACTGTTCTTGCTAGGGATCCAGTAAGGCAGTAAGAGCAATCCCTTATCGGTCCAGTGTTACCACAGGAAATCAGGGCTGGGAGGAACCAAAATACCCAGAAAAACCTATCATGGTATTTGGTATCTGAGTCAAACTTAAAAAACTGAGGTTTTTACTAAGGAGAAATTGGATACGTTTATTTAAATCGGATACAATGGCTACGTTTTTACTGAAGAAATCAAAGAAATTCTTTTTACCTTCGACTTCATTCGTTGTTCGTTAATGGTTGTTGCAATCTTAACCAACTCTTCTGCATCTTGTGATTTTCTGTCAGGTTAAAGTAACATATTAACTCTCTGAGCTTCAGTATAAAAGCAAGGTTTTGTTGTGCGAATATTATAACACTCTGCTGTCTTTCTTCCATTTTTTTGTTTATATGGCATTGCACGCCCCTCCTCTCTCAGTTTATATGTTAAAAAGGCTCTGACATAACCTGAGACAAGAGGAGCCCAGGATAATAGATTTTAATAATGTCAAAGTATCAGAGCGGCCGACCCATCAGCGATGAAGGCGAAAAGAGGACAGACCAGGCTTGCACTCTACAACTGAGTAATGAGCATGCGCATACATACCTAACATGTGGAAGACGGCCATGATGTTCTTGAAACGTATGCAAAGCCCACATAGCTAAGTGAAGTTGAGCTGCGGCCTGGAAAATATTGACAATATTGGTGAAATATATAGAATCTTTTCTGAGTCAGTTAGTTCAATTTCTCAGTATCTCAGTACGGACATTCTTGGTTAAGATGACTTATCAATTACCTCAATTTTACAAAGATCTACAAGCAAAATATTTGGTTCCATTAACTGGTTCTCGAGAGAATCCTTGAAAAAAACATACTAACATTATTTACACTGGATTGATTATATATCACAAATGTTGCTTTCTGATTACGAAAATTATCTTTTAGCTAGAAAGACTAACATTCTTGAGAAATTAAACTTACAAAATGGTTTAATCTAGAAGTCTTCACTTGGCGAGCGATGCCACCATATTGATAAGGTTCATATTGCTCAGAAGATGTGTCGCAAATACTAACAGCATAGGGAGATACAACTAAAAGAAAAACAAAATGACGGGTTATTTGGCTACACGCAATGGTCTTATCGATTCGTTACATCTTAAGGTACGTTCACACACAGCGATTTGTCGGGCCGATTTCAGATGCACGTTAATGATATTTGAAAAATACGTGGCAAACGTCATCTGACAACATCACCAACTGAAAATATTCGTCATTAACATTCAGAGAAACCTAAAATCGGGCCGACAAATCGCTGTGTGTGAACGTACCTTAAGTCTATTCGGCTCGCGCATTCACGCGAGAATATTACGTCATGCTAATATTACGTCATTCTATAGTGGATTTCATCGAAGTATCTATTTACTTATTTATTTATTTATCAACTTTGCCGTTTACAATAATTACATGAACAAAACGGCACAGGAACATCAACACAGCGTGAGCCAATTACGTTGATGACCTGGATCTACAAACACAATACACACAGTGCAGGACTTACATATACATACATACACTTAAGACATATACAACACAAACTAATATAAATCAAATTTTAAAGTTCATATCATATAAACAAGGGCTTAAAAGCAACAGTTTTTCGTAGTGTTCAATGGTCTTGCTTGATGGCATTTCCGTTGTCTACTGGTTTTCAAAACATTAAATAACTTAGCTCCTGGTTACATGAAGAATTTACTAATTCCTTTCAAAACTGTATATAGTCAAAACACAAGAGGATCAACTAACAATAATCTTGTACTTCCTAAAGTTAGCGCCAATTCTGGTAAGCGCTCATTCTCGTTCCTGGCTTCCAGTGATTGGAACTCCTTAGACATACACATAGGTAGTGCGTCCACACTTTCTCAATTTAGGAATGCTTATTTAAATATGGCATTTTCTAAACTAGCTGAAACAAACGAGCTAATGAACTATAGTAGCAACTAGAATAACTTAATTTTTATCTAACTTAATTAATTATAGTACTAATTAGCTAACAGTTTGTTTTTTGGTTTCTTTTGATGTTACTTGTCAAGAGTCAAGACTATAAAGTCTGACATATATATTATAATGTTATTGTGTCAATTATGTACCTTTAGATATGTGTAAATAGTTGTAAATGTTGGGCCTGGACGAAAATTACTTTGTGTAAATCCAGTCACCCAATGAAAATAAAGTGCATTATTATTTTGGACATATGGTTTTCCACGACTTTGGTTGATCTACGTCGAAGATATCGAATTTGTATCTATATCGTTTCGTCTTCGTCTAGAAATCGTGTATCGTTTTCGTCTTTATATCTTGCGAAATATGGAGAGTTATAAGGCAAGCTTTATCTCGCTAGAATCCTTGAACAACGAGGAGTATTTTATTGTATACTTTGTTTTAGCATGTCTGGAACTCGATTTATTAACCCTCGATTTAATAAATCGAGTTATTAACCTGGAACTCGATTTATTAACCTGGCAGTACCCTACCACTGACGAGCTAAATCGTCTGGAGTTAGCTAGATAGAGTAAAATACTAAAGTAGGGCGCATCTGGGCGCATTGCCAGCTAATGGGTTAAGGAAAGTTGGCGTACGATTAATGTCAGCCATGTTGGATTTCATTTTAATTAGTTTGAATCAGTGAACTCTAAGTAAACTGGAACGCTAACTCCTATGATCAAGTCCTATGATTCGTTGAAGCCAAGCTAGTTTTTCTGAGGTTTGAGTTGAAATACTTAACGCCGAACATTGGGCTGTATATGAAATTGAAGCTATTAAAAAGTTCTATTTTATATAAAAACTTCAAGACTTTAGGCAAAATGGAAATACTTAAAAAATACAAAAACCGCAATTTTGTAAAATACGGCAAATTTTCCCTCAAACATATTTCCCTTTTACCTAAAGTCTTGAAGTTTTTATATCAAATAGAACTTTTTAATAGCTTCAATTTCATATACAGCCCAATGTTCGGCGTTAAGTATTTCAACTCAAACCTCAGAAAAACTGAATTAAGCTGGCTTCAATTCCTCCCCTGAGTTATCGTTCCAGTTTATTTATAGTTCAATGGTTTGAATATCTATTTACCACCCAAGTGGCGGAATCCAATCAGTTACGAGTCGTGACGTCACTTGCACGAGCCGATAGATTGAACCAGAGCGCGATAATTCGGTCAATATTGCCGTCTGGTACCTCTAATTTTCTTCCATTACCTTTTACAGTTTGCGTGGTGCCATTCAGGGCAGTCATTCCAACAATTTCTTTAAATCCGACCTTATCTCCGTCTTCCAGTCCGTGCATTTGATTGTCAAGAGTAAGCAACACGCCAGGATTGTCCTGAAACAAGTTCAGAACAAAGATTTGGACACAATATAGTACAATTCACAAACTCAAACTCATTAATAATTCATGAGCAAAACACAAAGGAAATCACCACCGTATCGTTGTCTTGATACCACGGTAATAAACACCCATAAATTAACTCAACTTTCGCGTTGAATTTCTCTTTTAATACTGGTTTCTTTGAGAAGCTATATCATACACTCGAAGTCGTTTATTATAGTGATTTAAAAACACCTCAAAGTATGTTAAAAAACTCGGCTAGCGCCTTGTTTTTCAACACACTTTTCGGTGTTTCAAATCACTATAATAAACTCCTTCTCGTGTATGATATATTACTTATAAGTCTATTGAAATGCAACCAAGCTCGTATCCAACGCATAACCCTAAAGGCCTATTCACACGATCCGATTGTGGGATCCCATTTTCCTCTTGACGTATGTGATTTACTGGATTTGCTGTCAAGAGTAAGGCCATTGGCTCATACCTGGCGAAAAGTGTAGTTGTTGCTGTATTGTGTGAAATCACATACGTCAGGAGGAGAATCAGATCCGACCAATCAGATCGTGTGAACACGCCTTAACATAAGGCCCCATGCCAGAGAAACGAGCGAACTATGATCAAGGTATTTGACTGGTTGTACGAACGCCGGTCAGAGCGCCATCCATCGGTTAGTGATTTTTCAACCTTCGTAAAAATGTCTGAAATATGTGGAACTACGGAACTCGATATGGACTCACGGATATGGACTCCACAATAAATTATAAGTAAATAATAATAATTTATAAGTATTAAACTTTGTGTTTAATGCCCCGGTCAAACGAAGATGAGAGTTGATGAGAGTTGGCAAGCGAAAGTTTGTATGAGAGTTTCATCAACTCTCATGGCCCGGTCAAACGAGAACAAGAGTTTCATGAGAGTTTGCATGAGATATTACCACGCGTACCGGTCAAACGAGGGAGAGCTCACATCAAAATTTGAACCAGCTCAAAGTTGATGAGAGTGCATGAGAGTTGATGAGAGTTGATGAGAGTTGATGAGAGTGCATGAGAGTGCATGAGAGTTGATGAGAGTGCATGAGAGTTGATGAGAGTTGATGAGAGTTGATGAGAGTTGATGAGAGTTGATGAGAGTTGATGAGAGTGCATGAGAGTTGATGAGAGTTGATGAGAGTGCATGAGAGTTGATGAGAGTTGGTGGTCAAACGCGAGCGAGAGTTGCAACTCTCATTGACTCTCATCAACTCTCATTCTTATTTGACCGGGGCTTAATAATATGGTTTATACCAATCAACAGCCTAGTCTATTTTGCAGTCTGTGAGGACACGGCAAGGATCTACCCATGGCCCTCGAAGAACGTCTACGAAAGGGCAGCCACACTTCGCTGCATTTGCTTCGATTTAATGTCACCAAATTTGCGATACGATTTTGCGCCATTACAAGGAAAAAGATCGGGATATGATCTTATTAACAACGTGCTGAATACCTTGGAAATGTCAGATATGAAAAATTCCTTCGGTTCTTCGCCGGTCGGATCCACGACTTCAAATTCATCACCAAAATCACAGAATGTGTAAGAAAATAATCCCAAGACATCACTGGATATAAACTAAACAACGGTTACAGAGAATGAAGAACTGTGTTGTTCTTATCAAAGTGCTACTAACCCCTAATATGATTTTTGGTACGTGTAATACTTGTATCATTCTGAGAAGAAATGTAATATATCTTTATGGTAAAAATCCTCATCTTGATCAACTTTTTCACTGTCAAAGGTTCCAGATATGATGTCATTAGGTGAATTTCAGCATCAAAAAACAAAGGAAAACTAATTTGCAATTCACCTAATGACATCATATCCGGTAACTTTGACAGTGAAAAGTTGATCAAGATGAGGATTTTTACTATAAAGATATATTACATTTCGTCTCAGAATGATGCAAATATTACACATATACAAAAATAATTTTGGGGTTAGTAGCACTTTAAATTGAACACTGCTGAGATATTTTTCGCCTAGATTACAAAATTGAACACTGCTGAGATCTTTTCATTACTTTGACTTTGTGTTCACGAAAGAAAACTCACTTTTATCGGAGGGTCTTGTGATCTGCAGAACTTGTCCACGACTAACGTCAGTTTAAGGGTAGCTTCAGTGAGGACAACACACTAAAGATGGAACAACATGTCATCTTAAAATCGTAAAATCCTATTTTAACAAGCTTTCAACTACCTGGTAGTGGATGCACAAGGTGAAGTTGTAACAAGTCTGCAGCAGACTTGTACCAATGCTGTTTCAACAACTTGTTTTCAGGATGTGTTCGCACTTCTTGTTCCCAGCTCATTGACAAGTTGTGATCGGCTTGTTGACAACTTGCTACAAGGTTGTTGACTCAACAGACTTGTTACAAGTTGTTACAAGGTTGTTATAAAGTAATTAAAAGTTCGTCGTTAAATAAAGTGTTATGTCCATTACCTGAAATTCCTTAAGAAAATCTAAATTTTCTTCAAGAGGTTTTGTGAAAACTCTCACTTCCACATAAGGATTGAGTTCAGCGAGTTTGGAACAACTTGCTTCTGCTCTGAAATAGGATGGAACAAAAAATCACTTATTTACAGTACTTTTCACTAGTTGTATTGCTTAACGAGGGCTGAAGCCTCACCTATTTCTGTCTTGTTGGACATCATCTTTTCTCAGATAAAACTGACTTCCCAAGTCGTACGTTGTGGCAGGCCGCGTATCATGTAATGTTATGCTCTAAATCAGGAAATACACTCTACAGTAATGTAGATAAGAAATGGAGTAGCCGGGCTAATCTGAAATCTAGAGGAGCCATAATAGCTTACTGATACTGTGGTAAACTTTAGTCCAGAGGAAAATTTTGAAATGTGTGCCTGTAAATGTAAATGTAAGCTGAAGCATTTCTTGGATAATAATAGGTCAGCTTCAAGTATTATAATGTGTTCCAGCTCTTCTATGTTGTTCACTAAATTCGGAAGAACTGTTCACTAAAGCTATAATGTCACATTGTGACCTAAATCAATAACTTCTGATGCCAGTTGAGAAGAATATGGTAATATGGATGCAGGGTGTTAGACGTCATTATTCATTCTTTGACTTTACTTTCAGCAACTGATCTAATCCAAATTCTTGGAGATAATTACTCTGATTTCCACAAACTTTTGCAGTAATACACCCTAGATTTTAGCACAGTTTAAAGCCGGTCCGAGAGCGTAACATAACCAGGCCAGTGGCCCGTTGCCCGGCTATTAAATACATCACTGCTCTACTTAAAGAATTGCAGACAGACTAAATTTAAACATAACGACTAACGTACTCTGCTTTCTAAGACCCCGTCCACACGTATTTTCAGTAGCAGATTCGTTTGAAAACACAAACATGTTTGCTAGGGAGTCGCTTTCCATTCACATGTATCCGCTGAACACGTACACAGAAAACGGACTGTATTCCTGTGGACGCACGAAAAAGGAACGGTCCAAAACGATTTAGATACACTGTGTAAGCGCGGACACAGCAACAAAATAATGTTTGTGTTTGCAAACGAATCTGTAAACGTGTGGATAGGGCGTAAAGGCAATATTACTTGAGGCAACACTTCTCCTTGATATATATAGTAAGTATATATACTGTACAGGGTGTATCAAAAAAAGGTAATCCAACTTTGACTGGTTGCTGTGCGTCAAATAAAGCGTGTATGTGCTCAAATCAAAGGTGTAACATCATCATATTAATGGTGCACTGTAGTCATATCAAATATGCACTAACATCATATTAAAGGCGCTCACGGTCATCTATTAGAGACAACATCGATTTGTCCTATCTACCGCGCCATACAAAAGGCCCAAGTTGAGCTCAAATGGCTTCGATTTGCGCGGGTTAATTCCCATCGGTCAACTGATCGGTGGAAGAATGCAATTTCGACAAACAATTTTTAACAGACAAGTACTCGGTCAATTGTTTCCGTAATGAAACATGAAAAGCATCATTGGAAAGCTAAAGAGTTGTTCTTTCGTTCTATGTAACAATTAAATCATTTAACCCAGTATTTGACGCACAACAACCAGTCAAAGTTGGATTACCTTTTTTTTATACACCCTGTATATAAGTAAAATTGTAAAATAAGAAAGTAGGGTGCATATAAAATTAGGGTGAATCACAGCTTTAATGCCTAACAACAAACACAGATAGTCGGGTTTAGGACACCCATCACTTTCCATTTGATGAGTAAAATCACATGGCATTAGACAGCATGAAATAACAAAGTACGGTGTTTCTGCTGAATGTTATAATTGTAAGTGATCAAAAAGCCAAACTAAACTGACAGTACCTTTACACCAGCAAGAATAACGTTTTTTGCTAAAATGTAAAAATGTAATGTGAAAATGTGAAAAAATAGGTACATAATGCGTCCAAGAAATTTTAAAAATGGAGAGTTCTACTTCTGTCTAGTTTAACCATTTCCAAAGTATTTTAAAGTTTTCTTACCTATTTCTACTCCCAAGCCTCCAAGACCACTGATGAGCACATTGGAAACAGCCATTTTTTCCATAGCTCCATCTCCAAGCACATACCTCTGACGACTGTGACAAAATTCATATAGTTTTATTCCATTGACTATCATTATTATTAGTAACAGAGACATATCTCATTTGATAGCAGGATGCGGATCCTTCAGGGGGGTGCGGATCCTTCAGGGGGGGTGCGGATCCTTCAGGGGGGTGCAGTGATTCTTCAGGGGGGTGCAGTGATTCTTCAGGGGTGTGCAGGGATCCTTCAGGGGGGTGCAATCCTTCAGGGGGCTGCACCTTCCTACCAAGTGTGCACTGGCTAATGCTGCCTTTTTCTGATTGAGGGATGCTCACTTTGTCAGGGGGGGTTTTCTGACATTCTCTGGGGCAACACTTCCCAAAAAATCCAAAATGGCTCATGGGGTGTGTAGGGGGAGGGAGTAGGGGGAGCGTGCTTCATGAGCTATCCTTTCATTTTCATGATTTATAATTGGTGGTTAGTACAAGGGGGGGAGGGGCTTTGGAAATTGCTCTACCCCCTCGGCCAGGGGAGCCTGTGCATGCTTGTGGCAATGTAGTTATGGATTAATAACTAGGTAATAATTGTGTTGAGTTACCTGTAAAGTGAGTCATCAATTTCTATTTCAGCTGGAGAAGCCATTTGGTTCACTTCTCAAACCAATCTAAAATTAACATTCTAATATATTAACTATAAAAATAACAATGCTTAGCTTGGTGATGACAAACAGGTATGTAAACCATTGAAAACCATTTATAAAAACCATTAAAAATACTACTTGATAAAACACACTCATATTTTTAGGTCAAATGCAACAATATTGCTGCCATGTAATTCACTACAACAGGTGACCAAATCTAAAAATACTGCTGCAACTAGCATGTAATATAAAGTCAATTGCAGAGCTGGCCATTTAAGACTTTTTCATGTTTTGTCATGAGTGTTAATCTAGTCTCTATAGGCATAGTTTTTGACCGTTTTGCAATTGCCCACCTATGGCGTCTTATATCCCATGCACTTGTATAAATATCCCATGAGGTCTGGATTCACATCTGCATGTGAGCAATGTGAAAAACCATCTTTCATGAACATCTCTTGAAATGTTTTCATGGATCATAATTGACAGGTTTTAATGGTGCAGCCACTAATTATGCTCAACAATATAATCACACTCTGATTGGTTGAGTTAATTCAAACCAGTCAAATGCTTGTGACATGTACACTGTCAGACATTCTTTGAAGCTTTGCATAAACAGTAAACATAACACTATTCAAAGATGACGAAGTTGCTGTGCTGGTATATATAGAAATTGAAAGCCCATCTATACAGACGTGAGTATAACTAGTCTAGCTTACAAGATTCTTATCCCAGCATATGTGATGAAATAGATAATTTTCACAGAAACACTATTTTAAGGGACATCGATAAATTTGGTCTCCCAATCACAGACCTGTTCCTTGATGGGGGTGGGGCAGCCAAAAATCTGCAATGACAAATAATTTGGATAAAAATGGACTTTTTAATCTCCTTCACTGGCACAGGATAGGATATGGGGAGTGGGTCAAAGCAATGGTGATGCAACTAAATCTATTTGTCAACAACTCCTTAATATATCATAAAGATTTTTGTGGGGATTTAAAATCCTGAGCCTGAGTAATGGAATATTAAATTTTACATGTCAACATTAATGCACCTGTCAATGTTAAGCCCCAGGGAAGGGGGGAAGGGCAACCCATGGGAATTTGACAGCATGCATGCTCCCAAGGGTAGGGAATTTGATAACAGCTACCTACTCCAGGGAGGGGGTATTTGACATTACCAGACTGGGATGTTGTGTTTAAAATTAAAGTTACATAGTACTAATTACAGTATCACTTTGTAGTCAATGCCTTGCCATGGAGGGGTCTTTTTCTCTAATTTGACAGATATTTCCGTCCTGTGGGTGGGAAATTTGATACTCACTCAATCAAAAATGTCAAATCCCCTGGGTTTGCCCTTCCCCCCTTCCCTGGGGCTTAACATTGACGGGTGCATAAATCCAACCCAATGCAAATCCTTATTTGTATTGTGTCAACATAACGAGCAACACAATCATATTTATACATAAAACTGGACGCTTTAAATTATATACTATGTAATATAGTATAAATTATACCTCAAAGAGAAACTCCGCTGACAAGTACAGCACTTCTTCGTGATTTTTGACGCTCTAAATAAATTCTGCATATATACAGTCGTGCAGGATATTCAAGTACCTTCTTCGGGCCAAATCATTACCTCTTTTTATTTAAACATTTGTAAAAGAACAAAATTTTAAGATAAAACAGTATTTTCAATGCTAATACTTCCTTCTTCCAAATTCCACCGCTTTCACTTCCAACTGTAATGAATTCCCTAAATTCATGTTGAATAATTCCTTAAATTTAGTATCATTAACTTCCATCCTTAATTAAATATTCAGTAATAATTAAATATTCAATAAACCCAGGATAAACCCTATAAAGCAGATGTTTATGGATATTTTATATTGAGAACTGAATTACAAGCCTTTTTAAAGTCAATTCACAAATTCAGGAAAACTTTTGGTTTATATATTTAATACTTAGAACATTCTTACAAAGATAATTTATTTCAAAACAATATGGCCAACGCGGGAAAGAGTTCACCCGATTTGGAGTTTTTGAGACGTTTTGCCAGAGACCAGCTCATTAATATACTTGAAACTGTGAGTTGCATATGGAATAATTCTTTTAATTATTGTGCCTTTGACTTATTTCATAACATATGGTAAATTTGGCCTAGTACTGCGGTTTGTAATTACTACTTCCGGTGTATAATTAAAGGGAAATTTGTACTGTAATTATCTGTATTTTTTGGTATCTGTTTAGTCTACCTGCATGACAAGAATCCCGGACACCATCCGGCTCCATATTAGCAGAGCCTAGGTGATCCACATGTCCTTGCTTATGCATACAAATATTCTTGTGTGTTCATACGAGAGATAAGTCAGTCTTGTTAGGTGAAATCTCACCACATGCTATTAGAGTGCATTAGATTTGATTACAAGCACAACTACGAGATTTGTTATTGCACGCACACTTTTGAACATCTCGCGTCATCACATATTCACACCAATGACACCATATAGTCTTATTGCTGAAGCTTGTGTCACTACGAGATTTTTCAAAAATGCTGTAGTCAATTTCCCCACAACTACTGGATTATGGCATGGATACAAGATGGTGTAAGGAGATGGTGTGTGAAAATAACAAATCTTGTTGTTGTACTCATATTCGTAGCTAAATCTAAAGGTTTTATTACTCAAACCATGGATTCATCATCTGGCCAAAAACCATGCATCCATCTGACTGTGTCATTTTTCACATAAAAAAACTAATGAATGTGACTACATTCCTAGACATATTACTGTTAAGATGTGAAACTATTACAAGATGATCACATCACAATTTCTCACAGACCAATCAAATGTCGCCATTTCCTACCTGACTCTTCCCCAGTCGTCTCTTTTATTTAATAAGCAGATAAAAGAAGTAATTTTTAGATGAGATCAGTTGTTGCGTGTTATTTTATTATTTGCGTGTTCCACGCAACAACTGATCTCATCTAAAAATTACTTCTTTTATCTGCTTATTAAATAAAAGAGACGACTGGGGACGAGTCAGATTTCCTACAATATCAATTTCACAACATTAGAAATGTAGTGATTCCTGAAGGGGAATGTATATACTACATTTCTGAATGTTTTGATTTGAAAACATGACATGTTCTATCAGAAAGAGTAAGGTGCATTAGGGTGTTGTGGGTTAACAACAGTGATGTTTTCCAGCAGAAATGCGGGGGAGAGCCACCCCCCACTATTTTTGCTGGAGGAACGCCATTCCTCCTGACAAAAACCAAGCGTGGGGGACACTGTTCCCCTTGACAAGAATCAAACTTAGGTGAATGCCGAACACCGTTCTCCACTACACTATTTTCACTTCGATTTTAGTCGTTTAGTTTGGCCAAAGAATAACTGACGATGAAGGTCATGCTTTTTAAAGTCATTTACTGATTTATTTATGTGTAGGACAGGCCATTAACATTAACGACAAGAGGCCATGCCCAATTTACTTTCACTATTAATGGCCACGCCCATTTGACTGTCACGAGCGTTCCCCCACTTCAATAATTTGCAAAACATCACTGATTAACAAGAATATTAGTTAGCCCATAACACCCAACACTCTCACATTAACAAGTAAAATCACCTGGTGTTAGACGGAGGAACAGTTAGGGCACATTACAGCGTAATAGGTCAATTACTATTCCCAGAATGCTGAGAAGCAAGATCTGGTTATTGACCAATGTTTGATGAAACCTCTCGATCGAATTGCTGGGGCAACATTCTTAAAGGTAATTTTTTTGCTAAAATCTGACAGTTGCATAACTATATTCTGATGGTGTTTATACAAAATCTATGAGCAAGACGCATCACTGATCAGGGCTCCTCATCTGACTGACTAAGGTTTTGTTAATCCACTATACAGCATGGTGCATCAATGCACATGGTAGAATGATAAATCCGTTTTTTTCTAAACTTTTAGTCATGTTGCACAGGGGCCGCAGAACGGTGGGGGCGGTGGGGGCACTGGGCACGTGCCCCCTACTTTTTCCAAAATGAAAAATAATGTGTCCTTTTCTGAAATGAAAGTGCCCTCTTGTGCCCTCCTGCTTTTTAGATTAGGTATAAAAATGACTCAAAATGTAGGAAATGGTGTTGCAGAGACTTTAGAAATCCAAATATTTCCGGAGAAGATCCCGTCGGACTCCCCTACAACGCTTGCTACTTACATTATACCAACAGGATAATTTTGACCCCCCCCAAAAAAAAAAATGACGCTGGGTATGCCCCTGATAGGTGCTCCTTTTTGACGGTGCCCCTCTACTTTTGAGATGCTTCCATGACCTTTGACGTTGCATGTTTCATTCTTTTATTGTAGGAACATGGCGTTGACAAAATATTTAAACTTGAACGTATGAAACCTAACGTTTGTTGCGACAGGTTGGAATCACAATTTAGCTTTAGTCGTAAAGTAGACCCAATGAAGGCATTTGATTTTGCGCACATTGTACAAATATATAAATACGATGTACTTGCGCAGTTTTACATGAAACTTGCGCAGCTCTGAGGTGTGCATGAATTCTATTACTGTGTATATTATGCGCAATACGATGTACTTGCGCAGTTTTACAGGAAACTTGCGCAGCTCTGAGGTTTGCATGAATTCTATTACTGTGTATATTATGCGCAATTAGTTTAGATGTCGTTTCATTTTCTTAGCCAAGTATATCTCGTTCGTCCAAGCATGACACAAGCCAAGTTTATCGCAGGTAAATTTCATATCACACATGTTCAAGATCAATTTATTTGAACTCGATTTCATAATGTCTAAATAATTAATGTTATATTAATTTACATAATAGGGGAAAACAAACTAATACGATTTTTGTAATCATTTCCAGATCATATCAATGCTGATAAAAATAGTGGAATTAAACGAAAATATAAGGTTATCTTTGTGCCGAAAAAGGTAGCTGAAAAATCTTCCAACTATTATTTTAGTGCATTAATAAATTTTACTCTTCTTTTTTCTAAACATAAAACGTTCCTTCACTTAGTTTTATGTGTGCGAAATGATTCTTGAACAAGAAGGAGTATATGGAGGTAGAATCACCTTTTTTTTGTCAACATTTTAAGTTCTGAATACTTAAGCATCATTAAATGCAGCCGGTATACAATCCTTTAAATACAGGTACACGCGTAGGAACCTGCGCCCTGCGGCGGACTTACCAATGCTGTTTCAACAACTTGTTATCAGGATGTGTTCGCACTGCTGGTTGACAAAATTGCCAATGGCTTGTTGACCAATTTGCTACAAGGTTGTTGACTCAACAGACTTGTACCAAGTTGTTTCAACAACTTGTTATCAGGATGTGTTCGCAATGCTTGTTCCCAGCTTGTTGACAAAATTGTCAATGGCTTGTTGACAACTTGCTACAAGGTTGTTGACTCAACAGACTTGTTACAAAGTTGTTCCAACAACTTGTTATCGTCCTGCAATTCAACAACATGTTGTTGTTGACAAGATGTGAGATTTTTACGTGTGTATATTGGATAAATTATATAAAGGATACATTCGTTTGTTATATTGACAAATATCGAATTATCTATCCACTGCTATAGATGTAATAATGGAAGAACTGACTGTGGACTTTATCCCACTGGATAGTGATGTATTGTCGATGGAAATTCCAGGCTTCTTTCGCGATTACTTTTTGGTAAATTCTTAAATTGTAATTTAATATCCATCAATAAAATATGGCCCAGGCAATTTGGGGGAAATATTGAAATACTAGGCGCTCTTATTCTCATGTGTGTCTTTAATTGTACGAACAATATTGTACGATTGCAGTACCGCCCAGATATTTTGTGGGTTGGACCCTTGGATCAACCACCGATCGACCACCGCAATTAGATCACAGTCTTACCGCAACCAAACCGCGGATTGAACGCAACCAAACCACAGCCTTGACACTATTTAACCGTAATCAAACAGCAACAAAACAGCAGCCTAACCACAAGGCGACTGCAAACTTAAGGAACCACAATCTTACCGCAAACGAACCGGTCAAACGATAACAAGAGTTGCATGAGAGTTGGCAAACGAGAGATTGCATGAGAATTTCTTCAACTGTCATGGCAAGCGAGAGTGCATGAGAGTTGATAAGATTTGGTGAGAGTGCATGAGAGTTAATGATAATACATTATATTTGTGACAGGAAGGTGATCAACACTGGTTGGGTACAATATCACACGCTATCGTGACGTTACAGACTATATTTGGAACAATTCCCAATGTTTATGGTATTGGTAACTTTGCAAAGGTGTGTAGAGATCCTAAACTATTTCGAGAAACGTTACTGCGTTACGGCACACCAATAATTCAGACGTGATTATAGGAGCAAGTAAAGTAAACTGCCCCTCTCCAATCTATTCTCTCTCTCTCTGATAACTACTGGTTAACCACCATCTGTTGTACGATAGTGCTTGGTGAAACCCATCTATACGACATTTTCATTATCTATATAGAGTGTAGTGTAAAAACAAAAATTTAAGAGTGAAAAAAGATATCATATAGGGGATCCTCGCACAGTATTTGTTATGTCGAAACTTGTATTTTACAATTTAGTTAATATGCATTTGTTAGTTGGTAAATAACATGTTGGATGCAATGGGTAAAGATAAAAGTCAATTCATGCCAGCTGATGGACCTGAAATTGACACATTGTTCCTAATTGATAGAGGTATGTTGGTTTAAGACCCATTATTCTCCCTAAAAGGAGTAGAACGTCCTAACCGATACAAGAATTGTAGTTTTTAAAAACTGTTATAACAATTTCATGAAACTTACTTTTTAAGATGTAGATTATGTCACACCGTTATGTTCTCAAGTAACCTACGAGGGATTGGTTGACGATATTTTTGAAATAAAATCTGGTCGGTGATATCATATTCTTTTCATCCGTTACCATGTCCTTTTCATGATAATGTATTTTCTCTCCTTATAATGTAACGTTTTGTCTCGGGGTTTTTTAATTAATATAGGTATGGTTGTGTTTGATCAAAGTGTTACTGGAACTGACAAAACTATGACAATGTTACTGAATTCAAATGACGTGGTAAGCCTCGGTTATTTTTACTTGTATTCGTGTGTTATGATATAATTGCAGTTATGTCTTCACGACTTTGTTTAGTTTCCATTCTCATTTTTCACATTCATTCATTCATTTTCTTGCTTCAGATTTATAAAGAGATTCGTGATCGACATTTTACAAACGTGTTCGGTTTCTTAAGTTTAAAGGCGAGGGAACTCCAAGTTGGATATGATGTGAGGCCAATTTGATGGGTCAATTCGGCTAACTCCAAATTAGCACTTATTAGCATCTATTTATATTTTTTTATCTTTGTAGAAACGTAATCACCTATCCTCCGTTGGTGATATGAAACAGTTTGTCTCGAAAGATCTCCGACACCTACAACAACAACACAAGTCACTTCAAACACGTAAGAACTAACGATTAATTTGTGGTAACGTCACTAGATTCGAACCTCAACACCGCCGAAGGGATATAGGAAACTGTCCGTATTAGAGAGGTGTCTGTATTAGAGGGGTGTGTCCGTATTAGAGGGGTGTCTGTATTAGAGAGGTGTGTCCGTATTAGAAAGGTGTCCGTGTTAGAGAGGTGTGTCCGTATTAGAAAGGTGTCCGTGTTAGAGAGGTGTGTCCGTATTAGAAAGGTGTCCGTGTTAGAGAGGTATGTCCGTGTTAGAGAGGTATGTCCGTATTAGAGAGGTGGTGTCCGTATTAAAGAGGTGTGCGTATTAGAAAGGTGTCCGTGTTAGAGAGGTGTGTCCGTATTAGAGAAGTGGTGTGCGTATTAAAGAGGTGTGCGTATTAGAAAGGTGTCCGTATTAGAGAGGTGTGCGTATTAGAGAGATGTCCGTATTAGAGAGGTGTCCGTATTAGAGAGGTGTCCGTATTAGCGAGGTGGTGTCCGTATTAAAGAGGTGTGCGTATTAGAGAGGTGTCTGTATTAGAGAGGTGTCTGTATTAGAGAAGTGTCCGTATTAGAGAGGTGTCTGTATTAGAGAGGTGTCCGTATTAGAGAGGTGTCCGTATTAGAGAGGTGTCGGTATTAGAGAGGACGTGTCCGTATTAGAGAGGTGTCTGTATTAGAGAGGTGTCCGTACTAGAGAGGTCTCCATATTAGCCAGGTGTCTGTATTAGAGAGATGTCCGTATTAGAGAAGTGTCCGTATTAAAGAGGTGTCTGCAAGGAGAAGCTCAACAGTATCTTATCAAATCATGGTATAATTAAACGTGTGGGTAGAGTATAGCAAATACGGCGGTTGACTGTTGTGTAAAACTACCTGAAAAATACAATGAGAACTTCGACGTTTCGAGTATAATTAGCATAGTGCCCCAGATAGTACGTAATTCGAGCTATAAAAAGATTCTTCAATTTCAGATATTGGGGCTTGTGAATCAATATTAAACCGTAAAAAGAAAGAGCAATTTGAAAATCAACTCAGAACTGAGCATGGTACGTACAAAAAGGTTATTTTGAGGCCAAGAAAAGGGGATAACTGATATTGAATTTGTTAAACCGGTCCCGCGACTGTTACATATACGAAAATTCTAACTGTAATTTCTCTGTGATATAGATATCTTGGAAGGCGTTGAGGAAAAGGCCACCGTAGCCTTTATTGAAGAATTAATTTTAAAACAGGTAATGTACTTCTCTATGAAGACTGTCTACCACCTCTTTTCATGGATTTTAAATTTCACATTAATATTCATATATATTAAATATTTTTCAGTTTCCTCTCTATCGAAGTTTACAGTTAATGTGTTTGATGTCAGTCACAAGAAGCGGTATGTCAGTGACATACGACACAAGATTGTATTTTTGTTTTACATAAATTGGGTAGTTCAAGGTTCTGTCCAGGACCATGCGAGTGCTGGGTACCTGCAGCCCTGGTGGCATGACCCTCTCCCACCCTGCCGACAATTTTTAAAACTTGATCGACTGGTCTCAGAGTAGCTTGAAGCGCGACATCGATTAACAAAGTGCAAAGTGATTAGAGCCGTTCGTCAGACGTCTTTCTGGCTTTGGGGGGATAGCGTATTTCTCCGAATCACCAGTAACTAATATTGTGCACATTGTAGTACTGAATTTCATCTAATACTAACGTTTAAATAATAAAATTCACCAAGATAAAGAATACAAAATTACTTGTATAAAATATCTATTACAAAGTACAACATTGGGGTTTTCGTACTGCATATTTGAAACCTTTCAAGTGCCGGGCGGAAGAGTCCACTTTGGCGTGAGTGCCGGGCGGCACTGCTGAGTGCTGGGCGCTGTCGCCCGGCGCCGCCCACCGTGGGCAGAACCCTGGTAGTTGACAAATTTCTTCCATGATCATGGCATGGGTCGTGTACTGTGTAAGTTGTGTCGAATTGTCATGACCATTGATTGATCTTTCTTCTGAATTTAAGGTTTGGACAGCAAACTATATAAATCACTGAGACAGCAGTTGTTACAGGTATGAAACTTTGTGTGAAGATTTTAAGACGATGTCTTGTTAAGATCATACAAATATTTATTCCCATGCAAACCTATACTTTCAAACACTTTTTCTTTCCATATAGACGTATGGTCATCAACATTTGGTCAACTTGTTCAATCTTAAAAAGCTCGGTATCTTTACGGAAAACGATGTAAGCATTAGTGCGTATGGTCTGTCAATTTAACATTTCATTTTATGTTTAGTATTTTTGTATTGTACCATCATCATCCAAACATACTCATATTTTTGCTTTCAGAAACGAAACAACTTTCGAACTGTGAATAAGAGACTTAACGTGGTGAGTAGCTTACATTTAAAATATACTGTAACTATAGGAAAGTACCGGGTAGGGCAAAAAAAGTACGACTGTTTGATTTAGTATAACTTAAAAACTAAAAGAGTTATTACACTTAAACAAGTTGCTTTGCATTCAGCCATGTCCAACTTAAATTTTGATATGTGCCATGTGCATTTTCATACAATATTGACCGAGATAGCTGTAAACATTTTTGGAAGTGTCGAGAATTAGCTAAAATGGCCTATTAAATAATTTGATAACCATTAGCATTTTACGCAAGTATTCGTTTCAATGAAGTGAAGTTGAAGTTAGAAGGCCAAATGTTAGAATAAAAGAGGATATTTATTCAAGAAACATTTCTAACTTCAACTTCACTTCATTTAAATAATACTTACGATAAAATGGTAACGGTTATCAAATTAGTTTAATAGGCCGTTTTTAGCTAATTCTCGACAGTTCCAAAAGTGTTTAGTCAAGTTTAAACGCAGCTATCTCAGTTGAGATTGCATGAAAATGCACATGGCATATATCAAAATTTAAGTTAGACATCGCAGAATGCAAAGAAACATGTTTCAGTGTAATAGCTCTTTTAGTTTTTAAGTTATACTAAATAAAACAGTCGTACTTTTTTTTGCCCCACCCGGCATATTAAATCAATGAAAGTTTGTCTCCAATTCTATGTTTCCAGGTTCCAAAATCAGGCGAGACAGTAGATCTAAACATTCCAACGGATATGTCCTACGTCTTTGGTGGATCTTATGCACCTTTAAGCTGCAAGTTGGTTGAACAGGTAAATTGATGAGAGTTCATGTGCGAGATATGTAAATAATCATCAAGTTAACTTTGTAATATTTATATATAGGTGTGCAGTCGTGGAGGATTTCTAGGTCTTGAAGAAGCAACTAAACTTTTGGGAGAAACATTTCACACTAGACGAGGAACATCAAACCGTGGTGAGTACCGTAAGCCTATAGAATATGGGCAATTACTAGCATCTAACAAATACTACAGTAGAATTATGTAGAATATACTGTGTAGGCTTCGTGCAACAACTATTAAACATAGTATTGTTTCTTTTTCAGCTTCAAGTACTGCACAAAACAAAAAGAAAGTCATTCTAGTTTTCTTTCTCGGGGGATGTACATATTCAGAAATTACATCGTTGAGGTTCCTGGCAAAACAACGAGGTATAATGGACAAGTTTGTTATGATAAACTTGTCGACGAGGGGTGCCCCTAACTGTGCCCCCTTGTCTTGCCATGCCTATGTATAAGCATTTTTACAGGCAGTCAAAAAGGATTTGCAGTTGGTCTTGAGAGCAAAGCAAACAAGTGTGGGGCGTGTCGTTTGCGAGCAGGGCTCTTATATATGCAAGCAGGGCGCAAAAATATACTCATCCCTGGCTATTTCCGCATCACACATCGATAAGTGTGCACGCTCTCGTTGCACTGCCCTATCGACCACTTTCATAATTCAGATGCGTTTAAGTATTCTTTTATGTGCATCTTAATAAGCCTTATCAGCCTCACGTTTCTGTGACTGAAATTGAATAGAATTTATGAACCTGAACGAGGTCAATGAGGCTTATTAAGATGCACATAAAAGAATTATGAAAGTGGTCTATGTATAAGCACCTTGCTTGCGAGCAAGGGCAGGGCAGGTCTGGTAGGATTTTTTGAGAAACTAGGTCTCAGTAAGATTGAATACACCACTCATGGCTTTAGCTGTGAATGTGAGAAATGAAATTTGTCCTCAGACCAGCCATTGTTAAAATGAGCATTTTGAAAAACATCCCCTATTAGAAAATGGGAAAAATTGCCAGACATTCTGACCCACGTTCCCCATTGGCTAAAATCACTTGGCAACTGCCAAGAAGCCTTGTGAATGAGAGCCATGAGGTTTATCGCCCGTCCACACTAATCAAAAACGTTTCCACTTTCAAAGCCGTTTTCGAAAAGCTTCGTTTTCATGGATGAAGGTATCCGTTTTCCATCGCATTAGTGTGGACAATCGGTGAAAACGCATACAAAACGATGCGTTTTCCAACGAAAACGGATTAGTGTGGAGTGTGGATGGGGCCTTCCAGATGAGCAACTTTTCCTTAACATGTTCTGGTGAGGAGTGGTTATCAAGTTTTTCTTGACGTTAAGTTTCTTTTTCATGTTTAGGTTGGAAAATTATCATAGCTACCACGTCAATCATGAACTCCAAAAGATTACTGGAATCTGTGCAAGATGTCGTGTGAAATATACAATTAAATAAGCAGGATTTTCACGAGAAGTGATTTGAAAGCTGTGTGTAACTTGCAAGTCGTTTCCATCTTTAATTACATCCAACCAATACCAGCCCTTAGTCTTAGAACTTTAGTTCGGGTCAAACTGCACATTCCATCAATCTACCATTCTGGAATCGTTATGCTGTAAGCTGGTAAATAATTTCAAAAGGCACACACTTATTGTATTTGTAATATGTGAATAACATTTATGTGAAAATCAGTCTCAAAGACTTTAGAATGTAAATACTGCAGTAATAAAATAAAATTTTCAGTCTATAACTTTATTAATTTTCTGTTTTAACCGACCTATACATAACATTCAATTATCTTTCAGTATTCTTTTCTGTATCATCACTAGACTCTGAGTCACTATCACTGGACTCACTTGACTCGTTAGTACCAGCCTCGTTAGTACCAGCCTCGTTAGTACCAGCCTCGTTAGTACCAGCCTCGTTAGTATCAGCCTCGTTAGTACCAGCCTCGTTAGTACCAGCCTCGTTAGTACCAGCCTCGTTAGTACCAGCCTCGTTAGTACCAGCCTCGTTAGTACCAGCCTCGTTAGTATCAGCCTCGTTAGTATCAGCCTCGTTAATATCAGCCTCGTTAATATCAGCCTCGTTAATATCAGCCTCGTTAGTACCAACCTCGTTAGTACCAGCCTCGTTAGTATCAGCCTCGTTAGTATCAGCCTCGTTAGTACCAGCCTCGTTAGTACCAGCCTCGTTAGTACCAGCCTCGTTAGTACCAGCCTCGTTAGTACCAGCCTCGTTAGTACCAGCCTCGTTAGTACCAGCCTCGTTAGTACCAGCCTCGTTAGTATCAGCCTCGTTAGTATCAGCCTCGTTAATATCAGCCTCCATCTTTTGCCTCGTTTTCCAACTATCTTGTTTCGTTTTTGTTCTAAATTTCAATCCTGCGACTTGATATGCCACAGGACCTGGTCCATCCATCCCAAGGTTGTTTGGTGGTTCTCGAGACACTATCTTTCTCCGATCAGCAGTCAGAGCAAAGTTATAGTTCGTTTCAGTTTTTAGCACTTCTTGTATTTTTTCTTCCAAGTTTTCCATTGTTACAAATGATTTGCTTTCTTCCTAAAATTATATATAATTACATGATTACTTAATCAGTAAAACCAACACAATTGTACTTCAAGACAATTATTTATTACTTACAATGACTTTAAGGACTAATTCTCTGTTTTTCTCAAGTTGTTCAGCATCTGAAGCAACTTTTTGTTTTTCAAGTTGAATTTTCATCCTTTCTCTTCTCTCCTCTTGTCTACTTTTCCTAAAAATTGATTATCGCATACATCATTATTTCATGGATTGACATATAGCTTGATACACCTGAGTCACCTGACAATTTCAGGCATTTAGTAATCAGCTACAGGGAATGTAATATGCGTTACATAGGGGGAGGATAGTCAATTGGGAGTCTCTTTCTCTATTAGTATTTGTCACTTTGTGTGTTATGTGAATTTTGATGAATTTGATTTTAATCAAATTTGTCAAAAACTAAACTAAACTATATATTTAGAGCTCAGGTTCCACGGTTGCAAGTTAGATCGTGCAAGCGCACTCTGACTTTGAAAGGTCCACTTGAAATGCATATGCAATATGCCCCAATTTTGTTCTGTGTAATAAATACAATGATATATATATTTATTTGATTTTTTTTTTTTTTTTTTTTTTTTCTTTTTTTATTTAATTATTTATGAATTAATGAGTCATGAAACTATTACAATAGTTTACTACGGTGATTCAGGTTATCCCCCATCCCCTCAAAGCCAGAAAGACGCCTAACGAACAAGCCACTCACACTTCTTTCTTGTTAATCGATGTCGCAAGCTAGCTATCTGAGACTGAGACCAGAAGTTTTAAAAGTTAAGTTGTGGGCAGGGTGCACTCACGCTGGTGCCACAACCCTGAGAGCTCAAGCAAGCAACGTTTTTGTCAACACAGTCTGACATCACATGTACAGAAACGAAACATTTTCAAGATGGCCATAGCTGTTCTGTGGAAAGTTTGTGTCATGCAACAGAAATATCTGGCAGGTAGCTTTGATGTTTTCTGTACGTGTATAGAAATTTTTAAAGTATTGTGTGAACAATTATAAACTTTGTTACCAAAACTGCAAATGCTTGCTCTGGGCCGAAACAATCATGTTTTCATGTCAAAACATTCAGACCTATTACCGTTAAAATTTTAAACTATTATTAGCTGATCACGACACAATTTCTCGCGCACCAATCAGATGTCGCCATTTCTAGAATGTTTATTTCACAATTCTAGAAATGTCTACATTCCTGAAAGAATACATTATTTTGCATTCCTCAATGTTTTGGCATGAAAAACACAACATGCTTATGACCAGAGGAAGCACCCACATTTTTGGTAACAAATGCCACTGGCTGCATTTTTGAACTGGATTGACATGGCACAAATAGTAATGTACTTTTAATACTCAATACGGTACACAAACCTCCCATTTTCCTTATGTTCATTATATTTTCTGATATCTTCCACAGCTTTCTTGTGTTGTTCATACGGAGAAAAGCTTCCTTTATTTAATTCCTCCACTCTCCGTCTTTCCTTGGCTTCTCTCTTCTCATATTCGGCACGAAATATTTCACGTGTGTTGTGTACATTATCACGATATTGTTCGTACGCTAAAACCTTGTCTAAATCTTTTTCTTTCTTCTTTCTGCCTTGAGCAATGTCCTGGCTAGGTTTCTCTACTTCTACTGCAGCAATACAAAATGTTCTCCGTACAGAATTGAGTGGAAATTTAGCAAAAATCTTAGCACGTTTTAGACATAATCTTGTCGCCATATTGTCAAATTGAGAACTTTTACCGAAATCGTTATCGCGAAATAAAAAGCGCCGTTTTAATGTGGCAAACACTGATCTCAAAAATAGGAACCCGAACTGGAATGACCAGCAACAGAATCGTGATTTCTGCTTTCTAATGATCCAGACAAGATTTCTGGGAAAATGTTTCCAAGTTTATAAACAAGCTGTTGGTATGTTTGGCAAGTTTGCTTTGAAGTTAATTGATCAACTGGTCCCAGAATTGAATTGTGAATAAGAATTTGTTTTGTCCTCTAAATATAATTATGCGCTTTAGAAATCACTCTTGTGCGGGGAATTTAATTGAATTGTACATGAACGGCGGAAGTATTTACGACTTCCCTTCGTCCAAATAATTTAATTGAACCATTCTTACTCGAACTGACGGTAAGACGAATTTGTAATTTGACATTTTTGTGTTGCTGTTCGTTTTTGAAGCTATTTTAAATTCCCAGAGGTATAAGAGTGATTTCTATAACTTTTTTGGGACACAGTATATATAGTTTATGAATGCGTTACTTTTTGAATGTACACAACTGTCAGTTGATCGGTTTAAGGACTTTGACAGGGTTGGCGTTACGAGACGTCACATGGACCATGGTAATCAACTTCAGCCGACCTGTTGACACTTATTCCATGGTCAAACCATCTATTGAAAGGGTTTGATCTTTACCCCTAAACTAGCTGAGATAGCTCTATTTGTGAGGTCCAGTTTGTACACTTATTCCATGGTCAAACCATCTATTGAAAGGGTTTGATCTTTACCCCTAAACTAGCTGAGATAGCTCTATTTGTGAGGTCCAGTTTGTGAAGATGAAAAATACTTATTGAAATCAATGCGCAGCAAAAACTGCGCCAGATGTGGACTGGCTTGATGACTTCTCACACCAGAAAATAGCTTCAGTAGTAGCGAGGATTGCCGTGCATAGTTCTAACAAAATAGGCAAAGAAAAAAAGAACTTAAAATTTCTGATAGTATAGGTAGTTTTCAGTAAACGTTATATGATAGTTCTTAGTAAAACTCGCCTATGGGATGAGAATTATTCAAGGTATATATTTTCTGGCAGACTTTACCTTTTTAATATTCTGAATCTGAGCAAGTTCTCGTTCTGATAACGCTGAATGAGCGTGAGACAGCAGTGCACAAAATGAGAGACACAGTTCCATAATCTCATTTAAACAATGAGAAACCTAACAATGAGAAATATCAACGATAATTGAAATTCTAGACTAGTTTCAAGTCCCCATGTTACACGGGGTGATTTTTGCTGCAACTTGCAACGCAATTTCTGCATAGAGCCATGTCATGTGGAAATGTAAGCACAGAAAAACAGTGAACATAGGAAGCGTTTCACTCCACCGATATCATCTTTCTCATTCATTTCTTTGTTGCCTTCTGGGCATGTTTAGCAAGAAAATGTCGGCAAAGTAAATCGAGATTCATGCTCACAATTTCTCTGTGAATATACTTTTTACCTAACATCGATCCAGGGGCGACGTGGCTTAAAAATAGGGGCCGGGAAATCTTTCCCTAGGGGGGCCCACTGCTCACGTTGGGGGGGGGGGGGTGTCATTTGCTGAGAAGAAAAATAGGATTAAATACAAAATAAAATTTTTGTTCATTAAATATCAGTGATTTATCCCAAATATTTAATGAAGGGCCCAAAACTTTATAAACATTGTAGACCTTTGCATGCTTGGGGCCCACAATTGCCAGATTTCCGGGGGCCCACCGGGAAATCTCCCGGTGGGCCACGCCGCCCCCTGCATCGATCTGTGTCCGAAATTGCGTTGCAAGTGGCAGCAAATATTCGCTCATGTAACAGGACCTTTAAACGAGTGGCCAGTAAAATTTATGGGTGTCAAATTTAAAATTTCTTACCTGTCTCATAAGTAGAAAAGACTGAGCATGCAGAGTTGTAATAAACTGATCGTGAGCTAGTCGTAATGTCTCAAAGTCTCTTGTGCTGTTGATCTTCTCTAACAGGATTGAATAGTGTGCCTCTAGAACATCAATCTAGATAAGTATACAGATTAGATACGAGATTGAACCTCACTAAACTAACTTTATTTATCCTGGACAGCCCTATCAGTTTTAAATTGTTCTCCCTAGCAGTTCAGTTAACATCCACCTACAATCATAGAATAACTTGAGTATAAGTGAAATCCAATGCAATCTAGAGGTGTAGTAAGAGTCATTCTCTATTGATCAAGTGTTACTGCAGGACGAAAATCGGGTTACCTAGAGAAAACCTGCGCAGTCAGACGTGTAGTGATGACGTCACCGTGTTAGACCCCCCCTCCAAAGGATACACATGTTATGTTAGAACAGAAATGTTAAGGGCGGACAGTTTATAGCATTTAGTATAATCAGACAACTGCATATTGTACGTCAAACCACTGTAATACCAACACCACACCACACCAACCTGCAAGTAATATTGTAGATTATCAACAAGAAACGTCATTTCCATTCTTAGTAACCAAATGTCCTTAGAAATTCCTTTCTGGGCCGCTCGACGTCCTTTAAACATCATCCAAACATTTTGTAGTTCCATCTGTGTGCGTCGTACGTTCACCAGAAAGCGAAATAGGCTATTAAACCTAAAATAGATGGTGTAAGTAAAGTGGTTGAATTGATCACAGAAACAAATTGGCAGCACGGATGGCAGACGAGGTGAGCGTCCTTGTCCCTTATCGCTCGTTGTTTCTCGCCTGTGCTTTGAGGATTTTTCTCCGGGTTTTCCTCTCTCACCATAAACTAACCCTTCTACCTTAGTTGTGCTCCGTGAACAGACATGGGACGTATTGTGTCAGCCAGAAGTGACACAGTAAACCTTCGACACTATCACGTTTATTTATTTATTTAAAATTATGAACTCTCCCAGAAGGCTTTTCAGGTCATCCATTTTTTACACACATACTAAACCTAAGAGATTAAAATTACACATGATAATATTAAAATAAAATATTTATTAACAATTAAAACATCGTTCATATCAAAGTACCAAAGTACAAATAGTCAAATAGAATTAAGGCTGTTCCGAAGACATAAATATTTTGAGATCTTTCTTAAATTGAATCAAGTTATTTAAACTCCTTATACTGTTCGGTAATGAGTTCCAGATTGAAACTCCTCGATAGGCGAACGTTCGTTGACCAGAGGCAGATCTATACGCTGGAATAATTAGTTTATCCTTATTTCTAGTGTTCCTCAAATGGATCGTGCTTCGTTTTTGAAACTTGTCCGTAAGATAACTGAGAGCAAGACCATTCATACACTTAAAAGCTACAACACTATCTCTATATTCTAGCAAGCGATCAACTGGCAACCAATTTAACTCTTGGAGTGCAGGCGTAATTGAGGTGCGTCCTTTGCAATTCGGCACTCAGCTGCAAAAAACGGAGGATTAGAACCCCCTAACTTTACCTTGGTTTACTTTAAAGATTACAATATTTTTTTAAACTTACTTTTCGAGGAATGCAGGCGTTAGGACAATATGTAATGGCCATTGTACATCGTAGTGTAGCATCAGCGACTGCCATCCTGTGACGAGCCATCCTTCTTAACAAAAAATGCGAATTTTTAAATTTTCATGTGCATACAAAGCCTGCCCTTTTTAAAATAATGATTATACAATTATAGATTTATAACTAGCTAACCCGGTGCGTTGACTGACTACAACGTTCACCATGATGGCTCTTCGCGGATATTTTATTAATTATATTATATCTATCTATTGAACCAAAAGCACTAAACTCAACTATAACTCTAAACTGTTCTCGCTAGCATCAATTAACAACTGTGCAACAACAACAACAAACAATAACCAACACATTTTCGTGCACCGGAAGCTCTTCAGAATAAAGGCCTGGTCAAACGAGGATGAGAATATCGTACTACGAAATGTTAGCAGCAACTTATATTATTCGATTATTTGTTAATTCGCAATTTCGAAGATTTCGAACCTTTAACGAGAAGTTCTGATTTGCACAAAATGTAGCGTGCGTGCAATCCCAGACTCCCAAAGGAAGTAGGGACTGCACGCAGGCTACACAAGATGGAAACTCGGCCAGTTTCTGGTCCAGTAGTACGATCGTACTTGTTAAATCAAGAGTATTGTACAATCAAAATACCTTCTTCTTCTCCTTGTTTACTTTTTTGAACATCGACAGAAAGTGTGAAATAAGACGTGTTGTCTTCTTCATCGGGGACTAACTGAAACAAAACAACACATCAATTCAAATCTATATTTCATGAAGCAAAAACAAAGGAAAGTCATGCTTATCTTTATACCTGATGACGTATAATCATTCAATACAATTGAATACAATGTAAAATGTTCATACCTTGCGCATAATTTCATAAAAAATGACTTTGATATCTGCAAGGAAAGAATGGAAGTTCTTTCAGACTCGGTTCCTGCTTTACAAGGTTGCCAAAACTAATAAAATAAAGTTATAAATGTATATATATTTACAAGCTTTCATATAGAGGAAGCGATGACTTTAAGTATCTTTTTAAAGTGTTAAGATTATTATTACATCCTATGTTCTCTGGCAAGTCATTCCACAACGTGGCTTCGGTGTATGCAAAGCTCTTTTTCAAGAACTTTGTCCTAGGTTTTGGTAAGACACAAGTCATATTCCTTCTCCTAAGCAATAGGTATATTTTGAATTACCACGCTGATACTGAACGTACAAAGAAACAAACAGCCATACAGACAGACGAAGCCTTGGAACGGGTTTGAGTACTTACTATGACTAGTATTAGCAGTTGGAGGAACTTTAAGTAAATCTTTAGATTTCTCAATGAAAGAACGAAATATTTCTCCACGTCCAAGAAGATAGAAGTCCTTCAGCAACTATGATTAACGAAACAAAAATAGATCTCCAAGTTCTAAAACTCACTAAATTGGTATGATTCTTTTATAAAGTAAAATCTCCGAAATCAAAATAATTATATGCTCAATGCATGGCGATGTCCTTAAACCATGAAAAGTACAACCATTTACGCGGATTACCATGTATATATCTTACATATCGTACATTATTATATAGTCGTTGTTATAATTTCATGCCCAGTAATCAAGAATGGTAAACCCTAGTTAACACTAACAAACCCTAATCCCAATTCGTGAATACTGGGCAGGTTGAAAATTTTCAAGATCTTTGAAGCCATTCAATAAAGTTGCAGCATGTTTTTATCAGTTCTAAAATCAGGGACGGATTTACAGGGGGTGCAGGGGGGGTGCACACCCCTCTTATGCTTGGCCAAGGGGTGCAGGAGGGGTGCCAATTCCCATATCAAATCCAAATTTTGGATTTGACAGGGCATTTATTAAACAAAAATAAGATATGGGGCAATTGATGGGCATTTTTGACCATCTAGGCAATCTTATTTTTCAAAACATTTCTGACAAGATGACCCCTTCACCCTGCGGGGGGTCCTCAACGACGGTTCACCCTGCCTCGGACGCCAGCCACCCAAATCTTCATGACCAGCGATCGCTTAGCACCCCCTTATCAGATCAAGTTGGATCCATCCCTGTCAAAAACCAAGGGTCTACGCCTTCGTTATATACAACGGCTACTCGTTCACGAATCGCTATTTTAATAAACGGTATTTTACGACAACCAGTCTCCCACAAAAGCACTATTATTTGTAGTTATAGTTACCCTCAAGTGTCTCAGTAACTCGCCTTCTTCAACAACAAGGCACCAGAGATGCTAAAAAGTAATTGTTTATTTTCAACTTTGTAGTAAAAATACTTCAGAAAGTATCGAAGAAAATGTATTAAGATTAAGAAAAAATTATACTTGGCAAATTTGCATGGCGATAAACGTAATGGTTTGGTAATTGAAATGTTTTTTACTGTAATATTTTTCCAGACGCAAACCACGACAGCTTATTGCTTGAAATTCTACCTGCACTGGACCACACGTTTGAGATATCATCACAGAAAAAACCACCCTATAAAAATGAACCTGCCGACTGCCACACAGGCTAAGAACTTAAGAACATCTTAATGCACTTACTTCAGCAATACGAGATTTAATGCTGTCAATTTCTTTTTCGAAAGACGGCAAATGAAAGACAGGTTCTTGTTGTAATTTATGCAAAGATCGCCCGAACTCTATTTCGTTTTCTTTCATGATTGCATCTAAATAGGAGCAAGTATTTAAAATTGGATAAGAAACTTCTTGGAAGATTGTTTTGCAAACTAGTCGGGTTGTATCGATTTGGAGAGATTAGAGAGAGATCATGCACCAAGACAGATAATCTGTTTGACGGGTTTTAAATACAAGATCATCTACCCAGGCGAACTACATGCGTAAAAACGCACAAGTTATAACAAACCTGCAGCAGACTTGTACCAATGCTGTTTCAACAATTTGTTATCAGGATGTGTTCGCACTGCTTGTTCCCATCCTGTTGGCATGTTGTCAACGGCTTGTTGACAACTTGCTACAAGTTTTTTGACTCAACAGACTTGTTATAAGTTGTTCCAACAAGTTGTTTTCGTCCTGGGGCCGGTTGTTCAAAAGCCGGTTAACGCTAATCCCGGGTTAAATTTTAATCTGCTGTTCTGGTTTGTATACTTCTACATGTTTGTTTATTTCAAAACTTTATAAACAAAAACTTCTATCGCCCAGTACAAGGTTGATAGAAAGAAGTATTCATATTAATATAACCGATGTCTGGAAACTTGTATGAAAGATACCACTAACCCAGGGTTAAGTTAACCGGCTTTTGAACAACCGGCCTCTGCAATTCAACAACTTGTTAACAAGTTGTGAGTGACAACCTTGTAGCAACTTGATAAAATGACAACATCGTTACAACTTGTTGAAAAGCTTGCTACAAGTCTGTTGCGAACACATCTTGTAGCTAGAGTATCGTTTCCTATACTATGGTAATGGTCGGAACTATCAGACGAATTCTCTTTTCGGTGATTAGGTTTGTCCATGCAGACGTTAATCCGTCTTTGGTATAAATCTGGCAATTCAGAAACAAGATATTCTCTTTACCACGGCGATTATCCGCTGATTTTGACATGGCGTTTTCCAACATCTTCACAGATTCTCCAACAAAAAGAATCTACAGAATGATAAGAGGGTCGTTCGCAATGCAGAAATCATTTTACTATTAATTTAACTTCGGGGAAAAAGGAACCAATATAGAAGAAAAGACGAAGATGTTAGGAAAACAGTAGAAAGATATTAGGAAGCGGCTGTGATGAGGTACGATTTTATATTGACGACTTCACCAAGTACTTGAAAATCTTGTGAATTTTGCCAAAAAAGATTTCAACAGCGCGATTTCAGAGCGATTGAGCGATGGCATTGGATGATCGCTTCATTGTGCCAAAAATTCATAGTCTTCATCGAACACAGTTTGCATAAACATGAAAAAAAGACTTTGACTATGAACAGAAGGACGGTACAAAGGTGGTCTCGTTGACATACGAACCTTCTCTGCTAAACTTGTTGAAATATACGATGGCAACATTTCGGCATTTAAACTGAAGTGACTCTCTGGAGTTTTTTGAGCAGCTGGCTTCTTTACATGCTGAAATATATAACATATGCAGGGTTTATCAGTGGTGTAACTTAACGCTTGCCCGCTTGCCAGGGCCAAGTGAAAATCATTACGGGCAAGTAGAAGTTTCTTCTTTGTTGCCCAGTCGGGCAAGTTGCTTTCTGTTTCAGCTTTGTCACAAAAAGCTGGCCATCTCTAAGTTATTATCCTAAGTACAGTATTAAATGAGGAAAATATAGACCAGTTATTCATTCTGCTGGATAATTTGAAAAAATGTAAATACATGAACACGCGTACACGGACATTGTCCCTCGACTTAAATTCCACTTCAGTTCTTAAGGAAAATAAAAGAATGGTGTAGATTTGTGTTATATAATGCAAATTGTAGTTATCCCATCAACATATCGTGCTTACTGCAATCAGTTGCTTCAAATTGTGTTATTATGTGAACCAAAGCTAGATCTAATGGCATGTGAATTCTATTCAGGGCAACCATTTCTCATGTCCAACTTGCCCTGATCGCAAGTGGTCAAAATAGTTAAGTTACACCACTGTTTATGGAAACTTATCGGGTTTACACTGTTCAAAAATAGGTAAAAATGAGAAAAACAATAAAGTGAATGATAGTGATTAATGTCACTTGTTTTTCCAACGTAATACACAACGAAAATCAATTTTATAGTAACCTGAACTTGCTTTTCTTCAGCCACAATCTTTCCATCCTCATTGTCAGATTGTTCAGCAGATGTCAGAGCACCAGCATTGCTGGCAGACTTTACCATGATGAAAAATTCATTGTAATAGTCGAGGAGGAGGCCATGTAATAACCATGCACTGAGTTGTTTGTACATCACAGCATGGCACACATGTAGCATTCTAAATGGACATCATGAAGTGATGTTTAATGTAGTGTTTAGAACCTTATATCAATGAAGACTTATTGATCAATAATCTACATGCACTTGCAAATTACTTAATAAGTATATCATATAGTATACAGTATAATATTGTACTGACAACATTCTTATCAAAAAGTAATGTTTAACGCTTTAGAATTACTTAATCATTACCTAATCATTATTTGCCATTGGAAAGTATTCAGTCATCAGATTTGGTCACATTTGGCAACCTGGCACCCAGTAACAACAACAACAACAACAACAACAACAACAACAGCAACAGCAGCAACAGCAACAACAACAACAACAACAACAACAACAGCAACAACAACAGCAACAACAACAACAACAACAGCAACATCAACAGCAACAACAACAGCAACTTGAAGCCTAAGTTGAAATTACCTTTGAAATGCTTCTTTAACAACAGGGATACCATTTGAGCATTGTGAATGCAAGATATTTAAAATGGCACATCCCTTGGCCTAGAGATAAATTACAAGTTTTTTACTCACTGTACTTCATATCACACAGAAACCTTTGACAATTATTAAAATTTTAACTATATTAAACCTTTTTAGCCTCAATTTCTTCCAGTGTACTGGCCAAAGCTGGAAACAACAGTTGATACTATAGGAAAAGACAGGCATATTTATCATATTGTTTGATAGAAGAGGGGGATGGGGGGGAGTTAACTTAAACATATTACTTCTATTTATTAGTTATAGAAGTTTGTTAACCAATTACCTCCTCTAACTTATGTTGTAATCTCGTTAATGGAATATTAGCATCATTTAATATCTAAACATGAATATAAATGTGTCAGTATACTAGTTATATATTTCCTCAACATCATAATCAGGGCTTTCAAAATAACTCAGCGGCCGCCGGAGTTTGGCTGGCTACTTCAAGTTTTACCACTTTAACTCTAGCACAAACGGTTATATTCATGACTGCACTTGCCTCTTCTTCTAAAGCTAAAAGTGTTTTTCGATAAGGCTCTAAGACTTGATCTAATCCTGTGCATAATGCTTGTAAATACAGTCCACACACATTCCCTGAATTGTCTATAAAATAGAAATGTGTATAAGTATTTCATTGTTATACAATGATAAATATAGTTGTATAATATAATTATGCAAAAGTAGTAGACCTGATAGCCACCCAAAATCTGCAGGTTTATGAGTTTATGATCAGGGTTTGAATTAGAGAAGGAAAAAATCCACTCGCAAATTTCCAATTTCTTTCGGAAAATTTCAAAGGATCAAATTTCAAATTTTATTTTGGCATAGTGGAGCTGTTTCGCCTCAAATTTCATAAATATTTTGAAGGGATTTCTGCTATTTTCCTTCATTTCGAGCATTATATTCAAGAAGGAAGGCGTATTTGAGAGAGGGGCTGATAGTGGATTTATAGCATTAACATTTTCAAAATATCAAGCAAGCAATGCAGGGGGGGAGCTCTGCCAAGTAGATATCCTTATGCACCAGTCATTGTAAATCCCGCCTCCCCCAACCCGGGAAATAGCGGGGACAAATGCTGTCTCGTATAGAAGGTCGGGGACAGTAGCACGGAAATGGTTCTGAAACTGTTTACTGTATAAATTCCTATCTTTTTGGACCTATCTTGCTTTTCTTTGCACTTTTATACAAACCTGCTCCATCTGTGGCCTTTTGAGGCAACAAAATACTATAGCTTTTTATAAATGTTTCAAAACGTTGATAATACGAGCCCAACTTGCACAAATGATTCAATATTTCTGTCTCACTTGGGTGAAGAAAAGGCAAATCACTGACAACCTACATAAAGAAATACAAAACTCAATACTTTGTGTTGTAAAAGTTGAACTGTTACATACATCTCAGTTTCTCACAAATTTTAATTTTATATATATCTGCAATGACTGAAATAATCTTGAAAAATTCGCAACTTCTATTAACCTGAAAGCCTTGTTCTTGCTTGTCTACAAATATACTACCGCTCACACCAGATAAAGCTATAAGCAGCTCGTGCAGCATGTTTTAAGGCCACATTTTGACATCAAAACAACATTTTCTTTTTAAATACAATTTTTTTCACTTTTGGCCACCATATTGGTTTTTCAACTGCGCATGTGTCGTATTGGTGTTTCCATTTGACCAAGAATTTCCTTGTAGAAACAAATTTTAAACATGAACAAAATAACAAATGAATATTTTTATAAATACTGAAAGGAATTTGACGAGAAACCTAAAAAAGAATTTAACTGCATGTAGAAATGTTATTTGCGATGCAAATTTTGGCAGTTGAATAGTGTACAAATGCTTAAATGGAATTATAATGACACAAAATACCATGCATATAAAATGTTTGCATAAGTAAAATTTGCAAATTATATTTAATCATTTAACGAACAAAATGTGTCTTTAAATACATTTATTTGTAATAAGCTATCGAAATATGTATTTAACCCTTCGCAAAGTATTAATTTCAACTAACAGTACGAATAGATTCAGTGTGAATATATTATTTTTCTAAAAATTATCTTTTGCACATGCAAAGTGGAAACATTGGTTTCCGAAATTTCCCATAAGGCACTGCTATCTTGCAAGCCTTCCTTTCTTTCTCATGTCGATTCCAAAATAATTTTGTTTGTGTCGACTAAAAAATGAAGGTAATTATATAGCTTTGAAAAATCCATTTCGGTTTATTTTCGGCAAAAATCCCTAGTTCAGGCTTTATATTTTCATGCTGTAGTGAAACATTGTTTCGATGGGTAACGAAAAGGGGAGATTTACAGGGATTATAATTCGTAGTGCTGAACAATGAGCGCTATAGATATTCCAGATTGATATTTTGTGAAGCTTTTGCTGACAATAAATACATTCTCACGAAGTGTATAAGATTTTCATGGCTTGGCATGGTGGACCAAACCATAAATCTTTTGCACTACAGCTTCTAAGGTTTATTCACTGAAATTTATGTAAGAATAATAGTACGGTATTATGGTACAAGCACAGTATAGAATCTCTGAGGACATGTCATACACATATACACTGCCACTATATAGAAGACATTTTTTGTCGCTGGAGTGGAGACTTGTTCTGCTATTGTCTAGATTCCATCCATGTATGCAATTGCAGTAGTTTGTAATTGCACCAGTATCAGGCTATCAGCCGTGCAGTTTTGATTCTTATATATTTACTATTAGATTTTTGGAATCTTTGGTGTGCAATTTCCAATCGCATTCCCCCATCATCAAAAAACCCATTTTTGATGGCCTTTTCTATGTATTTATATTGTTTGTTATTGGGTCATTCCAGAAAACATCAACTCCTCCCCCATGCAAGAAATGGGAAGTTAACCCCCTTTCGGATGTCCTAGTACGTTTTACTGTTATCAGAAGTGGATTTTACCCTCACTCCTCCCCGACAACACAAATTTCTTTTGTGAGAGAGTTGATCTTTTCTGAAACAGCCCATTCCTCATGTTGCAAAACAATAAATTGGACAGTCGCACTGTGTAAACATGAAGGATAGACACAGATTTGTTCTCAAAATGTTTTTCTTTATATCTCAGCTGAACATTTCATATCCAGCAACGGGAGCACAAAAAGTCGTCGAAGTTGAAGATGAAAAAAAACTGTAAGGATACACCATATTTTTCGTTTTAAAACTACCCAGATTTTATGGTTGGGCTTATATCTAGAATAGAACCATTATTTACATGCATAATTATTTGTTTCCAGACGTAACTTTTACGACAAGCGCATGGCTCAAGAGGTAGATGCTGAATGCTTGGGTGATGAATGGAAGGTAACAGAATAATAATTTATTTGTCAGCCTTTAACCATGGGAGTCCAGCATTGGCTGTGGTGTAGAATATAAAGTGTTTGGGGTAGCTAATGTGTGCTGCTCTGAACACTTTGTATCCCCTAGTCAGTGTTTGTTTATTCTGCAGCTTTAGCCGCAATGAGCCCTAACATTTTTTCTAAGTACTTTGTCTAATGTCAGATAATTTTAAGTTCTACAATGTCATAAAGAAATGTCGATTAGAGTTTATGATAGTTTTAATGATAATTTCTTTGCTAGGGCTATGTTGTCCGTATAAGTGGTGGCAATGACAAACAAGGCTTCCCAATGAAGCAAGGTGTCATGACGAATGGCAGAGTCCGACTTCTCTTAGCCAAAGGTCACTCCTGCTACCGACCAAGAAGAACCGGCGAACGAAAACGCAGGTCCGTCAGAGGCTGTATTGTTGATGCTCAATTGAGCGTGCTCAACTTGGTCATTATAAAAAAAGGTGACCAAGAGATTCCTGGTCTCACCGACCGAGTTGTGCCAAGGAGATTGGGTCCCAAGCGTGCCAACAAAATCCGAAAGCTGTTCAACCTAGGCAAGGAAGATGATGTCAGACAGTTTGTCATCCGACGTCCACTTCCCGTCAAAGAAGGCAAGAAGGCGAAATCAAAGGCACCAAAGATCCAGAGGTTGGTGACCCCGCAAAGGTTGCAGCGTCGTAGACGACTCATGGCCGAGAAGCGTAATAGGGTAAAGAAGAATAGGGAGGATCAAGCAGAGTACCACAAATTGTTGGCCAGACGTGCTAAGGAATCTAGAGAGAAACGACAAGAGCTGTTGGCAAAGAGACGTCGGCAATCTAGCGTGAGAGAATCCAAGAGTGAGAAATAGAAACATCTGTAAATCATGTTGATGTGAATAAATGCAGATAATTCAATGGTGTTTATGTTTTTTGTTTATAGAGAATAATTGAGGTATATGATTCTTCCCCATAAGTTAGCATAGAACTGCCTCGTTGTATGCAAAATCCAATTTTACTAACTTGTCTCCAGGGATAGTCCAATTCCTGAATTAAAGTTGTCTTGGCTAAATAGACTGATTTATTAAAGAACTAGGCAGTTCAGTACATGTAGGTAGTGATGAACGATATGCTTGAGCTAGGGTTGAAGGATCAAACTACCTGAAAAATATAGCCAGAAATTAGTTGGCTACTCCAGACTGGACAGGTAGTTTGATCTTACAATCCCTCAAGCTGTTCAGTACAGTAGTAATTTATTGAGGGTCAATTGATCCAAATATTTAACACAATCTTGTAATCATTTCTACTAGCCTGGTAGTGACTTTATCTGACCCCAATTATAATGCCTTGTGTAATATATAGCTTAATCCCTCCTTACATCTTAGGCCTCCTAAGCCAATCCTTACACCTCCTTAGCTATCCTTAGGCCTCATTGGCCATCCTTACACCTCCTTAGCTATCTTTAGGCCTCATTGGCCATCCTTACACCTCCTTCGCTATCCTTAGGCCTCCTTAGCTATCCTTAGGCCTCCTTAGCTATCTTTAGGCCTCATTGGCCATCCTTACACCTCCTTAATCTTCTTTAGCTATCATTTGGCCTCATTAGCTATCCTTATACCAACTTAATCTTCCTTAGCCATCCTTACACCTCCTTAGCTATCCTTGGCCATCCTTACACCTCCTTGGCAATCCTTAGGTCTCCTTGGCCATCCTTACATCTCCTTAGCTATCCTTAGGCCTCCTTAATCTTCGTAAGGCTGTTTTCCACTTCAATCGTACCGAAACGTGGCGTATTTCTTTATTTCCTGAGCACTCGGGTAGAACTAATGACTTCGACACAAAAGAAAATGCTACGGTACGTTACGATACGTTTGAAGTGGAAAACTGCCTTTCGACCTCCTTAGTATTCCTTAGCTATCATTTGGCCTCCTTACACCTCCTTAATCTTCCTTAGCAATCCTTAGGCCTCCTTGGCCATCGTTACACCTCCTTAGCTATCCTTAGACCTCCTTAATCTTCGTTAGACCTCCTTGGCTTCTTTAGCTATCATTTGACCTCCTTAGCTATTCTTACACCTCCTTAGCTATCCTTAGGCCTCCTTGCACATCCTTAAGAAATGTCAAGGATAGCTAAGGAGGTGTAAGGATGGCTTAGGAGGACTAAGGATGGCTTAAGAGGACTAAGGATAGCTAAGGAGGTGTAAGGATGGCTTAGGAGGACTAAGGATGGCTTAAGAGGACTAAGGATAGCTAAGGAGGTGTAAGGATGGCTTAGGAGGACTAAGGATGGCTTAGGAGGACTAAGGATAGCTAAGGAAGAGTAAGGAGGGACTAAGCTTTACATTATGATACATTATAATTGTGGTCAGATAAACTACTGAACATTCCAGGCCCAGTGGGCCAGCAGTATTGTATCTCCTAGACATATCAACATCATATTGAACATTTATAACTTCAAAATATAATAAAATCCTATTTCTCATATATTTTACAATTTTGCTACTTTCTCATACAAATATCAAGAAAAGTCACATTAAAAGTTACACTACATTCTCTAGACAGTGATACTGCTCATTTCAAATAATTAATTTCTTCAATTCAAAAAAGTCGATAAGAATCAACCAAAATTGCCCACAAATATCCCGTTGCGCAGTTTTCCATAGACGAAAGGTAAAAACATCCACCACAAAAAAAACATTCTAAGTCTTCGAAACAATTCATCAATTCAGAAAAAAATGTCGGCTAGAGCAACAGTAGCCAGCCAAATATTGCCAAAACACTGTGTAGTGTCGTCCAACGGTCATATATTAAAGTACACATCATTAAGTTTAACATGTACAAAAACGTGATCAAAAACGGTGATTTATCTCGAGGCCTTAATTGTCCATCAATAAAATTCCCTCCAATTTTGAATCAGGGTTTTCCAAGCCTAAGCATATGGTCAGCCAAAGATCACAGGGCATCTGTGTCCGTCCATTGACGTCATTATTATGGTAGTGGACAGGATTTGGCCATTTCTTTCAAGTCAACTTTTGATCTAGCAGGAGAAATATTTGTAATGTTATTGTATTAGAATCGAATACAATAGAAAAGCTAAATCTACTTTGTCACATAGGCGAATACAAACACAATATCAACAAAAATATCAATAATTCCAACCTGTTATGCGTCATATGACTTTTGACAAGATGTCCAGCTGCCAGTGCACTAAGTAGTGACAATTCGCCAGCCAGAACTGTAGCTACAATCACTCGAGCTAATTGAGCAGCATTCTCTCCTGGTTTACTATAATGAGGCCCAACCAAACCTAACATCTGCCAAACAATATTACAGTGAGAATACTTCTGCATCTGGGGTGTTGGCTAGTGCAGGTGTCTATCACCTTTGGGACTGGGGTTCGATTCCTGGTTGCATATTACTTAGCTCTATTTTTCAGAAAAAAATCTTAATTCTTACATTCATTATAAGAAGATTTAAGGTTTTCGACATTCAAACAAAAATTTTATGACGTCACGATATGTCATTTTGGTGATTTGTATGATGTTTATACGAAGTGTCAGACAGTTGTCATGTAGATCTATTGGTGAAAAACTAACAAATTTACATTAAAAATGACTGATTTACATAACAGACAATTTTGATTTCTTGAATAATTAATTAATATAGAAAAATGGAATAATATAAGAAGATATAAGAAGAAATAATATAAAAAGATTTTCCATCCTTAATATTATTGCTTCATTACAATTTCGCATCGGCCGTATGTGAGTAGAGTGCTTCCAGTTCGACTACGACAAACACCGCAGATTTTGTCCTGGTAAAGCTGACTATATTTACGAATGACAAACCAGCAATACAAATACGATTAATAATCCTTACCTCAAGGCAAGCCGACTGTGGTGCCAAGACTGTACCACCTCCGACAGTCCCAACTTCTACTGACGGCATTGTACAACTGAATGGAAAGTTTATAAACATATTATAGAGGGCACTCAATTTCCCACCCAAATTTACTCGATATAATCTTTATGGACAGTGCAGCCTAGTGAGTAAAAGTTCTACATCGTTTTTATAAATTTCATCACGCCTATACCTCATATATAAATCTTCTTGTGTTGGTCCACATTTCTCCATTAATGTTATGCACTGACTACTGCCAACATTCTGGGCCGCATCCTAGCAAGAAATTCGGGAAAAGAGCGAAAGCATTATTTTTTACCTTTGTGTTACGTTCCAGTATTTATGTTCGAATAGCCATATCCAAAACACACAACTTTTCATAACAACAGTGCTTGTAGTAACTTTTGCATGCTCAAGTGATTTAAGGTGGCTCGATATAGTAATCACAAAGACCTTATTCAAGAATCGGGAATATTAACGAAAGAACTTCCAAAATGACCTGACGTGAGCAGTTGCTCGCGCCATCTCGCGTCATTGCGCGTGTTATATACCGTTTTCATGTCAATTTTGTCCGGTGACCTATGTTCAAATTTTGCATGCTGCAATGCAGCGCAAAAATCTTTCATTATACCAAAAATAAACAATTCTGTAATGTCAAAAATAATTTATTGAAGAAAACGACATTTTTGCCTTTTTCCAAAAAATGGCATTACAGAATTTTTTATATTTTGCTTATTGTTAGTCTGTCTTGCAAGTAAAATAATGCACGAAAAAGAATTGGGTGTCACCGTGCTTCTTTTCCAACTACACGAGGCGATAGGCTATTTTGGAGTCAGTGAATTTCGTACGCGTATGTTGCCACAGTAACGAACTATGTGTTACTGCGGAAACTAACATAATTTGAAAGTAGAAAGATCAAAATATATGAAAACCCCGATACCTGGTGAATAAAACCTAAAAATACGGAGTTTAAAAATTTTAAAGTGTCGGACACCTGAATTTTTGAAAACTGTATCGATCCACCTTAAAAGGTTAAACTCAGAGAAAGTCCAAGTATATGAAAACGCGTTAACAGCTATCCTATTTAGGTTCATTTCGGCAAATTTTCACATTCCTAAATTTTAATTATCCTAAAGTTTACCCTTATATTAAAAATCACGGTACTTTCATCTTGCAGTGTAGAAAATTCGTTTGAATTTCTGCGCCCCAATTACAATGGTACAAAGTGCCTGAACATTGTTCTAAAAACCATGCTTACTTTACTACACATCAGCTATTTTTGAAAACAGTATTACTAACCTGTCCTGTGGCTATAAACACAGCGGTCACAATATTTGCAGCATGCGCATTAAAACCACCTAAAGATCCCGCAATTGCCGATCCAACAAGATTTTTATTGGTGTTCACATCGACTAGAGCAGATACTGTGGTCTTCAGAACCTAGAAACAAGGATGGAATATTTGAGATCCAAAGAAGAGACAAACTTCGTAGTCAGAATGACACTGGGTACGATGTTGAAAGCGACTATATAGGTGGGTTTCACTAAGCATTATCATACAGCGAATGGTGGTCAACCTGCAGTTATCAAAGTGAGAAAATAATGATAATTATTTTCATTATACATAGTAGTCTTGTATTTGAAGGCAAATAAATAGAATTGAGAGATGTAGTTTAATTTTCTTGCTTCTATAAGTGTCAACATTTCTGAAGTTGACCACCATCTGCTGCCCTGTAACACGTGGTGTAACACGTGGTGAAACACGTGGTGAAACCCATCAATAGGATTGCGGATTTCAAGTCCAAGCAGTGAGTTTCAGTCTGAGGGGAACTAAAACTGAATCAAGTCACTACGTATCCCCCACTGATCTGAGAATGTACACTGGATAGCGCTATCCATTGAGCACTGGTGCAGAAAATGAAGCCAGTTAAAGATTGTTAGACAATAGAGATCCGCCATCGCTAAGGGACCAAATGTACTGGGAAAATGAAGTACCCTATTTTGACATATAAAGGATCTCAAGCAATAAATTTCCACCATAATAAGTTAAAATGGTTACCGCTTATTCCCTGAGTAATGCCTGACTTTCGACTTCATTTTTTACACAATAGATACTCAATTCAGTTCTATTTCGAGACCAGTACTGGGTCAATCATCATTGGTTCAAGCCTACAGTCTACACAGAGGTGGATAAGCTTCCAGAACATTTGGAACTTGTTTAACCCACCTTATGAACGACATTAGCAGGTACGATAGCTTCACATACAACAGATTTTCCCCGCCCTTCAATCCAGTTAACAGCTGCGGCTTTTTTATCCGTACAGTAATTCCCACTGATACTGATGATCTCCATCTCTGGGAAATGATCTTGTAGGCAGGCTAAGGCACGCTCAGTACCCTGAAATACATCATGAATACAGATTAAAAATACGAATTCGCTGTTTGTAATCTTCCCTTGAGCAGTGTAGTGAGTATACATATAGAAATCTAAGTTAAGGCCATGTTACACGAGGCAATTTTTGCTGGAACTTGCAACGCAATTTCGGACACAGAGCGATGTTAGGTAAAAGAGCCATGTTCTTAATTCTGCGCGTATATTTCTACATAACATGGCTCTGTGCAGAAATTGCGTTGCAAATGTTACAGCAAAAAGAGATGAGAATCGGATAATAATCGGAAAAGGTTCGCAAATTAATTGTGTGCTCATCTCTAAAAATTACCCAGTGTAACCTGGCCTTAAATTAAATTTGAATAGCTGGATCAGTTGAATGTTCTCCCCAGAGGTCTAGATAGCGCCAATATTGGCCCACTGTTACTATAGAGGGAAACCAGAGTTGCTCATAGACGGCCGACCAAAGATTTGAAAGTTAGACTCTGATGGCATTTTTTGTTACAAGCTGCCAACTAGCATTTTCTTATAGTTTAAACATTGGTGAACAAGATTATATGTGTTGGCACTTCTGATTTTGGCTTTACAGCCGAAGACTTGAGAATTTCGACATTTTGCCTATTAAAGTACTATGTTGACTAAAAATGCATGATCATTGATTGATTTTGACATTGAACTGATTGGAGTGCTGTTTCTTGATATTCAGTGGTGTTCAATTTGATATAGTGAATACAAAATGCATTAACAATTACTAGCCTAGACTAGACTAGAGCATACTCTAGTTTTGTTCTTATTCATCAGTTAATTATTAATTTTAGAAATTTCTGTGAAAATTTTTCTGCAAAAGTTCAGATCTAAAAATATTTCTGGGAACTAGGTTCGCAGGATCCGATACTTTTTCCACTTCTGGTTATTACCTTGGATATCATGTTCATTCCCATTGCATCCCCAGTTGTTGCTTGAAAGCGGAGAAACATCAGACGACCAGCGATAGCACATTGGATCTTTTGTAAGCGAGCAAACCTACACAATGCGATACAACATTGAAAATTATATACCTAGCACAACTATTTTTGAAATAAATTCAACATACATTCAGTCCACATTGCAATATAGCGATTAAAGACTTAAATTGTAGCCCTACTGTAGCCTTTTTTTAATAACTCTAACATACATTCAGTCTGTTTAATACTGACCTACTAGTGGAATCAAAAGCTTCCTTTATTCCTTCAAAATGCTCTTCGTCACCGAGCCATTCCTTAAGATCACTGAAAAAATATACTCATTTAGCCAAATTTTTAGGTATTTTTCAGAGATCGATGTGAACCCTTTCTCTTCTGCATTGCTACAGGCACGCTTGAATTTCAGCAATATTAGGCGCGTTGGATTGAAAAGATTGTGAAATCACGCGGAAAAGCCTTGGACTAGGCTAGGAAAAGTACAAATTCTACATCAAATTAAAAAGTACAAATTCTACATCAAATTAACTATTCAAAGTTTGGTAATGTTTGGATACATGGATATACAATAAGTATGCCTTGAATCGACTAGCTCTCAATATGATGATACCGTTTTGATTCATTTACTATGTATATACAATAAGCGTCGGGTCTTTACGATCAATCTACCTGAAAAATACAACAAGAACTTCGACATTTCGAGCGAAGGCCCTTCGCCTGGAAGTTAGTGGCAATTGTAGTGGAAGTTAGTGACTTCCAGACGAAGGGCTTTCGCTCGAAACGTCGAAGTTCTTGTTGTATTTTTCAGGTAGATTGATCCTGAAGACACGAAGCCTATTGTATAGACGCTGCCTACACTGGCACCGCACGTTCGAGGTACTATGTATATTCTGCACGGCTCTTTTATTCGTACCTTGCTTGTAACGCAGAGGGAAACCTTACAGCTGGACCACGCGTCATTCCATCGGCGAAGACTCGGCTTCGGACGCCATCGCTTGACTACAGAGAAAGAACCACTATAAAGTATCTGTTTGAATTACTTGAATCATACGAGGTGGCTGCACAGTGGTTAATACATACATTACATTATTCAGCTCACTCCCCATTGGCCCATTGGGGCTTTTCAGTGACCGATTACATCAAGTATCTCGCTTACATATATTACGTACTTAGCCTACACTATCTATTTTACAACAATTGTAATATTACTTTCCTAATCTGTATATCCTAACCCACCCAGTCAACTTTCCCTGCGGGAGTGCCCGGAGAAAACCCACGACTTTCGGCAGAGCGTTGACTTACTCTTTTCACATGAGTGTGATGAGTAAAGTCCCCAGCGAGAATCGAAATCAAGACTCAGAGGTGAAATGCGCTTGCTCTGATCTTTCAACTGTGCGACCAAGACTCGATTCCTGCTATATGTATTTGTCTGATTATAATTTCACTTAAGTCACACGTGCTTCCAATTTGACTCAAACATCGCAGTCCTCCTGTAGTAACACTACACCAATAAGAGATGACCCTTACTGAACCTCTAGGAAGAGTCAAATGAAGGGTCAAATTTTGGGCAATTTGCCTACATATGATATAAAATAATGTCTGATAAATTATTTGAAAAGATAAAATACTTACCGCTAAAGCTCTACACCCTCTGTTGGTGCTGGCAACCAAGCATCCTTCGACCGTTGCCATGGGAACATGATAGATCTGACCATCCAACAGTAATGGTCCAGCCACGCCCACAGGGAGGGGCATGTAGCCAATGACGTTCTCACAACACGCACCAATCACCTTCAAGAAATTTTGAAAGAGAGAATGGAATACAGTATTTATAACCTACTTTGCTTGATAGCCAAAAGGCTAGGGATTAATCAAAATCACAAAGCTACAAAGCTAAGATCTACATAATATGGTTGTTACAGCATATAACAAATCATTGTTGGAGACATAAAAATCTTTTCATATTAGTTCTGACTGAATAAAACAACGAAAAATTCGTTATCTCCAACGGGATTCGGAGTCGCATCTCCGCATTTCTAGGCCGCCACTAAGCCTGTGAGCTACCGAGTCAACGGGAAATAAACCCATTTTAAATAATCATCATAAGTTTACTCGAGAGAAAAGCATCGCAATAGTGAAAGTATCTTGCACATTATATTGGAAAATTCAAAATGTACTACAAGAGATGAAATCTAACCTTAGAATAGTCGTATGATTCGTAGGGAAGGTTAGTTAGCTTTCCGTCATTTTTCAGTTTCTTTTCAACCACAACTCTCCTGTAAAAACAACAGAATATAGATTTTTGAATCAGGGTTGTACCCTCAGTGGGTGGCAACGGGCAGCAGTGCCGGGCACTAATCAGTGCCGCACAGCCCTCATGTCAATGCGGACTTATTACAGAGTCTATTCTCTAGTCTAACAAATAGACTCTTCCACCCAACACTCGAAAAGTATCAAATATGTGATAAGAAAACCTCTATAGTGGTCTTAGTGGATTGTGTTTATGTAAGCAATACTATTTAACAATTAGATTATGAGCTCAAGATTTCTATGAGGTGATAGTTGATGAGGGAGAAGCCCGAATGAACTATCATCTCATAGAAATCGAGAGCGAATAATCTAATTGTTTTAGTAGAAACCAGCAAGAAAACAGTATTTCAAAACGTTTTTCATAATTTATTGAAATAAATTCGTTAAAAATCAGTGCAGCGCCAAGGCAGATGGCTGTTTCGCTACTGCTATCTATCGACAATTAGATAGCGAAGTTTCCAGCCAATCAAAAGTGATACAGCATTTGCAATAGTATACTAGTATGATTCTACTATTTATGATTATTTGTGGTGTAATTTAACAACAGAGTGGGTGTAATATTGGCTACCAGTAACTTGGTTAAAAACAATATCCATCCAAAGTCAGATTGAATTATCTTATGACCATTAAAATTTGAAACGTTGCCAGGGGAAGCATTTTCCCAGGCCATCAGGTATCCGGTACTTACTTGGTCATGGGCAGAACACTGTAAATCGATGATGTTTCTTTCAAAAAGGCATCATAATTATGTAGTCCATATACAACTGTATATACCGTTAATATGGGGTAATTTTGCACAGTCGTCAGACTTACCTCAGTTTCACAGCTCGTGTTAAGTCAGTTAAATACTTCTCCAGTTGATGCAATGGGACATCTTTTGACTCAATCTTCTTAAGAATTTCGTCATCAGTGTCTCCATCCAGATTTGACTAAAATATTTTCAAAAGATCAGGCGTATTCACTTGTGTGTTTTCAAATTAGATAACTAATGCTTCGTGCAGTAATATAATCCTGATCTGCCATGGGAAAAAGACACGAAAATTGAGTGTTTCCATAGGCGGAATTTTCTGGGGGAGCACAGCGTGTCTAGCCCCCCCCCCCTCCCAATAAGTTCTGTAGTGGACACCTGGGGCCTGTTGTACGCAGGCCGTTTAGCTTAAACGGTGGATAAGCCCAAATTAAAAAAACACTTTCACACATTTTGTGAATGACTGAACTTAAATCTTATGCACTTAATATGTAGTTGCAAATATAATTGTTCTATTCAAGTTGAAATATTTTAGTTTGGTTGTTCGATGAATGTATAGACTTGATCGATATTTTCGACTTATCCACCGGATAGGCTAAACGGGCTTCGTACAACCGGCCCCTGTAATATTAAGAAATCAACATACATTGTCGTTCCTCACGGACTTCACGAGAGCAGAGACTTTTTCTAATCCTTCACCAATTTGAAAGAATGCTTTTCTTGCAATGGTCATACCACGATCACCATTGGCTACACCATTGCTCACGTCACCATTTTGAACATGACCATTAGCCATGGTACCATTTGCTACTGTACCATTCTTCAAATCACCATTAATCAAAGCACCATTAAGTAAAGTACCATTCATGGTCCTTGCTCTGCTGCGCACATAGTCATTCTCGAAGATGTATTTTGCGGCAAACATTAGTGCTAGAGTAACAGTGATAACCTAAAAATAGACAGTATACAATTTTAAATTAAAAAGACTAAAATAACCAGGGATTGATCCAGCTTGATCTGATAGGGGGGGGGGGGGGTGCTAAGCGGCATTCTTCTAACATACCATTGAGGCAAAATTATGGGGCTTCGGTGAGGCAAAATTATGGGGCTTCGGTGACGCAGCCATCAGAACAAGCGCCTTTCAACTCTGAGATCGTGGCTTCGATTCTCGCTGCGGACTCATGGCACTTATGTGAAAAGAGTCAGTGTTGGCTCTACCGAAAGTCGTGGTAATTCAGCTCAGCTCTCAGCTGCAAGTAAGGATGATTAGCACACCCCCGCTTACTTACTTCCTTACTTATAATCAGACAACTGCATATATTCTGCAGAGATCGAAAACTGGTCGCAGAGGTGAAATGTATGTACACGAAACCCTCTTTCGTACTAACAACACTTCTGCTTATAGTCGATAATAAACAAAGTACTCTTTAATTATGATATGATAAAGTGCCCTAAAACATGATGAACAAAATGAAAACAAGAGATGGGACAACACACACCTGTTCTGTAGACATGTTGGGAAGCCTAGATGCAAAAAGAAACGGAAGTTTCACTATAGCAGTTACTCTTAACACTTATAGGAACAGGAAAATGTTAATATTTGCCTCCAAACACAAGACTACTACATATAATGAAAATAATTAACATTGCAGTAACCAACGATCTAGTGCCTATACGGGACTTACTGTCCCCTTAGAAAAGGGGACGACTTTTCAGGACTTAATACTCTCCCCACGAATATAACTGAATGCAAGAAATTATAATCAATTTTGCAAACTGACTATGCCTTCTTAAAGGACAGGGTGTCGATGTTAACTGAGATTTTGAATAATATCATTTATTCTTTCTTACAATTTAACTCTATCATATTTGTTATTTTCTATAGATATCTATATAATGTAGTTTCTTGAGCCACCTGGTGGAAATACTGTCATTAAATCGTTATTATTATTTATTTTTTATTATTAACATTATTCACTCTGATAACTGCAAGTTGACCACCATCTGCTGCACGATGGTGTTTAGTAAAACCCACCTATGCTATTAACGGGTTATCTTTCTAAGGTTTTGACGTTTGGCAGGACCGTATTAACGAGGGGGATGTAAGACGGGGTTTCACTGTGGTAAAGACATTCAAGCGTATATGCAAATCAGTTAGGGAAGCACGGGTGGCAGATGTGGTTAGCGCGCTGGGGCACAGGTCGAGGGCACGGATTTACTCAGGTTGGGTAACGTCAGTGCGCTTGATAAACTCATGTAAGTTAAGATTGGTTGGTTCTCGCCTGTGCTTCGAGGGTTTCTCTCCGGGTACTCCGGTTTTCCTCTCTCGCTAAAAACTAACTCTTAGGCACTGACCTTAACTAACTAACCCTCGGAACCTTTGTCAATTGGGTTGTAAAACCTGTTAAGGCTTTCCGTCCACCTCAGAGTGGTAAATACAACAAACTAAACTAAACTAAACTAAACTAAACTAAACTAAACTAAACTAAACTACAGTTGTTTTTATCAAGATACCTACCCAAATAGATTCGCATAGGAGTTATCTTGAGACGCATTGCCAAGCATTAAGCTGGTCTGTTTCATAGACGATATATAGAGGTGAACATGGACCATACCAAGACCCATTGACTAAAAACAAAACACAAAATGTGATGTACTTGACTAATAAGTGAATATGTGTTTCTTTGATGTAAAGGGGGGGAGAAGGAGGCTTAGCAGAGAAGGAGGCTTAATATTTTTTTCCTCGAAAATGTGGGGTTTATTAGAGGGAGCTTTTTGAAAAGGGGCTTATTTGAAAGGGAGGCTTATTAGAGAGGGAGACTTATTAGAGAGGGGGACTTATTAGAGAGGGGGACTTATTAGAGAGAGGACTTATTAGAGAGGACTTATTAGAGAGAGGACTTATTAGAGAGGACTTATTAGAGAGAGGACTTATTAGAGAGGGGGACTTATTAGAGAGGGGACTTATTAGAGGGGGACTTATTAGAGAGGACTTATTAGAGAGGGGGACTTATTAGAGAGGGGGACTTATTAGAGAGGGGACTTATTAGAGAGGGGACTTATTAGAGAGGGGACTTATTAGAGAGGGGGCTTATTAGAGAGGGGACTTATTAGAGAGGGGGCTTATTAGAGAGGGGACTTATTAGAGGGGGACTTATTAGAGAGGGGACTTATTAGAGAGGGGACTTATTAGAGAGGGGGACTTATTAGAGAGGGGGCTTATTAGAGAGGGGGCTTATTAGAGAGGGGACTTATTAGAGAGGGGGACTTATTAGAGGGGGACTTATTAAGAGAGGGGACATATTAAAGAGGGGGACATTTTAGAGAGGGGCTTATTAGAGAGGACTTATTAGAGAGGGGACTTATTAGAGAGGGGACTTATTAGAGAGGGGACTTATTAGAGAGGGGGACTTATTAGAGAGGGGGCTTATGAGAGAGGGGACTTATTAGAGAGGGATTATTAGAGAGGGGGCTTATTAGAAAGGGGGGCTTATTAGAGAGGGGGCTTATTAGTTCATTGAGCCAGAACAAACACATCCGTTAAATGCTCAAACTTGCTCAACGCCTCACTGTGTGTATTGTCAGGGGGGAGGCTGGGAGTAGTTGAAACAGCTGTAACTTACCATAATCATTTTGACTTGTTGTACAACAGGGTTGGAAACATGAACAGGTTCATCAATATTTTTCTCAGTTTTCTGATCCTTTTTAGTATTATCATCAACATGACTTAACTATGAGTAGTGAAGAAAAACAGAAAGGTAATAAACTATTCTGATAAGATAAGATATATCGACATAGCTATAATGAACATGGGACATCCTATTTATTACAGAAGCGTCTTACCTCTGCATACAGTGACAAGGCAGCGGGAACAAAACTTATTGAAACAAGATAATTCACTGTAACAGCAACTACTCCAAATATACACAGAATTTCAATCGACTTCACGCCTGTGAAATGAACAGTTAGTCTCAGATGATGTGTCAACTAACACTTAAAATGCAGTTATCACTGAAAAACCCCATTTGTCACCTGAATAAGTTCCAATCTGAATGACCAGTACTTCCACCAGAGTGTTAAGTGTTAAAGTTGGTCCTATTCTTGCAGATCCTTCAGCAATCTTATGATGGACATCATCCTGAGAATGTAACACAGAAAAGATATATTCATTTAGTGAATTTCACAGTGTAACACCATAATGAGTTTATTGTTATGGTGATGACCAATGGAAGTTATGGGGATGATGGTAGTTATGGTGATGATGGTACTTATGGGGATGATGGTACTTATGGTGATGATGGTAGTTGTCATGGTGATGATGGTAGTTGTCATGGTGATGGTAGTTGTCATGGTGATGGTAGTTGTCATGGTGATGGTAGTTGTCATGGTGATGGTAGTTGTCATGGTGATGGTAGTTGTCATGGTGAGAATGATAGTTATGGTGATGATGGTAGTCGTCATGGTGACAATGGTAGTTATGGTACTGCGATGATAGAAGTAACAGTGATGACGGTAGCTCACATGGTGATCATAGCTGACACATGGCGATGGTAACTCACATGGCGATGGTAGCTCACATGGCGATGGTAGCTCACATGGCGATGGTAGTAGTAATGGCGATGATGTTAGTTGTGTTATGATGGTGATAATGTTAGTTATGGTGATGATGGTAGTTGCATTATGATGGTGATAATGTTAGTAATGGTGATGGTGATAGAAATTATGGTGATAATTGGTATTTATCATGGTATTTATCATGGTGATGAACGTCACTGAATAAGTCGTCATGATGTTTGTCATAAAATAACGAGTCATGGTGATGGTAAGTAAAGATTATTTTGAAAAAAATATATGCATAACGATGTTTTGAAATGATATTCATAAGTTTATGTCATACCATTGATGACGATGATAACACCAATTTCTCAATAACATTGACTTTCTTTATGTCGATTAAAAGAAGGCAAAAAGGTAAAGCCTCCCTAAAAATAGGAAATAAAAGTTACTGTAGTAAAAAGTAAAGTTACATAAAGTTAAAATACAGTACAAAATATCCCCTTTCTACTCTGATACCTTATGTGGGTCCAGTCTTTACCAAATAATGCGAGCAAAGTGGAGATAAATATAAATGATGATACCATGATATGCATAAATGTCATTCCTAGAAACAAATATATATATATTGACAATCAATTAAACAGGCTTCAGAATTTAAGCTAAAAATCGATTCCGCAAAGTTTTGCTGACCTAAAACGAAAGAAGGTTGGCAACAGGCTGGCAAAGTTAAGTTTTCAACATGCAAAGTTAAGTTAACATGCAGTGATATTCAAAACTCTGAAGAATGTACAATAGTTTGGCAATCAGGTCCGCACTGCAGAATGCACCCTGAATTCCGAGGTCTGATTAACTATTAATTAAATTAACTCCAATGTCCCCTACTTTGTTAATGCCAGACAATTTCACTCATCAAGTAAATTTTAATCTTGAACCTACCTACAAGTGCTCTTGACTCCTCTTTGAGAAGTTTTTTGCATCGAAAATACAGATATGAGATTGTGAGAATGTAACTTGCTGTACCAAATGTCCATGTTTTGAACTGTCCATCAACCTGTCCAAAATTTACATACGTTTATCAAATTTACATCTGAGTGAACCCTCCTGGGAGTTGCTGAGGCCTACTGCAAATCTGGGATACTGAATTTCAACAACAGTTACCAGATGAATAGTTGCCTGTATTCAGTTGGTTATTGCTAAAGATTTTCAATACAGACCCCAGAATTGTTATTTGGGTGTCCAAACCAGTGTATCAGTGTCTCAAACCCCGATGGAAAAGTTCCGAGTATGAATCTTAGAGCTGCTCCAATCGATTCATTATCGTAATCATTATCAACAATCGATTTATATTGATTAATTAATCGTATTGAATAGAACTGAACATGTCCACAGTGGTTTTTCAATGTCCTTTCAAAAAATGAGGCATGCTTTTGTATTAATTCGCTGTTGTTTTGATACTTTGATTCTCAACAACAAAATGGTTGCAGATATCGCTTCAACAACATTTGTCATTTGATCACAATCACATTGACAATGCCCTTCTCTTCACATTTTTTTATTAAAAAAAAAAGTTATTCAGATATCATGCTATGCACAACTGTTTTCAATGATCTGATTGTTGTTAAGAATAATCGATTGTCAAAAAACAAAAAAATAATCGATTAATCGGAAGCAGCTTTAATAATGATCAACCTGCCAGCAGATTATTCATTTATTAAGTGCTATCTTGGTATCATGAATATATTGTTTGTTTAGGAATATTAGGCTCAAATTACCAAAACAAATCTATTGGTGAATCAGGTGATATATTACCATAACATTTGGTGCAAGCTTGTGCCAGTTTCAGTTAATTAAATACATATGCATTGTCAAATATGCATAATATCAAACTGGAACATGATTGTATTGAATTTAATATTCTGATAGCTTACTCAAAAGTCAAAATGTCCCGAAAATTGATATGGCTTACTTTTAATGTCAATTTGCATGGCAGCCAATTCATAGAGCAAATACACACTTTTTGATAATTACATCACAAATTCTTCCTTGGCTGGGCAGCCTTGCTCTTATGAATCAAGAAGAAAGGCTATTGGCTCACAAGTACAAGGCTCCTTGGCCAAGGATGGATTTGTGAAGTAATTTTCGAAAAGGTGTATTAAGTTATGCCAAAATGATTAATTTCATTTTGCAAAAAAAAATTTGCATTTTGGGAAGGAAAATAATATGAACTAAATTAGCATGGCACACAAAAAGTTTGAAGCCTATTCCTGTAATACGCAGTTTTCTGATTATAACTTTGCCTCAGTCGCATGTGTGAAGAATGCTTCCAGTTCGGCTCCACCACTCCCCGTCCAGTTCGGCTCCACCACTCCCCACTGCAGGTTTTACCAGCACACACACAACAGGAAATTTTGAAAATTGTCGAGTAAGCAAGCATGCCTCTATTTATGTTTAATATTGAATTATATCAAAAGTAGACAATAAAATATAAAACAACACAGAAATACTGTGTGTACCACTAATTTTCATTAGCACTCACCACGGTGGAGTCGAAGTCTTTAAAATTAGGCATAAGCGTGTGGTCGTACAGTCCCAAAGTGAGAAAACAAGCAAAAGTTGTCAGCCATATTACCAAAATTTCGACTGGTGAACGCGAACAAAACGCTCCAAACCAGCGAAAAATTGTCGCTAAAAATACAACACTGTCTTCTCTCTGGACTACCATTGTTCACTACGCCGTCCTGACTACGACTAAATAAAATTTGAAGTGTTTTGGCTTCATATTTCTGTCACCTTAGACATTTGAAAAAGTTCCCACTGTTTAAATCTTTGTTCGCGTAAACGCTAATTTCCATCACTCTCAATGACATTGCGTCATCTAAAGTGTTAGCCGTAATTTATGCATTTTTCGTTCAATTCAGATCGCAATCTCAGCTTGTGTTCAGAGGCTTGTGTTCAAAAGCATTTTATTTGTGTTTATCAGAATCATGGGAACTTGAGAACTTTTTAAGAAACTTGGAACAAGCAGTGCGAAAATAGTCTGACCTAATATAGGCAAGTCCTGCACATAAACAAATAGAACTTGTGAAAGATGAAATACTTTTCCAGGAAATAATTCTTGTCTGTAGAGTCTGTGTATATTACTATTCTCCATTTCTTTTACTCTACTTTACACTTTTCGGATGGCATCCTGACGAATGGTAATTTGCTGTTCTCAAGCCCGCATGCGTCACAAGCGTGTTACAAGCCGGCATGAACCGGACCATGACCTGAAACGTCATTAAATGGTGATGGATTTGAGATTATCGGGTAGTCCGCGATGAAAGCTGGGAAACAGGATTACTTATACATTTAGGAACTATTTTGCTTTCGGCGGAAATTAATCTGATAAACGGGCTAGGGGAAATTATAATAGAGTATATTTTAAGCGACGGTTGACCTTGTTGTACTTAGCGCTAATGGGTAAACAGCATTTCATCGTTTCATTTGGTACCTGGTACAGCTAATACCACATATGAGTCACCTATCACCTAAGATCGGCATGCACGCCGATATCACGTTTACACGCAGATATCACGCATTACAGAGCTTGTTCTTACTGCACATACGTCAATAGTTGCTCTGTACGCACTTCCATGGGCTGCGATCCTTTGAACTTATTAACAATGAAATTACGTTGGAAAATGGTCTTCACAGACTTGTTTCTCGCTTCTGTGATTTATTAGTAAATGAACGCAAAGCCCAGTCGAATTGCATTCACGACCTTATGCATTCACGATTCTTGCATTTTTCTAGAAAAGCCGAAAACAAATTATGAAAAAAGTATTGTCTAATACTATATTAATAATGAGGCAATAGCATATATGGAATAACTTACCAAATAGTTACCAATATGTCAATTTAACGGGCTGCACTCGACCGCGGTGATATGCTTACAGTAATATAGGTGTGTTTATTAGAGAGCACGGTTGTCTGTACCACAGAATCGGAAATGAATCTTTACTTTGTCGGACCGTATCTATATTGAGATTTTTCTCGGCATCTCGTTCGATAGGATTAATAGTAGAAGGTGTTAGTAGATGGAATACTCGAACGGAAATTTATATAAATTTTGTTAGACCTAGCCAGGAGCAGTTAGACCCTCTGGCAGGAATTGAATCTGTGGCCTGCGATTCCGGTGCAGCGCTCTAACCAACTCAGCTACAGAGTCCAGTTGCTGAGCATTAACCGTAATTGTACTGTCATTCTGTGTAAATATCTTTATATCTGCTAATATTCCCTGTAGTTGTTTAGTCTGGTTTGATTCCATATTTTGTAAATAGTCCGAAATTTTGTCAACAAGAGGTGTTCGCACAGACTTGTAGCAAGCTTGTCAACGAGTTGTAACAATGTTGTCATTTTATGAAGTTGCTACAAGGTTGTCACTCACAACTTGTTAACAAGTTGGTGAATTGCAGGACGATAACATGGAACAACTTGCACTAAGTCTGTTGAGCAGTGGTCGAGCCTTGTAGCAAGTTATCACTCTATACACGACGTTGACAACTTGGCAGGCAGTGCGAACACATTCTATAACAAATTGTTGAAACAAGTCTGTTGCAGGTTTGTTACAACTTGTGCGTTTTTACGCCAGTATGCAAATGCTGCAGTGCAAGTATTGCAATATATATGTAGCATCTGAGCGGTTTGCAACAGACGCACGCGCAGTGTGCATATGCATAACATGAGCTCGGTTGCAACCGTAGTTAGGTTGCAAAAAGGCCAAATATCCACCGGACAATTTTTCAAAAATAAAAAGTCTGAAAAGCTGTGAAACGAAGTATATAGATACTAATCAACGGCAAATTTCAGGAATCTTGAAAAAATCACTATCTGATGAATGATGAGTCATGCTTGTTTATAAATACACGTGATACCCGCGTGTAAAAGCTGTGCATGCTGATCTGTACGTGGGGATAAGTGGTTCTTGCCGTACCGGGTACCAAACGAAGCAAGGACATGTAACAATACAAGGTCACGTGTGGCTTAAAATAACTCTATATAATCTTTCCCCCCAAAGCAAAACAGTTCCTAAATGTACAAGTAAGTAAATGAATGCATTCACGATCATATGTATTCACGAATGCAATTCCACCGAGCTTTGCATTCATTTACTTGAACGAAAACATGCCTTCTACGCTTAGGTAGGTTATAACTTACGTCTATTTTGATAAGCACTAACGCACTGCAACGCGATTGGTCAGCAATCGCGACAAACTGGAATTCGCCGGAGCGAAGAGGGGGGAAATTTGGTGTAATCCTAACCTGCGATCAGGCCTATATTCTCGCGGCGAATCCAACCTTTGAAATTTTAAGAATGACAGTCATAAAAGCACAGCATAATATGAGCTATGGACAATTATATAATATTGTAATTGATGCGCGCACACGTTCTTTTTATATCGTTTCTAAAATTTCGTCTTGCGATCGACTGAATAGAATTTATTCTGCTAGTCAAATATAACTTATGATATTTACCATTATAAATTATGGCCGATAATTATCAATAATTAAGACATATGCACAATCACATACAATAATGGCGTGTCAATGTCGGTACATGCAAAAAACGGCACGATTATCCGTATGGCGGATCACCATCTTAAGGTACGTTCACACACAGCGATTTGTCGGGCCGATTTTAGGTTTTGCTGAATGTGAATGACGAATATTTTCAGTTGATGATGTCACCAGATGACGTTTGCCACGTATTTTTCAAATATCATTAACGTGCATCTGAAATAGGCCCGACAAATCGCAACGTGTGAACGTACCTTTAGTGTAAACACAGTCACAAGACGAACTATCCAGACGAACTAGCAATGGTTCTGCGTATAAATCATCCCTGATATTTTCCTGATATTCATAAGCATATACGGATCATCGGTCCAGACGAACAACTCCCGTAAGTTCGTCTGTGTAGACGAAATACCCAGATAGCTCGTCTTGATGGATGGTCCGTTTGTTAGCCGTCAGGTCAAACTATATTTTCTTCGCCCAAAGCTCGTCAAGACGAGTTATCCGCCTTTGGTATAAAGGCTGTTTTCCACCGCACTCGTATCGTACCACAACGTAGCGTATTTCTTTGTTTCCTGAGCACTCGGGTAGAACCAACGATTACGACACAAAAGAAAATGCTACGGTATGTTAAGATACGCTTGAAGTGAAAAACGGCCTCAAATCGAGCCAAACGCGTGTACATGAACGCTCACGCATTTTAAATTTTCATCAGAGCAGGATAAACTCCTGAAGAAAAACTGCACACCAGTGGCCGACAAATATTTATAGTGACAAATGCGAAGTTCATTTCGAAATGTTGTTATATTTTAACACTTGATCTTTGTCCTCTTGTCAATTTGGAATGGTGAATTGAAACTTAGAACAGACAGGATATTGAAAATCAAGCCCAAACCAAAGCTATTTTCGAGTTATCCGATGAAAATTTAAAACCTTGAATTAGAGACATCTAATCCTATAGTGGCCTAAAATAAGGCGGGTTTCGCGAAGTGTGACAGTGGAGCACATGGCGGTCAACTCAACGCATATATGTATTGACCTTGTGTTTTGGTGGAAAATACATGTAATGGAAACATTTAGTATAATTTTCTCGCTTCCATAAATGTCAATACATTTGAAGTTGCCCACCATATGTAACACCATATAAAACACTTAACTGAAATCTACCTATTCTTACCTATTCCTACATTTGGTAAATAGTCGTCTACATTTGTACAAAAAATTTTCCTACTAAATCCATAAATAGTTTCTTAGAAATGATAATTACTATAGGCTAACCCAAGAGGTCATCGACTGTATTGCTTTCTTGGAAACCCGAATCTCTATCGGCCGACTCACCGGTATTCCCAATATCTTCGCTCAGCCAGGACTCAGCTTTTCCATCGTCGCTGATATCTAACAAATTCTGATCAGCGCTTGTATCAGCAGGCTCTTCTGGATCCGTGCCGGATGGGAAGAGGTATGGGTCTAACTTGGGTTCAGTCTCCTCAACCGCGTTATTATTATCGCCAAGAAGATCTATATCTTGTTTATGCTTTTCATTGACACTGACTGCAGGCCAGGCTTCAATCGACTGGAGCGCGTTTTCTTCATGGGAAATATCACTTTCAGGCACTACAATCACATCAAGGCTGTCATCTTCCAAACTATCATCTACGATTTCCGACGGATCTCGAAGTTCTGGCGAGTCTGGAACGATCAATTCCGACGGATCCCCAAGTTCAGGCGAGTCTTGAATGATGAATTCCGACGGATCCCGAGGTTCCGGGGAATCTTGGACGATCACTTCTTCGTGTGCTTCGGTTATAACTCGTTGCGTAGACGTGATGATTGTCTCGTCATCGTCTGTAACAATTTCACAAGATGCTTCCTCATTCGCTGCGATTTCCTCTCCAATTTCTTCCTCATTTCCTTCGACTTGTTCAGCAGGTACAACAGCTGTCTTTTCTTCAAGATTTATGTCCTCAACACCTTCTACCAAATTCGCATCACTCACAATACCCACGGATTGTTCTGTATTCATCAGTTCATGGTCTATTTCCTCTCTCTCATCATCACTACTTCCTATATCTACACTTTCTATTATCTCGTTTTCTTCATGGACAATTTGTCCTTCAGTTTCCTCAACAGAGTATTCCTGTGTACCTTCATATCCTTGTGCAACCTCTTCAGGCTCTGGGGACACCACAAGCTCTGGGGACACCACATGCTCTGGGGACACCACAGGCTCTGGGGACACCACAGGCTCTGGGGACACCACAGGCTCTGGAGACACCACAGGCTCTGGGGACACTTCTAACTCTTGGACCTGCACAGATTCCTCCACTTTCACAGACGCTTCAACCTGCACAGACTCTTCCACCTGTGGTGACTCCTCAGTTTGCGCAGGCGCCAACTCAGGCATCTCTTCAGAACTTGGAACTTCCACGTCCTTTTTCAAACTTTCCTTCGGTTCAATTTCCTTTTCTTTCTCTTCCTTTTCATCCGATGGTTTAGTAATACCCAATGCATTTGATAATTCTTTCACAGTCTTAGCTTTAGGCAAAACCTTTACTTCTGTTTTCACCTCCTTGTTCTTTGGAGCAGCTTTCGTAGGAGCTTTCTTAGCACCAGTCTCCTTGCTGGGCCTACTCGGTCCAGTTTTCGGTTCAGGCTTTTTAGTTCCAGGTTTAGCCGTTCTCGTCCCAGTCTTCGAATTCGTCATGGGCTTGGTAGTTTTCTTGGCACCATTTCCCCCCTCGGCCGTCTCGGTTGTCATACGAAGGGGCTTTCTGCCGGTCGGGGATACTTCCTTCACTGTGGTCTTAGTCGTTTTCTTCCCGTTAACTTCCGTAACTGTTCGCGTAGTTTTTAATGTCTGAGATTTGGTCTCAGGCTCCCCGCCAGCTCCAACTCTCGTGGTCTTTAACGTCGTTACTGTACGCGTCTGCGTTTTACGAACCAGCGGTTTTGTTGGCGACGTAGGTCGTTCGCTCCCTGTTTCCTTACTAGACGCGCCGCCATCCGTCGAATCTTTAGCTTTGGTCGAAGGCTTGGCACTTTGTGGTCTTGCAGTGCTGGACCAAGATTGTACCTTGGCGGCCGCGGGTTTTTTCTTCGCCTGAGTGGTGGTGCTCCTTGCGGGCGGAGCGGTTGCAGGTCGGGCTTTCTGTGCAGGTTTTTTCGACGGAGCCGTAGAAACTGTTGATCCGAAAGCCGTGGACTTTGCAGGTCGCGTTGTCCGGACAGAGGGGGGAACCTTGGGATCAGATTTGGTGGAGGGTGTAGCCTTTGGGTCAGGTTTCTTGGTGGGGGACGTTTTCCCAGTGGTCGTTTTTGTTGTAGTGGGTTTTGCTGAGGGTGGGGCCTTTGCCTTGGATGTGGCGGTGGATGATTTGCTAGCAGTAGTTGTAGTTTTAGCTGTGCTTGGTTTGGCAGCACCAGTTGTGCTTGACTTCGCAGCTGTGGTGGTACTAGACTTCACTGTACTGGTAGGTCTCTTAGTGTTCTTTACGGTCGAACTTTCTGCAGTATTTGGCCGTGCTGATGGTTTTGCGCTTTTCGGTCGGGAACCAACAGTACTCGCTGGCTCTTTCTTACCAGTAGCTTTAGTCCCAGCTGGTTTAGTCTTTGTCGGATCCTTGGTTGTTTTAATCGTCTTTTTCTTCGGCGATTTGACGTCGTCTTTCTTCTCGCTAGGGTTTGGGGATAATTTCTGTGGACTTGGAGGGACATCCGGTGTCGTAGATGCTGAACTTGTAGACTCCGGCGCTGGTGATGGGCTTTCGGAATCGTTCGAATCTTCGGGAATGACCGGACAAACATCGGGGTCACTCGGTGGTACTTCGCCAACACTCGGTGGTACTTCGCCAACACTCGGCGGAGCTTCCGGAACACTCGGTGGGACTTCGGGATCACTCGGCAAAACTTCGGGAACACTCGGTGGGACGTCGGGATCACTTGGCGAAACTTCGGAATCGTTCATCAAGACATCGCTTTCATTTTTTGGAAGTTCAGATTCATTCGGTATAACATCGATATTCTCCGTTATAGCGTCAGCAGGTGGCGTCTGTTCAGCAGAATATTCGTCCGCGTTCTCGACACTGACCTCGGGGACACTGGACTGTTGATTGTCACACGAGCTATCTTCTGTTTGGTCTATATCAGGTTCAGGGTCGACTTGTTTCGGTTCATCCTGTTCAGTTGTGTTCGTCTCTGTGGTCGATTCCGTGTTAAGTTTTGCCAAAACGGTTCCATCAACAACATCTAGATTATTCTCCGTCGTTTCACTGTGCTCTGAGCTCGGTAAACTTTCGTCTACATCGGTATCTTTAACAAGAGCGTCCTCAAAACTGAGCACCTCGCCATTCTGTTGTTCAGAGTTAAACGCATCCCCATTATGCTCATTAAATACATTCTCTTCGTTTTCCATAATTTTACCTTTCGGTGACTTTGACTTCACAATTTTCTGTCCTTCGGGTATATTGTTTTGATCAATGTCTGAAGGCGTATTCGTACTCGAGTCCTCGACAGAATTTGGAGATTTCTGTGGAGTTTCTTCTTGCGAATGCCTGGAAATCTTTCGCCTTGTAGCGATATTTTGGTTGACAGAGAACTCGATTTTTCTTATAGCGCTAGTGATATCTTTCTCGTCGTCCTCGTCGTCTGTTTTGCTTCCTTTTCGGCCAGCTGTACGGTAGGGTGACGGCGTTGCTTTAAATGAAAGAGAAAAAAACCGTTGATGAATAATTTAACGATGGCTGACATGAAATATTGATCGAGAGACACTTCGAGAGGCACTTGTGCACAATGAAGGGCTACAAAAATTTACAAACAACAATGTTTAAGTGTTTTGCTCTTGGACACTTTGACTTTGTACATTATAGTGACATTATTGTACAAAACTTCCCCTGCCTAAGTACAATATCAAACAATGAGAAACACAATCTCAATATGACGAAAATTGGAATTCAAAAGTTCAGTGAATTAAAAAAATATATTTTAGTCTTTAGTCGTTTAGAGGAACTTGAAACTTAATTTTATCATATTAATAGAATATCTTATCATTTTTTCATCCATATCTGGGCTCATAATTTTCAACCGGCTTTTCCTTTGGCCTTTGTGCATTTAGAATAAAACTAAGTCAGATATTTTAACTCGAAAATGGAATAATCACAACATTCAACATTTTAAATATTCATATTCATAGCAATTCATCTGAATTTCTAATAACTGTTAATCGGCGACAAATTCACGAAAAAATTGGTCCCCACCCTAAAGTCAAGTCACACAAGTCACAAGCCAAGTCACGACGATTTTCATCTGCATAACGAAACAGACCCCGCGTGTTCAGACAAAGTCTATACAAAGTTGTGACAGTAGTTGTGAATCTGCCGACGTTAAATAGACACAGGCGCCAAACAAAGAGAAAATAAACAAAGAAAAGAGAAAGCGAAGCCACATTTTAAATTCATGGCCGCGAGATTCGTCAACGGCAACGCGATTAAATTTTCTGTTTTCAACAAAATGTCTAATGTGTAATGTCTGTGATGAAATATTGTTGGTCCTAACAAGTAACATATTTCATCCAGTTTAGAAAACCATTTATTCCAATCTGCATACACTATATATTGCAGTTATATAACTTCAATACGTTTCCTTTGAATGTTTTCAGGATGTCATAAATGCATAACATATATAGTGTGAGAAAATCAGGAAAATAAGTTCAAAAGACAACTCTTTATTTATGAGAGTAAAATTATTTAGCTTTCACTCTTCAGTAACTCACGAAAAATTTGAATTTGAAGACAAAGTTATTAATTACCAGACTCCACGCTTATTATAAAACTGCGTGGGGTAGACTTGTGTTTACACAAATAGTTTTCACGTTTATTTTTAATATACATAATATAGGTAACAGCGTCCGACTCGAAAACGATAACGTTGTCATTGCCATTGTCACATTGTGGCGAATAAGTTCGAGTTCCTTGACTTTGAATGAAGTTTCTTAATCTTAATGGAATAATGCGGTAATTTCACGCTTTGAATGTTTGATACAGAGTCACTTGGAAGAGTTTTTGTGGCTTTTTTTCAACACCATATGTCAGACATCGGCTTACCGTAGCGACCAAAACAAAAACTATGTCGTGTGAAGCTGATTGTGCTAAATGTTACAACGAAAATAGGTCAAAGAAGAACTCTTTAACAGTTTCTTAAAGAAGTTTCTTGCTTGGCTTAATAAAGAAAGTGAATCGTTCAATTCTATTTCATCCGTAGATATACAGTAACACTGGCGAAAACAGTAAAAAAACGTTTATACCTCGGCTTCTTCAGAAATCTGTTCAGCAGCTTTTTTTTAAATTAACCCATTTTTCGTTTGAAACAACGAAGCTTTCGTTGCCCTTGGTCTCGCTGTGTCGGAATAATTTATCACAGAATTTGTAAGTCCTCAGAGAATCCACGAGGCATGCATGAGCGGTCGTAGCTTGTGTTTCGTATTGCTTTTTATCTTTATTTAACGACCAGCTGTATTATTTGGCACAATTAATTTTCCCGCAAGACGACCGATACCAAAACTCGAGTCCAATTAGAGGCCATGGGCATGGGCACTAGTATATGTAAATATAGTTTCGTTGCTGCTTTGTTTTGTCGTCTCAAAATATATAAATATTTAAATTTAGCAGATAAGACCATTTGAAGATAACTTTATAAGTAAAAGATTACATTTTAAGATTACACATCAGAAATTCTAAATATTGAATCCAGATTTCAGAAGACTGCACAATTACTTTATACAATAGTCAATACTCAGTACCCATGCAACAATCATGAATTTTTACACTTTGCTTTGAAAGCACAGATATAGGCCCAAATTAATACATTTATGAATAGAAACACTGGACAACAAAAACGCTTACACAATAAGAAATCACGTCTTTGTTCAAAGGTGTTAACACCATGTAAAATATATTGGCCTGGCATGGAGTATATTCAAAATAACATGGACTACCGAATTTACTCTACAGGGTAAATGGAAAAGTACGATGCACTGAAGCGCAATGTGCAGCTTAACAGGTTATCAAGAGACATGGGCTGATAATCTGGTTTTAAAACCATTAAAACCCAACCAGTGGTGGACACTTCGCGAAATATTGGGGGTGCGAACTTAGGTTGCCTACATATAACCACCCTCTTGCAAATCTCAAGTCTCAAAAACTTTTTGGCTTAAATTTCATGCAAATTTACTTAAATTATAGCCTATTAAGGCTTTCGTGGTTGTAAATCATTGATACAGCTTTGTTGCACAGTTAATCGGCTATCATTCAAAGGCTTTCAGAAATTATTGGGGGGGGGTCTCCCCCCTTCGCCCCCCCCCCTGGTGTCCACACCACTGCTTGACCCAACACTTTCCCCTTAACAAATATGATGGCACATTAACGTGCATTACAGCTTAACCCATCAACTGGCAGTACCCTACCACTGATAAGTAAAATCGTCAAAGTAGGAAGCATCTGGGCAAATTGCCAGCTAACGAGTTAACAAGAGACACTGGCAGATAGTTTTGTTAACCCATTAACTGGCAGTACCCTACCACTGACGAGTAAAATCGTCTGGCATTAGACAGAGTAAAATACCAAGTAGGTAGCATCTGGGCGCATTGCCAGCTAATGGGTTAATGGGCTAACATAGTTCACAATACATGGTTCATCTACCAGTGTTCAAGTGTTCTGAATTCAATTCAATTTACTGTCTTCAAGTCTAAAGAAATGTGTTTACCTTTCAACTGATGCTCTTTCTTGACTTTGTGCAAAATTTTTGTCAGTTGTGATTTCTGAGGAGTCTTTGACACAGATGGTGATACGGCAGCCTCAGTTGAACAATGGCCGTTCTCAGATGCTAAAAGTGAAAAAACAATAGGTTTCACCACGTGTTACACCACGTGTTACAGGACAGCAGATGGTGGTCAACTTCAAGAATGTTGACACTTATAGGAGCAAGAAAATTAAACTACATCTCTCAATTCTATATATTTGCCTTCAAATACAAGACTACTATGTATAATGAAAATAATTATCATTATTTCTCACTTTGATAACTGCAGGTTGACCACCATTCGCTGCATGATAATGCTATATAGACCTTTAAATCGGCAACACATGCTTATGCCTGTTTAAGTATGGAATGGAACAAAAGTAACGAGCATTTAATGATTGATTAGGTCGATACACACACGACACACCTGATATTTTTATAACAGGCAGATCCTGACTTTAATGCAGAGCCATCTTGAGCGGACCTGATACTCTGATAGGGAACCTACTTAAATTTTTACCCCACTCCCAAGGTGGAGCCCAAGGCAAATTGCCCTCTGGGCAAATTGCCCTCTGGCCTCCCCTCCCTTCCCTCTGTGGCCCTGACAACCTGTGGGCTGTCAAACTCTTAATACCCATCACTTTCTCTTTGATGAATAAAATTATCCAGCAGTAGACAGAAGGAAATAGCAAAGACAAACAAGGGTGCATTGGAGCACATTGCGGCATAGCAAGTTAACAAGAGACAAGGGCAGATAGTAAAAATCGAGGTAAAAATTCCTAGCATTAGACAGAGTTGGGCCCGTTATTAACTAATGTTATTAACTAATAGGGCCCTGTGAGAGTAAATTCTGACAAGCAACATTGCATTGAGACAGCAACATATAGGAAATAGAATATCGACATATGACACAAACTTTGTCCAAACAGCGACAAAGACATAAAGAAGGTGGAACACAATAGTGAAATTGCGAAAGCGACATGGTGACCTTTTGAAACTATGACATTACTAATTTTGAAATTTGGAAGTGCGACCCACATACTCCCCTAAAAGGGTCCTATTAATGGATTAATATTGCCAAGTCCAAAATGCAGACCTGCCAACTCTCACAGTAACTTCTCACGGTCGTGAACCCGGTAGCACTGCCATTTCTCACGGTAAACGGAATTTTTTAGAAATACTAATAGAATAAGAATGAAAAATAAAAACATCAACAGTTGATCAAAGACAAAGTATACTTTTGCAATTTCAGTATAATGGTCAGCGGTGAGTTGGTAAGTAGTAATAAATCATTTAAGATTACTATACTGAGTCACATGTGCTTGTTGTCAAAATCAAAATGGCGCAATGGATGGCGATGCAAACAATGTACGCAAAAAGAAGCATATATCTTCGATTCTCTTAGGTCAAGAATTTCGTCTCAATTTTGCCCTATTTACTTGAGCTAACTATTTTGTCCATATAAAGGTGTATAGATTACTATTAACTACATTAAAAGTTGCCATTTTCAGCAATAATTTTAGAAAAGCATCGATGCAGAAATCTCCAGGTTTGGCTGTCAATCTCCAGGTTTTTTAGTCCTTATGTTTTAAAATCTCCAGGTTTAGCATTTGGTAAAGTTGGCAGGTCTGAAAATGCATCTGGCCTTAAATGAACATTGTACATAATAATTAAGCTAAGACATTTAGCAACAAGGACAGACAAGAGCTCATAATAATAAAACCATCTGGCATTAGGCAGAATCAGGGATGGATTTACTGTGGGGATGCACACCCCTCCTATGCTTGGCCAAGGGGGGGTGTAGGAGGGGTGCAAATTCCATATCAAATCTGAATTTTGGATTTGACAGGACAAAACAAAAATCAAGTATCTGGCCATTGATAGGCCTTTTTGACCATCTAGGCAATCATATTTTTCAAAAATATTCTGACAAGATGACCCCCTTGACTGTGCAGTGGGTCCTTAGTGATGATCCACTGGATGCTGGCCACACCCTGCTTCATGATCAGCACCCACTTAGCAGCCCCCCCTATCAGATCATGCTGGATCCATCCCTGGGCTTTTCCTGGGCAGAATAGGAAATTGTGAATTTTATTCACTTTAATTAACGAGGTCTACTGGTAATAAATACTTCATCTATTTTACATTACTACCTTACATAATGTTTTGTAATTTGCAACGAGTTAATTAGAGATATAGTGAGTGACAACTTCACAAAAGAAACCATTACGACTTCCTGAATATTTCATGTAAATTGTCATATATGAGGAGTTCATTATAGCTATGATATACTGTAGAACACCGAAGTGTCTTGAACAAGGCGCAGCTTGAAGGTATTTTTTGACATATTTTGAGGTGCTTTAAAATTACTATAATAAACGACTTCGAATACATGATATAATTTCTCAAATGGACCAGTTTTAAAAGGGAAATTCAACGCGAAAGTGACTTAAGAAAGATACCGAATACGCTGCTGATTTCTTTGTGGTGCATGAATCATTTATGAGTTCGAGAATGTAACTTGACACTTAGGAAAATTTGCATACTGATAAATCTTGCAAAACCAGCTGTCAAATAACATACGAAAAGTTTCGCAAAATGTCGACAAAATGCAGCTTTTGCTTTACACTTGTACGCTAAATAACACATAAGTCTGTGAAAATACTAAAGTTTGACTATTATACTCGAGTTCAGCACCACAAAGGCTGAAACTCGCAGACAGTAGACACATCCAAAAATATCATGCATTTTTCACGAGTTCTTGCACATGTCTGAGTAATATTACACACCAAGCCAGCACAAAATATTGTGCTCAAGCCTCAAAGATTAGCTATATTATATCTAAAAGAATCACAAAAGAATTGCCTAATCTACTAATAATTTCACACGAAAGCCAACTAGCTGTTTTAACGTTAAACTTTGTATGAAAACAAAACAATTTGCTGTAAAAACAAAGCGAAAAAGATAACGTTTTTCAAATTAGAAGTACGACGGACTCACGGACAGCCTGCATGCAAGCACGCGTATAAAATTTGCTTTAAGATTAAAATAGATTTACTCAACAAAACAACAGACGAAATATAAGCGCTTTTATAGACATACCTTTGAAATAGAGAAGAGAAATTCACAAAAGGTTGATCCGTAAAGATCAAAATGCTAACGACTTGACCCGCGACGTGCAGCTGAAATCTTTTGCAAAAGATAAACATGCAAGCTCAAACATGTGACCCGAATACCCGATATCAAATGACGTCATTCCGGTTTGTGTCCGTTTATAGTTTTTAGGGGGGGACCAGTAAACTATATATATAGGGGGGACCTCCTTTATATTCTTTGAACAATGAACATCGCCGGGGATTATTCATAGCCGCAGTCACGGATGATGAATTTACTTAAACTTAAATATCACTCTGGTTTTCTTTGATCTGACCTTCGACAAGATCTTATACAACTGATCGTACGTTTTCGTACGTGTGACTCGGACAACTACGTCATCAATTTTTGGGCTCTATTCAGCCCCCTCCTCCCTCCCACTGTCATCAAATGTGTTCTTTCTTGGGGACATTTTTTTGAAGGGAACAAAGGGAAAATTTTGCAGTCAATACGGGAACACACAGACCCCTCTGGGAGACCTTCATTTCTCTTCGATTAAACATTCAGTCCAAGGATAGCCTGACTACCATAGCCAGGGTGGCTACATTAGATACATCAAGTAGACTAAAGTATGCATGGAGCAATTCGCCTGTCAATCTCAGACCGAACGCAATGCCAAATATATAGTTGAAGTCTGCACGCTGCGTGCCACAGACGCAGGATATAGGTGCGATTATTGGTTTGTCCTAGCACAGTCCCTATAACACAGTGTCTGGAACCGCATCTAAAGCTTTTGTTCTATGTTTTTGTTCATGTTTGTGCAACTTCACGCTCAGTAAACACATTGTTCTTTCAGCATAATGAAGGAAGCAGCCAATAAAATCCCTGCAGCTGAATATTAACATTTGTAAAACAAAGAAAACGTGCACTCTCAGTACACCCTCAACATTAACCCACGGACATGGCTATTAACTTTCATGTTTGCCGCGTTTCCAGACACTGTATTATAGGGACTATGGTCCTAGTTAACCTGTGGTTTAACGCCTGCACGAATTATAAGATGAATCTCATCTATGCTTTAACAATTCTCAAACTTACTGATAATCCATAGCAATAGGTATCGTTGTCTTGATACAACGGTAAAAACGTCACAAATCCCCACTCCAAAAAGATTCCTACACGTCGCCAGTTGCAAGGCCATTTATGAAATTTCTCCTTTCTCAGTTTATGTTAAACTATAAGTATTTCAGTCTTTTACATAGTTACAGTATAGACTTGAGAAGAATGTGCCCTACAGTTGCAAAACGTTTTCGACCTAATTCCTTCGGGTATGATTTTAGGTTTTACCATCCTTTCTCAAAATAACTGGAAATTTTCCGACATGCAGGCTTTTGCCTGGGTAGGTTTGCCAATTGACCTTTCTCGCGCCATGCTGCCAGACCTTGTCCGCCATTTTTGGATGGCAAACCACACGGCAACAAAGGATGACAACAAGCGAAGGAGTGATTTAGTGACGTAAATAGTACTTACGAATAATAGTTATGTGTTTTTACTTTACTAAATTCACTCCTTTAAACCCAAATTCTGTTTTCCTTGGTCGCATACTTGTGCACGACGTTCTCCACACGAACTTGTGTCAGTGCCACCAGTCACCACAAATTGAAATCAAAACTAAAATAAAAAGAAACGCGTCGTCCTCAGGTCTTGAAAAACTGAAGAATGTTTTACAAACGCGAAATCTTGAAATCACGCGTCCGTTATAAAGTGGTAGAAATGCCAAATAAAAAAGTTTTAATGCTTGTCATGGTATGCAACGCATGACAAACAAGCGTTTAAAAATGACATCTGTCAGCTTGCCTAAGCTCTAAAGAAGACCGAAAAATGTTATTAGCATCAGCCAACTACGCATTGTTTAAACCCGGCTGGTATTACCATATTTTTACGAGTAAAGTAGATGTAAAACAATAAAAGGCAAATTTTTCGGACAAGTGTAGGAGCGACGAACAAAATATTAGAGACTTAACGGCTATAACGAAATATGTTGTTGAATAAAAAAAAAAATGAAAAAAAAACTCAAAAATAAAAAAGAAAGGAAATTGCAAAAAAATGTGTGTGTTCCGATATACAAAATAGCAAGAGAAATCCTCAATTCTTTTATCCAAAAGTAGTTACAAGTATGTAAATCACCGAAAAAAAAATCTAACATGCAGATGTAGTTGCAGGAAATATCCAAATCCCAAAGTGGGGCGGTCAACGAAAATATTATGGAAAAATCAAGTTTGGTATATCAGGGGGTTACGGTGATATATAATAATTATAAGAAATGCCGTATCATAAACGTCATTCTAATAAAAAATTGGCCCTTTCCCATTTGGAATCTGAGAATTTATTTTATACATTAAAATCTCAATGTATTATTTATGTATCTAAATTCTTAAATAAAATTTATTAAACTTAATTAAAGGAGAAAGAAACTTATAATGCCCCCTTGTTTAATACTAGAGAGATAAGATGCAAATTTTTTGCGAAGCAATGGAGGATTGAAAGATGATAGGATTTTTTAAGAAAAAGTAGACCATTGCATGCGAGACTAAAAAGGCAGCACATCATATGAAGTGCTAGGAGAAGGACAAAGATTGGATTGCTAAGACAGGAGGGAAAGTTGTGAAGTACCATCAACAGAATTACAAGATGCAGGATGCTAACAATTTTACAGAGAAGTATTAGAAACAGTCATATTGAGAAACTGGATTGCATGTATGTGGAAATGCAGTGGAAGAAGTAGTAAGATTGTCAAAGTATGAAGATAGGAGAAGATGCAGAGGAAAAAGTAGTATCCAAGTCGACAGAGTGGTTCAAAGAAGCCATAGCCCCGAAACAGAGCTTTCGAATCCCAGCCTGAAACAAGTAGAAAATTATTTTTTTACTGAAAATCTGCCATCTGAAATTGTAAGTGGAAACAGTGAACACAACTATCTTAGTGATAGTTTGAAGATGAAAATGATGATAGTATCGCAGATTACACAGCCCAGTGTCAACTGCTACAAAGATGATATAGGTGAACTACATGATATTATCAAAAGCTGTCACAGATTCAGCTCATGCCTCTACCCTGCCTCTCCTTAGGCTAAACTCAATGTCACCTTCTGTCTCGACTTGAATTATTGCACCTACTCATGCCGCAAACTGGACGCTTGGAGTTCTAAAGCCTATTCTGACTTTCTTCATAAACGGCTTACCGTGAAAAAGCAAAAATCGAACTAACTTCCTTGCTACTGATGGACTGTGAAAGACAAGTGGATGTGCCCAACTACTTGAAAAGAATATGTTAAGATAGGTCGGATGGAAAAAACTCTGGATCAAAGAATCTCTCGTATGCATGGCAATCATTGGGTCTGATGGATCGATGCTCAGTCAGAATCCATCTTACTCAGTTTGGTCATTGCTTGTCATTTATGGTCTTACTATGCCATGAAACTGTAAGAAAGCTGAGCTATGTCCATTGCTTTGTCCTTGCCCATGAAACTAAAGGCTGGCCATCGGAAATTCCATTTTGCTCACGGGCGGCATTCTCATTACGAGAGACGAAAAAGATGTCATAGATCATAGTCCACCACACGTCTCAGAGATAGGCAGATGACAGAAACCACCCACGTCACCCATAGTCCACCCAGATCAGATCACTTTGTGTTGACCGAGCTTGAGGCCTGTGCGCGAAGGCGCGACTCTGGGAAGCCTGATCAACCTCAATCACACGTGCTTGACTTGATGCAATTTTGATCGCTAGCCGTAACCATCACAACATGCAATTGCCAAATTGGACTTTCTGTATTTAATTACTGCGTAATGATAGGGAATCCAACGCTGTCTGAAGGTTGTAATTTACCTGGGTCAGCCCACCATAATCTGAAATGATCTAGCCCGCGGACATCCTTCAGAAGCACGAAATTGACCCTCCAATCACGCTACGAGATCTGAAGTCTCCTAGTTTGATGAATCAATCTACTCCTGCCTCAGCAGATACGATGATCTGGTGGTTCATACAAGCAATCTCCAATCGTACGATTGGGTGAAAAACTATTCATGTCATACGATGGTCGATACTACGATTACTTAGAATCCGATGCAACATTGAAGGTTTATTAGATTGGGCCATGTTCAATGAGTGGGGCGAATGCAAAGCTTATGCTATATTACAGTTGCCTGTTGAAATACATTTATTCATGATTAAACATCTTTTCATTTTACATAATTTAAGTTCTATTAAAGTAGCCAAGAGAGATACGTTAGGATTACTCTCTTAGAAAGCATTATTCTTTTAGCATTTATCTGTTGAATCGTGAAGGGCATATAGAGTCTGTGAATCAGGGTCTTTCCTGGAATCGTTGCCTGGACAAGCATGCACACAAGCATGCGAACACACAAGGTTGCTAATGTTAGGCGTTGCCTTGAAATCTTGTCAGTTTCAACAAACGAAACGTTGATCATTCTCAGTATTTGTTTAATCAGTAATTAAATGAAGATCTCTTTTTCAGTTGAGAGAAATTTTGATCATTCTCAGTATCCTTTCATTTTTGATTCGATTTTTGTCCTTTTCTTTTTTTGAGCCTAATTTGTCCAATATTTCCTCTTTTTTGTTTGATGAGAATTTTTCACCTTTCTTCTGATTTGCTGATGATTTCTTTTCAACGAGGCTTGATTTGCAGTTGAACATCATTTCGTCAGAACTTCTATGTGGCTAACGAATTTAGTCAACGTCAAGTTGGCATTGTTTTCATCAATCAAGTCATTAAGCAAATATTGGGACCCAGTCACTATCAACCAGGCATTCAATGACTTGACCATTAGATCGCGAGACTGACCTTCACCTATCTATGGTTCTTGCAGCAGTTCGTGTATTTTTTCCATTAGAAAGTTCACATATTGCACGCCTATGTTCAATTTAAACATTGACAGATTACAATTGTTATAAAATTATACTTTATATTTTAAATACCTAGTAAAATTAACTATTAACATTACAATTATACTGTTAACTAATTTCTACAAAATAAATGTAGTTCACTGTTTAACATGTTCAATGTATTTATGCATAAAAATGTTTACCAATACAAATAAGTAAAAGCAAATAATTCTGTAGTAATATTTGTTTAAGGGAGTGGGCACAAGGAATAAATTCGAAAATTAATATTTATTAAAATAAAAATTGACATTGGTTTTTCAATAATACCATGTAAGACAAAATGACGAATGTATGTTTTTCTTCGATACCAAAAGAACCAGAGATTATATACAGAGTAACACACACAGAAAAACATATTATATCAATAACAACAGCTGATAATGGCTATTAATATATGGATACATATATTACAGCACATTCATAGTTTGAACATTTAATTAAACATTAATATAATTGAATAGGTTTTGTTCAATCGGTCAGCCAATTTTCAGTGGATTATTGGGTGTTTCAGGAGTCTATTAGTAGACAATGTTCAGCTCTTGCTGGTCTTGCAGACAGAGGTACCGCAGAGAGACAACGTGACAATTTACTATAGGTTCATCAGACTATTTTTATTTCTCTGAGTAGCATTAACGATTACTATCGAAATACAGTGCTTTATTAGAGTAAAAATGACTTGCTGCGCTTGAAAGTCTTTAGTTGTTTGCTTGCTTGCTTTTTCTGTGCTATGTTGGCTCATTTCTACTTTTCTGTGCTAATCGCTGGATTCAATACATAATGCGAAACAATGGCGATTTTGCAGGTTCGCGGCTCACAGTATCGAATCGCAAAAGAATATATTGACATTGTGCCAGGTTGACCAATAGGCGAGACAGTGGTGAAATTACTTTACTGCTCCTTCGTTAAGTGACGACCCACTGGCAAGTGCTGCGCACCTGACCTTTGGCGCCTCGGGGGTGAAATTAAGAACAGACTGAAATTAACTGGCGAACAACTGATATAACTAGCGAAACAGAAAGGAACAAATTTACAAATAATATATTTGAAACTCAAAATAGATACTCGAAAAACGACAATTTTAGGACAACACAACAATAAAATCTGTGATCTGCAGAATGAGTCCAAGTATTTTTCTGGTCAAATCATTAATTGGTGACGCTTGCTAGACATGATTGAAGTTTGTTATCAGTTACCTGTTGAAAGAACTTATGAAGCCATTTGCGTAGAAACCCCAAAGTAACCCCTTGACCACGAATTTACATGGAAATGACGGTAGCTCTGCACTAGGAAGAACCGATGTCTTACGAATTGATACGCTTGCTCACACAAACGATGGAAGATACTGTCACCTGATTGAGAAATTTGGCTGAAAATTCCATGATATCAGTAAAAACTTCTGGAAGATTGCAGATTATAACATTTTAATGTTGAGTATTTAGTGATATCGTAAAAGAAAGTAGAGAGAATGCGTGATCGATAGGGACCCGTGTATTTTCATATTCGATAGCAGAGGGAAAGTAGACACAAGAAGGTCGAAACCAAAAGAAGTGGGGGAGATTCGAAGACGCAAAATCTAGTTTAATCAAAATTCTTCAGTCCACCTCTTCAACAGTCAGTTGTTGAAATCCTTGGTTGAAACCTTTTTTGAAATGATTCGGACTGTCATGAATTATATCTTGATTGTTTTTCACCTTGTAATATGTTGATATCGTCTATATGTTGATTGTAACTAAGCTTTTTTATGTGAATGTATCAAGAGTGCTCCCCATGCCTCCTGTTACCATGAGACCACATCGATTCGTGAAAAGGCGCGCACCATGCCTCTCAGACCATGCTACCACTACACCCTGGACCGAACGACACACATCTGCTGTTTTATCACTCCAGTTCACAGCACATCACTAATTTTGGACACTCAGGAAGCCATAGCAGTGATTGGGGACCGTGGGGAAGATATGATAATGGGTCGTGATCGGTTTACTGCAAAGTGTTATGTTCACAACTGCTACCATCCGTTACCATTATTAATCCAACTTATCATGTTATTAATCTTTAAAAATTATGTAAATAGCATTTAAAAAAATGTAAAATTAATGCGAAAAGTTCTTTAAAATTTGGAAGATCAGGGATTAACACGTTTCGCGCGTTTCAGAAGAAAAAGAGTTAATTCATTTTTAAGAGAAGAAGACCACTTTACAGATTTGTAGAAGAATCTAAGATCTTTTGTTGAAGTTTTTACACCAAGTTCGAATTTGAAGACGCACTGTTTGTTTTCTTTTATGAAGCAAGAGTTCAAATGATTACCAATTAAACAAAGTATGCAGGTTTCTGTTATTCAAGTCTGGGAAATGTATCAAATAAAATGCCAGAGCAGGCTGGATGCTAAGCAGTGTGTGAATGAGCACGTGCTTACCCGTTAGCCAGGTATATCAGACAACACCAAACTGAGCTTGTGGAGTATCCAAATCAGCACGAATGTACATTGATTGGATGGGGGGGTACGAACGAACATTGGTTGGATAGATCTTGTTCCGGCGATGGATGGAAAAGGAAAAATGTAGATTGTTAAGAATGGAAAGCTGTGTCCACTAATCGCTGCTCATGCGCCGCTCCAAGTATGCACAAACGGAAATAACGTGCCAAACGGCCTACAAACGAGCAGAAGTATGAACAACGAATAACAGATAGATGATGATGATGATTGCTTTGAAAGTGATGAGGAAAGTGAGGTGACTGAGGCAACTTATGATGCATATACTGATTATAATTATAATAACTTATTGGCGCATTCGAAAATATATTATCAACCAAAGTGAAATTAAAATATTGTTCAATGCCAGTATCGGCGCCATATTGTTATAGTTGTTTATTTACGCCTGTTTTTTTTTAGATTTGCCAAAGTTTTTATTAATGTTTATTGTAAATGTCATAAATCTGCATTAAAGTGTTCCCTTAATTTATTAATGCTGGGAAATCACCATGCTCATGATATTTGTATGCTGGGAAATGGTATTCAACTGAAAAATGGGAAATTTGATATCAAGTATTCTGATACGATGCCATTGATATCATACGAAATGCGGTCAAATGCTAAATTCAAATTATCCAAGTATTCTCGTGTCAAAGTAGTTTTAAAAGTACTTATTATTGTAGATGGTGTGTATTTGTGTGATTGTATATGCAGTTGGCAATATATGTGTTGGTGTTGTTTTGAATGTGTTTTACCATTAGATAGGTAGAGGGATAGATATATGAACACGAACAGTGTCTGAAGTGAGTTCATGTTCATACCCCATGCAGCGCGCAGTGTTCTTGCATTATTGACGGCTTAAAGTCACAAACATCAGCCTTGCATCTTGTCGGCGCTTCACTGGTTGTTGCCGGAAGCGAAAGCGCCGAGTGCACCGAGGGACCAGCGGAGCTATGTCAATCCTGTTTTTTGTCCTATATATATACCCAAAACAAACTAATTATTATTATTTTTTCAAAACTTCTATCTCTCTATAACTCGGTAGTGAAATGATAAACTCATTGCCAATATAGTTTTCTTTTTCCTCATATCTATCCGATAGCGCATTAAGCATTTCGAATTTGAACATTTTTTTTTTTTTCGAAGGTATCATTGTCCGTCTCAGAATAAGAATATGGTCGATTTCTCCTTATATTGGTGCACACTTATGACTGAGGGCCTTTTTGATATTTCATTGCGACCGGTTCTACACAGGATCATGAAAGAAATTCTTAGTCTCGCGATGGGTGCAACGGAAATCATTTTCTAGGCACATTTTTAACTTACAGGTGACGGCCTACTTCTCTTGTTGCCGTCTATTTCCCCGTGCGGTTGCCCACCCAAAAATGGCGGACAAGGCCTGGTCGCATGGCGTGAGAAAGGCTAATTGGCCATTGCAGTATTGCTAGTCTGACTGAGTGCTGACTGTTGCTACAAATACTAGCCTGACTAGTCTAGTCTAGTCTAGTCTAGTCGAAATTCTTGTTATATTTTTCAGGTAGTTTGATCCTAGAAACCCTCAAGCATATCGTTTATCGCTACCTACACGGTACGTCTTTATAACGAAGGAATTTTCAAGGAAGTATTTGCGAAAGAGTAAGGAATTTGCGGAAGTCAATTGTTTATGCGCGGTGTGAGACGAGGTCGCGACTTCGTCGCTCGCGCTCGCCAGTGCTGCCCTCGACTAGCAGAGGTCGACTTGGAGCAAGTCTACCTACACGGGAGCCACGCTTTCAAGATTTTCTCCGATTATTCCGGTCTCCTCCTGTAGACTGTAGTAACACAGATCGGTTCCCATATAAACGCAAGATGAAATTTAATAGGACATAATAGCAAACGTGAGAACTCGCCAAAACCGGGCCAGCTCGGGTACCCGAGCTAGCTCGTCTCATATAAACAACCCCCTAATAAGCGACTTTACCACATGAAACGCTAGCTCTATCAGCTTTAAGCTAACTGTTCTCCCTGTCTAGTATAAATAAGTTAGTTTAGTTTAATTACATTATTTAAATCTTTAAAACTGCCGCTTTAAATCGTCAGGGTATACAGATCAATACATCTTCATTACCAAAAAATATGTTCTTATCCAGGGTTGTATGAAGCCCGTTTAACCTATCCGATGGATAAATCGAAAATATCGATCAAGTCTATACATTCATCAAACAACCAAGCGAAAATATTTCAACTTGAATGGAACAATTATATTTGCAACTACACATTAGGTGCATAAGCCATAAGATTTAAGTGCAATCATTCTCAAAATGTGTGAAAGTGTTTTTTAAACATCTAAACACTAAACTTACCAACTTTCGGCAAATGAGTCAAAAGGTAATGTTCCAATGTGTCCCAACCCCCACCAATACGCAGAAGAACATGCCCGTTTAACATCTGGATAAAAGAAAGAACAACGTTTATAATAATATACCCTGCACCTTACGGCTTACGCTTGTCATATTGATAATCAAAATATGAATACGTAAAAGTCAGTGAAGCAGGAGTAATGAAAGAAAATGTTGGAAATATGTAGGAATTTAGCGCTGAAAGTAGCCTCCTCCGCAGGCATCCAAGGCATATTTTAACATATAAAGTGGTGGGTCAAATGGCCCACCAGGCCCTACAAGTGGCCCACCACTGACAGACGATTGGTCCACCATTGCGTGGGCCTCGTAGCATCATTCTTTACATTAGTGCATAGTGGAACACATCTATTTTTTGTACTCTTAGATGACTAGATCACCAGACAATAGAGTACACACTGCTATAGATACTGAGAGAGTCGAGAGACTATCACAAATAGTAATAGTATCAGACTATTGAGCATTTCTTTGGTGCCCATACTCCCTCTGTACGAATATGTGTCTGTGAAACAATAAAACACAAATACAAAATCGCATTTCAATCATTCAATGAGTTTAGGAAGCATTCGATATTACGCAATCGTAATCAATACTCAGAGCTGAGGGCCCTATAATCTTAGTTTTGGCCCACAACTGTAAATTCCTTAAAATATGCCTTGCAGGCATCTCAACTGTAGAACTAAGAAGCCTAAACTTGCGAGAAAGATATGGAAAGCGATCAACAACAACGAAGATATACACAAAAGAAATGGAAAGATTTAGAAATTCATAAAAATATTCCACACGACTTACCCGCACGAAGATGATTTTCCCAAGAATCATGTATTTTCCCTCCTTGATTTTTCGTATATTAAAACCATTGAAGTTATCGATAATTTTAGACACCTATTTAAAACAACAGATATGAAAAACCTAATGTTACAGTGCTAGATAAATGCAAGATATAATATTACTTCCTACACTGTTTTACCCTGATTGCCTGTAATGGTAATTTGGATGGTATTTGCAGGTGGGTAGCTTTGCTAGCGATGGTCAAAGACATGTTTTTTTTCTGCATCTCACTCGATTGAAATTAAGGTAGAAGGTTTAGGTGGTGGATATTTCGAGTGAATTGTATATATTATTTCACTCGAAATATGCACCACCTAAACCTTCTACGTTAGTTTCTCATGTAGTCCATTTGCAGAACTTTATTTTGAAAAAAGACAGATGACTCCAAACACTACGTAAGTCTGAATGAAATTCTAAAGAAATCAAAGAATGAAGTCGAGGCTACGCGTGTATAATGCTATACGCTCCGGTAAATCTGCAAATGGTCTACAACATATTTGAATTCCATTTCATTGCCTTCCTCAGAATCAAAAGATAAGAATCGTCTTGTAAGTATTGTATTGTATTGGTATTAGAATTTAGGGTTTTTGTTGTAGTCGAAAATTTAGAGTAATCAGGGACGCCGGAGCGATAGTTGGCAGGCAGGGGCAATGCGAACTGAAGGGCAGTCGAGAAAATTTTTCGCTGTCACGCCCTTTCGATGGGATTTTGATGATTTTCAAATTTCAACTCATTTAATTGTTATTTCTATGTACAAATATAGATCTAAAGAAGTACGGAACGAAAACAATAGCTTCCATTATGCACTGATCGTCTAATTTACAGCTGTATTCTCTCTTCTTTGCCAGTATTATTACTGTTTAATTTGCCCCCCTTGCCCCCCTTAGAAAAGGGCAGGAGGGGCGCTTGCCCCCCCGCGCCCCCCCCCTCTCCGGCGTCCCTGAGTGTAATGGTTTACAGTGAAAACTCAAAATCATCCAATATGGCACGCCAATATCTTTGTAAAAAGTTAAAAGCACTCTTAGAAGCCATGAGAAGTTCGCAAATAACACTAAAGATTTTGGTGATCTTTAAGTGCAGAGGTCAGCTATCACATTGACATTTGCGTCAGCCAGATAAGCCATCAAATATAAATATTGAACAAATATCTTAACATAGATAAACAGACACATCATATTGAAGTATTCAGACAATTGAGCTACGACATTTTGGCTCAGATCACGTTTCCAAATTCATTAACGCACCAAAAATAGACGCAACTTTTAAACTCTGTTTGTGAAAGAGCACTTGCGTACTTCTGATCGAATTAAAAATTAAAATCGCAAAGCATGCAATATCCCACTGTGCACCTGCGCAAATGCACGTCCTTGTCACGCGAACAACATTGAAGATCAGTACGTGTTGCAAATTACAAATTTTCGGGTCCTAACACCAACAGGGACCTTGACACTGACAAAATCCCATGGTTTCCGATAACATTTCACACGCGATTTAAGGAATCGTTCATGCACGCTCTCGCTTGTCAACTCTCATGCAAGCTCTCGCTTGTCAACTCTCATGCAACTCTTGAGACCCTATTAGGAGGGGTCTGCATTTCCCGTATCCCGATTTTTTTTTGTTAAAATATCCCGTATTCCTTTAGTTATTTGGTCAAGCATTCCTATTATGACAAAATGTATGACGTCATTTCCTGTTAGCCAGGCATTCGAGTATCCCATATCCCGAAATTGTACCCCTCAGTATCCCATATCCCGAAATTGTATCCCATATCTCTATGGATTTTCCCGATACCCCTAATAAGGCCTCATTCCTGTTCGGTTTTGAACGATCAATGAGAGTTGAAAAAATTGTCATGCAAACTCTCATGGACTCTTGTTCTCGTTTGACCAAGCCACATGAAAGTTGAGAAAACTCTCATGCAAAACCTCGCTCGTCAACTCTCACACAAGCTCTCGCTTAGGCTTAAGGTAATGTTGCGGGAATGTGCATCTGCACTGCAGGCTAGCTCTCGCTTGCACTTTGATACAGAACGAGGCATACTACTTCTTAGCGACTAAATACTTTGCGTATTTGCGAGATTCAGTACACTGACACTCTGACAGATGTTCTATGCCGGTTCTATTTAATATCTCAATCAATTTTACTTATTATCTAATTTCGCCGAAGAAAAGATCGACGGAAATGCTCATTACCCAATTCATAAATGTTTACATTTTATTGATTTATCAAAGACGTTTTCCGCAACAGAAGTAAGCCACATGTTTGATTTCGGAAAATTTCTTCAAAGTTTCGTCAACTCTCATGCTTCGATCAGAGAACAAAAAGTTGCACAAGAGTTGACAAGCAAAAGTTTACATGATAGTTTCTTCAACTCTCATCGCTCGGTCAAACATGAACAAGAATCGCATGAGAGTTGACAAGCAAGTGTTTGCACGACAGTTTCCCAAGCTTTAATGGTTGGCCAAACGAGAATATGAGAGTTAACGGAATATATAATGCAACTTATACCCACTGATATGGAAAAGCGCGTGTTTTCCATGGGTTATATTAGACTTGCTTGTGAATCATGGGTATTAATACACTTTAACAAGAAAAGCTTATGTACACTACCATACCAACAAGAAAAGCTTATGAAATTTGATACCACAAATGACGACATTGGTCATATTAATATAACATCATAAACAAATTTCTATTATAAACAAATTTCTCACCTCTTTGTCCAATTCGCTTTTAGGCTGATGTCTTTTGGATTTCTTTTTATTCCCCGGGGGTGAGGTCTTTTCACCCTCGTCGTGGGTGGGAGGGGAGTAGGCCTCTGGGCTAGGGCAACTGTTGTTCGATTCTTCATCCGAACTGCCGTAGTCCACTTGATCTAACAAATTTTCCTCGGCCTCTTTTTGCTCTTCAATTTCAATTTCCTGTTCGAGTTGTATGAGTTTAGGAATAGGTGTGAATTTGAAGGCCCCAGAGGCTCGGCGGGCTATCTCCATCAAGCATATGACCACCTCTCGACACCCCTCTCTGCACTCGTCCGCTTCGACCACGTCGTTCGATTCGAAAAGAATCGAATCGGAAATCCCGATCTGCCTACACCACGTCAAAAAGCCTTGTACATTTTCGCGCGACTTGAACAAGGCCAATTGTTTATTTTTCTTCGGTATGCTTGTGTGGAATTTAAACCTCTTTGCGGGGACTTTGACTTTATTTTTTTGCCCATAGTCTTCGGCTGCTTCTTGAACAAGGTTCGCCAAACGACAGAGCACAACACCGTCTTCAAGAGCATAGAAAAACAACTCTGGGGTGATAAAGATATCTGAGAAAAGTTTGGCAAGCCATTCGGTTTCATCTTCAAGCATTGCCCAAAGCAACTCATTCTCTTTTTCCCATCTTTGAAAGCCGCCAACGCTGCTGGTTTTGAGACGTTTTAAGTTGCCTTTGTGCGAAGACTCTGGCCTGCTTCTTCGCTCTAAATCGTAACGATTTACGTGACGAAAAACGACATCGTTCGTGTCAGCCATTTTACATACACTTTACTTCGAGGTCTCTATATTGAAATATACAGAAGACGCTTGGAACTAAATTATGCTATTTTAAAGTGCTGTCCATACTTGAAAGCTGCTAAATATACCTGGACTTAATGCACATTTTGAATTTTTAAATATTTCGGACAGGTGGCTGCTTGGAAAACGCTAAAAGCTGTCTGGCCTATTCTTGTGAATATCAGCTGTAAAACGATTACATATCTTGCGACATACCCATATTTAATATATTTCAAACAATATCGGCTTTAATACGTCAGGAAAACGCTTCGAAGCAATATTATTTTACAAAAACATATAATTTGGACAGTGACAAAAAGGCTACAACAACGACTTGTCACTAAAACGCGGGAAAATATACAAAGCTCTATTTTGAACGCGTTTACGAATTATATAACAATGTCGCAAATTAAATTTTAACATAACTGGGCTTAAACATTTTATCTAATTTATTTTTTCGCTAAGTAGCGACACTTTTATAGATTTTTGACTAGTTTTTAAACACGAGAACCGTCTGAAGTGTTTTGAACTTGAATTGCAAAAATTGAATGGCACACATCTCCTCTTATCTTTTTTGTATTTAATCGTCGCAAGGCAATCGTTCGAAATTCTAAATGATTCTATTTGATATAGTACACCACAAAAGACACACGCTGCTTTGCTTTGCATTTCGTTTGAATAAAAATTGAAGAATAAATGTTTATTTTGGGGAAATTATTCAAGCAGGAAAATAATACGAATTACATTCAAAACAGAACAAATGTTACTACATTCTAGGAAATTTAGTTTTGCAAATTGACTTTATACGAATACAAACATTTAAGCACATTCATTTATGATATTACACGTATTTTTGAATGTAAAACTTTCGAGATGCTTTTTAATTAGAAAAGCAACGCGTGACTTCCCTTGATGAAATGTTCGTGTGAAATTTGATATAGCAAGCGAAAATAAGAGTGTCTTAAAACTGAAGTGCGGGAACGAAGCATTGATCTTCCTGGCCAAAATTTCAACTAATATATTTGAGAACAAATTAACAAGATTATAACACAACAATTTATACATCAATTCGTTGAGCAAACCTAATATTATAGACGCCTCTACAAGTTTCTAGACATATATATCTAGCAATTTTGAAGGATTTTCGCTTTTCGTTTTTGTGTACGACTTTTTACAAACGTAGACTACACAAGTTTAGCCAACAGGTCGAGCTAAGGTCATAAGGACGTTTAATATCGCAGTGTGAATTGCATAAACAAAATCTCCATGCACATAATTTATTCAACTTGTAAAACATGTAAGCAATGTATTTGCTAACCTGTTTTTTAGTTGTCACACTGAGTAATCTTGCGGAATAAACTAATCTATTTTACCCCCTTTTCAATTCCCCCTGAAACCTACGGCTACGTACGAAGCTTAGCCCACAAAGGAAGCTAGGTTATTTTTGGTTATTACTCTTCATTTCGAAATATGCCTTTTATATTAGCATAGTTTAGAAGGAAATTGCTAAACCTAGCTTATACGTCTTTTAAATAATTTCAATCTATTCAATTTATACCGAATACATAAGGTGACTCACTACAATTCTACAAATTAGCCTGGCTTTAATACTTCGACCTTGAAGACAAGCGAATACTAAAATACTACAAACATAATTAAGATATTAACAAAGAACTTTGAGGCAAGATTTTCGAACAACAATTGTACAAAAATACACAAACGAATATGTAAACGTTTTTCTTACCAAGTTACCCACGAATTTGTCAATACACAGTGACTATATCCTCGTAGAAGTATAAAATTTCGAACATCGAGGCGAGAGACGTTTTGAAATTGGCAGAATCGAGTGCGTGAAGAAATCTACAAGATCTGAAGTCCTGGCGATATAGCAATCACTTAGCTCGTCTCTGGAAAATCCACGACTTGTTAGAACCGATATTGGCCAAATACGATGCCTATTTGACTGTCAGTGAGCATGATTGTAGAACATTTGAATGTCACATGTAGGTCAGACGACTTGTCTCAAGTTCCGTGGCCCAGCGTTTTGATGAATCGTCGAGTTTGTGCCTCGATCATGATTTGCTTGAGTGCAACTGTCTTTTGGGTACCGCTGAAAGGAAATATAGAGTAAGAAATGTACTTCTATTTACATAAACAAAGCCGTAAAGCCCAAGGGATTCAAATATTGAAATTTGGCCATTTTTTTGAAAATAATTTTGTTTGAGCATGCATTACCCCGTGGTCGGCGGTATGTTTACGGCGGCCATATTTGCGGCCATATTGGATTCGAAAATTGACAAAAATATAAGAAATTGATTGTTACAAGTGTAATTAGAAGTTAATATATGTTTTAAGTAGTTTTAGAATACTTGTCAAAATAGTTTGTCAAAATAACCTGTTTTCAATATTGGTGCTCTTACTTATAATTCACAATAAATCTGAAACTTGAATTCACAATAAATCTGAAACTTGATTCATGCCGTATACTTCATATTACACAGATATTTACTGGATTGGTCGATGGTATGTCTGCGATCATATTCTGTGATAGTTTGACGTGTTCATTTTTGTCGGCGAAATGATCATATTTCTTACTCAATTTTATGCGATGTCACAAAAATACGATATTCAATTTGACGATTTCTGCCTTGCCTTGCCTGTATCAGCAGTATGTGAGCATAGACAATTCAGAACACATTCTGGATGTCTTCTAGATTGTCTATGATGTCAGTTATAGGTGGTGTCAGGTGTGTAACCAATCCCAAGGGATTTAAAGGACAAAGAGATTTTCGCCATGGTGGATGAAATTTGAATTGCAAACAAACAAAATCTTTTGTCAAATTCATTCAACATGGCGTCCGTGACGTAACGACTAACGTGCACACCAAGAATACCCTTCCCGTTTTGATCATCAACATTAACAAGACAACAGTTAATTAAAATTTGTTTCTGGAAAACACAACGATTTATCGCAACGCAAGCTTACTTGTTCAGTTTTAATATTTTAAAGACTTGGTTAACCAATATAGATGAGGGTTTGTAAGATCGAACTACCTGAAAAATATAGTAAGATCTTCGACGTTTCAAGAGGAGGCCCTTCTTCTAGAAGTCGAAGGCCCCTTCGTCTGGCCTTTGTCGACGAAAGGCCTTCGCTCGAAACGTCAAAGTTCTTGTTATATTTTTCAGGAAGTTTGATTCTACAAACTCTCAAGCATACTGTTTATCGCTAGGACTATCACTGGAACCACGCATATTGGTTAACCGATACATCTTATACGACGTGGTACTGTTCTTACTCAACATTACAGTTTGGAAATAACACGCAAAAGCCAGTATTGTAGATATTATAATGCAACTGATTAATTATAATAAAGAGTAACAACGATTTCACGAAGAGAACGATTGAGTAATCACAACGAAAAATATATTTACTAAAAAATTCTACATTACCACATATAAGCAAAAACGGTCTTGTATCACGTTTACCACCTAAATATTCATCTCAGTTCCATCAGATTAAGACAGTCATATTTGATATTTCCCTTGCTATTTCACAATTTACAGCTCGCAGCTAATAGATGGTAATACCAGACCTGGAAAAAAGTGGGATCTCGGGACCTAGATCCTGAGGAACATTTGTCTTAGCAACACGATTGAGGAACATTTTGAATTTTTCACGCGTACTTTAAGCATTTTATTTTAAGGAATCGTATTTAGTTATTTGAGCCTATTTTGAGATTGGGAAGTGTTCTTCTCGTGAAAAGCGAGAGGAATATTGTTCCTCAATATTTCATCTGTAGAACATCCTCAGCTGAAATATTCTCTGAGGAACCCGTCTTCTGGCAATCAGTGTGACAGTGGTTTACATAAATAACATGCAATCGTACAGAGCCTGACTTATGCTGTGAGGAACAAATTTTTGGTTTGGAACCTCCTTATGTTGTTAAGAAGCTCAATTATGCAGTCAACAACCTGGAAATTCAGCGCGTAACGTCGCTTGTGTTGTTTGCAAAGTGTTTCTGCACTGAGGATTGAGGAATGTTCAGTTCCTCATTATACAATGGACTTTCCTGGCTTTCTTATTGTGTATATTAAAAATAATTAAAGATGGCGTCTCAATATAGATTGAATGGGGAAACTATCACAACTTCTTTGTTGCACACGCAACACACAGTCAACTTTTTCATTGTTCTTACGCACTTTTGAGCCGAATTTGAGGAACATTTGAAAAAGGCAAATTTAGGATCCGAGGAACATTGAACACTTTTTCCAGGTCTGGGTAATACAGATGCTCATATGATGGTTCATTATTTTGTACAATTGTTTTAATGCAGTCAGTGAAATATAAGTCAACAAAGATAATGCGAGTACACACGTCAAAATCTCGCAACAGTCTTGTAGCAAGCTTGTGAACAAGTTGTAACAATGTTGTCATTTTGTCAAGTTGCTACAAGGTTTTCACTCACAACTTAAGTTTTTGAATGGCAGGACGATAACAAGTTGTTGGAACAGTGCGAACACATCCTGATAACAAGTTGTTGAAACAGCATTGGTACACGTCTGCTGCAGGTTTTTACGTGTGCAAGGCAGCCATGGTTTGTCAGCTTGCTCAGTCAAACGATTCATGATTAGTACAAGCGAGCTTTTGATATTGATAAAACATAGCATTTTCGTGCCTTTTGACACCCATCCAGATATTGTTTACAGTCATCCACAAAGGTTGATTACTTGATTTAAAACATTGCTATTGTTTGGTTGGGCAAAAATACAATACTCAAATTGATAATGAACCCACAACGTTTTGTATAAACGTAAACCAACATAGATAACGAATTCTATTGTATTTCCAGCAATTTTCCTAACCTCTATTCTATTCATAATACTCGAATCCTAATGTGAACTTAACTGAATTTGTTCATATTTTTGGATAGAACTCGCATTCTTAAAGAGAAAACAACTTTTTGCATTGGTGTTCAAAACTTCATTGTCACTTTCCGTGCAAGTTTCAAAATCAATCGACCCTCAATATATTTGCTATCTACCACTGCTATTCTCCTATATGAAACTATTTAATGAAGGCCGAGACAACAGCCCACATAACTTCATTAGCATTCGGTTTTTGACTTTCCACTTCAGGGTCAAGATCTACTAACTCTCTGACGTGTTTCATTGCAACGTCGTAATCTTCGTCAGTAAGGGCGGTGAAAGCATTTTCCAATACATCAGAAGAATGTGCAAGATAAATGAGAGATAGTGTCCTTTTGTCAAATCGTTGAGGATCGTTTACCCATCGGCTAAGGACGGAATCTTGTACTTTGCGGATAACGCGCTGCTTTATCGTGGCGTCTACAACAGGATGGGTCGTCATATCAAACAAAACGTAATTCTGCTTTTCAGTTGTGAGTACACCTTTCTCAACCAGGTTCTTCGCAATTCGTTCACGAACATTTCTCATTTGAAAACCAAGTTTGAATGGATTCCATGTCTCACCTAAATAAACAAATGATTTCATTCTGAATAGGGAACATTGACAGGGTGAGTTTGGATAAGCCCCAAACTAACTGTTCCATCATAACTGTGCTCTCTGATCAGTGGCGTAACGTTATATCAGGGGCCTCCCTAGTACGAGTGCCGAACGCACAACCTCGCGCCGAGCATTCTAAGGAGGGTCCGGAGGCATGCCCCCTCCGGAAAATGTTTAAATCTAGAGTCTCTGAAATGCCATTTCCTGGACTTTGGGGGAAGATTTTACAGAATTCTGACGGTTAGATATTCTGTTGTTGCGTTCATGCATTTTTCGTTTCTCAGAGTCTTCCCTGTCAATTTGTTTTTGCTCTACAGTCTGAGCTTGTCCGCCTGGGCCCCCCCTTCGGGCCATTTGGGTTGGGGGCTCCCGGGTTCGCCTTAAAAGTGGGCCACACGGAAATATATTAGCAAAAAAAAGGGGGGGGGCACGCAAAAAATGATACAATGTTTTGTTGTTCTGTTTGCAAGAATGTCACTCTGAAAGCGCACAAAATGGCGATTCTAGCAACTAAAATTCAAAATTTCCCAGGGCAGCCTTGAACCCCCCTACCTATTAAAAACTCAATTTAGAATGACTACGCAATTAGGGGTGGGCCACTGGGAAAAAGTTGAGTATGAAGGGGTGGGCCATGCTAAAGATTTAAGAGGGCACACTAAATTCCACCAGCCCCCCCTCCCAGATAAAAATGAACGGTCCCTTAATTTTAAATGCTGAGAAATAATTTCTTAAATATTGGGATTTGGTCATTTTACAGTTGATTCACATTGAGCATTTTTAGGAATTGTTAGTCACATGTGGTGTAAGTGGTGCAATGGGTCGTTCCATCAACAATTTCCCCCACAGAAGAAATTGGTGCTGTCCGGGGGGAGGGTGGAAATAGCAAAAGGTAACTGATGTTCAAAGAGAGGAAAGGGATTGACCAGTCATCCAAGATACTTTCCCATCATTTTTTTTTCATTTGCACCTATTTAAGTGTACTGTAGAAAAAATGTGTTTATTAAGAATTTGGTGTACTGATTTTCTCCTTGTTTTTATCTCACAGTTGAAAAGTGATTTATGTTTCACCGTTGGACAGATTTGGCATTTCTCAACCAGATAATTGCTCTACTATAGATCAAGCTTGTGTTATTAAGCAGACACCAAACACACAGTACAAATGGTAACCGCACAATTTACACACAAATATTCCTCGTTAGTGTACAACTTTATTCATTTAAAAATTTACTGGTCATATGCATCCAGTAAGAGAAGATATTTGCCAGTCAAACTGGAAGATTTACTGGTAATGCTCAACCTGAATCGGTCATAAGTTTACGGGCATATAACTCAACCTGCTTAAAAATTCTTAAATGCAGCCCTTGAAACTCCCGAAATGATAATTCTCAATCTAGGTTGGCAAAATAGACAATTTCCGTTGCGACAGACGGTACTTTATTAGGATAATTGAGTTAAACATTGAAGCTTGACGATTTTAGCACCTTTGAACAATGAAACTGCAATGTTTACACAAAGAAATGGAATGAACGTTTGTGGTAAAATACGCACATGTTTTGTTCATGTGTTTGCTAGGTTTGTATGTTGTAATGCGTATGTAAAAGTCAACAAAAAAAAAATCAAGGATTCAAAGGAAATCGGCAATGTTTGTTCGACTAATCTATAATATATATTTTTTTTTTGCGGCATTGCATTTGCCGAATGCCGACCTGAGTTTCAAGGGCTGTAAATGTGATTCTGTCCAAAACAAATCCATCAATCCACAAGTGTAATAAAGTTTATCATGATAACAAGGAGTTGTAAATGAGTTTCGCCTTGTTTTTAGATTTTATTGAAACAATGTGGCAAATGATAGTAATTATATCTCCAGTATTGATATATTTTATCTGTAGGTGGCTCAATTTGTTGTGTCAATAATAATGGGATGAGATTTATTTTCGATCTAATCACTGCACTTGTTCAAGTTAACAGTCTGCAGTCAAGTCAAATACAGGGTATTCCAAAAAAGTCCCCCTTTAGAAATCACTCTTGTGCATTATTATACCTTTGGGAATTTAATTGAATTGTACATGAATAATTTAACGCGATGTATAAGTTGTTACGACAAATACTCATTGCTCTGTAGTCAGTTGAACCATTCTTACTCGAACTAACGGTAAGACAAATTTGTAATTTGACATTTTTGTGTTGCTATTCGTTTTAGAAGCTATTTTAAATTCCCAGAGGTTAACAACAAGAGTGATTTCTATAGGGGGACTTTTTTTTGGGACACCCTGTATAATCCCTGTTAAATTTTATGAATTATTAACAAGCCTAGATGTGGCTTAAGTGTTTTTAAATTGATCCATGGAATTTACAAATGAACATTAACAATTGGTTTCAACATTTTCAACTTTTCACACAGACCCATATTTTTATATCAATTCATACAGTATGACTTGACAATTGACCATTTGATATGGTGAATTGACAATATGTTGTTTAGATCTTTTAATCTATTATGATTTTAATAATCTGTGCAATTCAAATTATATTGCCCACTAAATAACTTATTATAAACGTCAACTCACAGTATATTTCCTTACCTGCCTTTTAGGGCAATATTTTTAGATATCTCCCCCCGAATTACAGCATACAACTGTACAAATATAATAAATAAAATGTATATAAATATAGCACTAACCGCTAAGCAACTCGATCCAATTTTGAACCGTGTCCAAGGGTTGTGTATCTTTTATATGCTTTAAAGCTTCGTCTAAAAGCACATCCCCAGTCGGTGTGGAGCTTTTATGGACGACTTTTCGACTTAGTAAACCTTTTCGTCTGATGCCGGTCTTTTCCAATTCGATTCTACCCCGAATACCTAACTCGATTAATATACAGCCACGTAGACCTGCCGAAATACAATCATTCCAAAACGAAGTATAGCCCTATAAAAAAACAAAACAAACCCTGTAATAGTCTAGGACTTTGAACAGAACACTCTTTAAAGTGGAAAACAAAGTATAAAGCTCTAACCTCGCGGTCTTTTAAACCGAGCAGTAAGATTTCCTCCATTAAAGTTAAGCGCGTTTCTTTCGTCTCTGATTCATCTTCGTCATTTTCGGGTATGTCAGCCGTGGGGTCCACTTCATTTGTACCGCTTTCTGCCGGCTTACTTCGCTGAACTAACGTGCCAGTCCGTCTCGTAGCCATTCTACAAGAGTTTAGGCTTTCATTTAGACAAAAAGACCGCTAAATTTCGGATAAATTTACTACAATTTTGTCCAAATTCTGAAACGTTTGATCGGCTGATTATTTTTTCACAGTGCGCTGATCTTCTGCGCATCACATTAGTGTCCAGTCCAAACAGTAGTCCCCCTGCTGACAAAAAATTGAATAAAAATTTCACGCAAAAACTTTTATATTTGCAAATGATTTAGTAAATTTGTCGCGTATTAAAGCGTATATTTATCGCGTAGTTTTTATGGTAGAGAGTAAAATATGCGTTTTTACTGTAAGCATTTGTAAAACGTTAAAATGTGGCGAAAAGTTGGCCAAGAAGTATAAAATGGCTTTCACTTTTCCATTTAATTTTTGAATGCTGGTTTTTTTACGATTTTCGTACCTAAAATGTCTTACGAATTGTTCTAGGCTCTTCTGACTTCCAGCCACATAGCGGAAGGTCAGGAACTAGGCTAAGTGTGACGGTGAAAAACTGTTCTGGAACACTGGTAATTTTGATTTCCTTTGTGTTTTACGTTTGAATTATTGAGTTGGAGAGATTTTCAATAGACTAATTCGTAGTTTCGACAGGACGACAGCGCATCCAAACGACGCGTTCTGCGTCGGGACCAAATTGCAGTTGAATCATAACATGTAGCTGAGACTAGAATTAAAATATGCATATCAAAGTATTCAATTGTTCAATCATCATTTCTGTTTTGCGATATAGCCACAAAAAACTGTCATTAAACAATAAGCGCATTTAGGGGAATATTTTTTGTAATTCGAAGCGATTCAACTGTGCAACTTTTTGCATGTTCAAACTCGTATATCCAGGGATCGCCCCAGGGCCTTTTTTAAGAAATCGTCAGTAGGCGGGGGGGCATCATGGAAAGGGGACGTAACAAGTAGGTGGTGTATTACAGGTGTAGGAAGGCGAAGGGGGGTCTGGGGGTCCTCCCCCAGAACATTTTTGTATTCTTGAGTCTCTGTGGCTTGATTTCCTGCATTTTCAGAGACAATTTTTGATATATCCCATCTAAACGGAGCCAGGTTTTGTTGTGAGAATACAATAACTTTCCTCTAAACTCAGTTTTTTTCCCATTTTTGGCTTATACTTTGGACAAAAGGGACCTTCACTGGGGGGGCAAAAATAGCTTACTGGGGGGGCCAACATGGGGGCTGGGGGGGCTTTTGCCCCTCCAGTACATTAGTTAAAAAAGGCCCTGGATCGCCCATCCCGAGTTCAATCGCACTGATTGAACAGTTTAATTAAACTGTGATATGCATATTTTAATTCTTCCAGTCTCAGCTACATGTTATGATTTAGGCCCCGTTTACACTATACCGGATTCGCATCGTCACGACATCAATTTGAGCCATATCAAAGCGAGTTTAGCCCCCCAAATTATAATAGTATGATCGATTCAACAAAATCAGCTAACTGGAAAAAGCCTAGGGTTAGGGATGCCATAAAACGGCTTAAATTGATGCCGTGACGATGCGGATCCGGTATAGTGTAAACGGGGCCTTAACTGCAATTCGGTCCCGACGCAGAACGCGTCATTTGGATGCGCGGTCAAACTACGAATTCGTCTATATCCAAGTAATCCAAATTCGGGTTTTTTGTTGACTATCAAATCAAGTCTTTATGATACAATATATCATCATAATGCACACTAATTTCATATCAAAAATTCTGAATTTATTTTTTGATTGCAGAGATCACGCTATTTACAGTTCATTGTATATTGTATAAATATATTCGTATTAAGATTAAAAATAATATATGCTAAATAATGTTCATTCCAATTTAGAAATCTAATTAATACAATAGATAAAACACCATAAATATATACTTCGATTCAGAAAAATCGTAAGCTCCGGGTAAAGTGGGAAACATTGTTTCCTAGCCATGTTTCCCAAAGGCCGGCAAACCAGGAAAACATTAAAAATCACACTTGGGAAACCAAAAAATACTATTCTTGAATTTGTTGGAAAAAATATTGCTACCTGGAAAGCAAATTTTGTCACCGCAACAATGTTTCCTAGTTTACCCAATGTTTAGTAAATGACATAACATTCTCACGGATTATTTCTGTGGCCAACATATAATTTGGCAACAAGTTGTTGAAATGCACGACCAGCAACTATGAATTGGTTTATATGTTCATTCGCACGAGTGTAATGAGTGCATGCCCTATAATACAATCTTCATTTTATAATTATTCTAGCTATATCGTGTTTTCGTCCAAAAACGTGAACAAATTTCCTGCTATCTTCTGCGAACTCGAATGCGCACCTTTCCTCTGGGTAAAGAATTCAACAATTCAACGGCATCCGCGTTTGACATCCGGGACATATCATGTCCATTCACCATAACAATCTCGTCCCCACTCTTTAGAGATGGCGCGCGGTCTTGTGTCGGCCGCGAAAACACTGTATCGACAAAAATCGACGAATCTCCATATATGGAGTCCTGTCCGCCTCGAATGCTAAACCCAACACCCGAGGAACCATGGTCTACGTCGATATCCAATAGCATTGGGTCGTTATCGTGTGGAGAGAAGAGGTCTTTAATGCCCTTTCTGGCTGGGTGTTTTGAATATTTTGGTAGTTCACTGAAACGAGAACAAGAGTTGTATGAAAGCTAGTTGAACTGGATACAGTCACGCCTGGCCGAAACACTAAGAAATGCATTGAAATAACTCTCGCATGCATGCAAGTAGCGTACTCTCATCAAATTTTGGACCAGTTCAAAGTTGATGGGAGTTGATGGGAGTTCACGAGAGTCGTCGTTCAAACGTGAGCGAGAACTTCCACTCTCATCCTCGTTTGACAGGGGTTTTCGGTTAAGATCAGAGTTAGATTTACAGTTAGGGTCAGTATTAGCTTATGTTCTGTTAAGGGTTTTACCGCGAATACAATTTCAAGCCAAAATTATAAACATATTTAAGACCTAACCGGGAGAAGTCTTGAAAAATACAAGGATAGACCCCTCAGGAGGAATGGAACCCGCGCTTCCGGTACACAGCTCTGACTACAAAGCTACGGCCGTCCAATGTCAGTGTATGGTAAGGGTATAATTTCTAACTTTATATCAAATACAGTTCTACCTACCTACTGTCGCCTAGGTCAATTTCACCAATATCTATATCAATGTGCTTCTTCACTAAACCTCCATGTAAACTCCCGCTTATACTGCCCCATAGTCCTTTTCGCTGTTTCTCCTCCTTCACCGGCCAGGCCTCACCACCCTGGGGTTTTTCTTTGACGGGGGGTGGTTCCACTTTTGGTGGCAACAAGAAGGTCGGTTTGGCCGGTTTCTTTGCGACAGGCGGCGGACTACGACTGCTTGCCGAAGGTTTCTTCGGTCGGGATAACGTGAGGGTAACGGTGTTTGGGGTTTGTTTCAGGAAGGCTAGGACCTGGGGATTGGTCATGCCTTTTAAGGATTCACCGTTGACGGCTAGCAACTTGTCACCAACCTTCACACGGCCATCACGCGCGGTTACACTGCCTGGCGCAACTTGGCGTATCTAGAGGGAACGATAGCAGCGTCAGAATACAGCGTCAGAATAGCAAGCTTGAGTTCTCAAGCGGGTAAGCTCTCAGGAAATTTACTGAGATTTAACAACGGTCGTAACAAGTCTGTCAAGCTGATATCGTAAAAATCTCACATCTTGTCAACAAGAGGTGTTCGCAACAGATTTGTAGCAAGCTTGTCAACAAGTTGTAACAATGCTGTCATTTTATCAAGTTGCTACAAGGTTGTCACTCACAACTTGTTAACAAGTTGCTGAATTGCAGGACGATTGTTGAATCAATAAACTTGTAGCAAGTTGTCAACAAGCCGTTGACGACTTGTCAACAAGCTGAGAAGAAGCAGTGCGAACACATCCTGATAACAAGTTATTGAAACAGCATTGATAACAAGTTATTGAAACAGCATTTTTAGGTGTGTAGGTTAGGCTAATTCTTCAATGGTCTTACCGTGATGTCATCATTCGAAGTATCCTTGCCACCAGCTACACTTATCCCTATCCCACTGTAAGGATCCTTAGTTAACGTCACATTACACCTGGTTTCCTCCTCTATCCTCTTCTTCTCAACATGTCCCTCATCAATGGGCTCTTCCTCCCCTCCGATAAAAGATACCGGGATATCCGAGCTCCCAGGATCCGGTCGATCTCCGGTAGGGCTAGCAACCGGAGCGATTTTCCGTTGTTTATTACGAGGCGACGTAGGCGGAGTCTTCAGAACGACGCTAGATGACTCTCGAGGGATTTTACTGTTCTCAATTGCAGATCGAATTATAGTCTCATTAGCTCGCGTTGGTGAAGATTTCTTTAGTTTGCTTTCGTCAATATGCAGACTATCTGCAGTCCTAAAATATCGAGAATAGCAGGGCTCATTAATATTATTTACTACCTGCGAGCAAAATTCAAAACTTCAAAATGTGCCTGCAAAAATGCATCGTATTTTTGGTTTTAAGAGGTAAATATTGATATAATGTCAAGGTGTCTGCGAGCTGCGCTAATGATGGCACAGATCTTAGTACATGTGTCTTTCACCTCCGGGTTCGATTCCATGTAGTTGTCTAAACACTCTACAAAACACTGCAAGTTTTTTTCCGGGTTCCCCGCTTTCCTCTTGTATAAAAACACTGGACCTTGAATTATTTCTGTGTTCATTTGACTGTTTTTACTATCCCATCTAATATCCGTCTAATTTTATATCATCTAATTTGAAAACATGGCACTTTCGAAATATCTTTTGTTGTGGTTGAACAAACTGTTGTTGTATTACGACATTCAATAATAGTCTTTGCTTAGGTCTATTAATTATTATTTTTCTATATTTCTATATTTCTAACTATGAGGTTCAATAATACGTCAAAATCGGCAAAAAATGTCCACCCCGGTCAGGTGAGATGAAGCATTCATATGGAAAATTTTATCCTATACTTGGCTGAGATCCCATGACCTAGCGCGAGGTGAGATCCCATCTAACCGGGCGGGCTCGTCTCTCATATGAACACATAATGATTTTTATATCCATTAATTTATAAGGACATGCGGATCTCACTCAGATGAGTTTCCCGGTTAGCTGCGCTCATATTAGAAGAGACCTGTGGATGAGCGGCAACAACCGAAACGACGACGCCAAAAAACAAACTCCTAAAAAAAAATAAACAATAAAACTTGTGTGTCGTATCAATCGTCTGTCTGAATTCGTTTGAGGGAGGAAGTTTGAGATAGGGGCTTTTTTAGAAAGATTTCACTTCAGGACTGAGCCCATTTGCTCAGGTACCACTTCGGCGGTTGAGTGTGACGTGAAACACAGAACGTAAAAAATCTAGTTTACCGTTGTAAACAGAGCGAGGATGACGTCTAAAACTCCCGTGGGATTTTAATTATTCATTTCTATTCTAAAATACTATAAATTTCATTGTATTTATAGCCGTTGTCGTCACGTTGCCGTCTTAAATCGTAAGGTCTCTATTAACAGGCCCTAAACACAACAAGACACCTACCTATCATTCCGTCTTGCCACAACCAGTTGTACAAGAGGTGGAGTTGTACGCATAATCCTCAAGGCCTCCCCATGAGTGGCCCCCAATAAGTTCACACCATTAATCTCGACAATTTGATCTCCGACACGTAACAGCTGACAAAGGTCTGCGGGCATTCCAGCTTGAATTTCCTTGATGTAGAGCATACCCAGTGGGGTGTCGATGCCTCCAGTGATTACCAGACCAAGAGAGCGCTGCTGCTTTAACAACTAGAGTGAGAGGAAATTAATCAGGTTGTCAGTGTGATTGTCCTTGTATAAAGAGCACATGACAAGAAGTTTACGTTATGTCTGAAAAAGTATTGCTGCAATAATATTACTGAGCTCCTTGTCTTAACAACGAACTTATTTCAACCAACCTGAACTGTAAACAGTCCTTCATCTGGGGCTTCTTGAGGTAACATCATTGTCTTAGGACGTGGTTTGCTCTGACCACCCCCTTTTTCACTTGATGACGTCATCCCTTCCTCTGGTAGGGACGAACGACGCTTTCTCACGGGGCCTGGGTACGAGTCAGCTAATTTCTTCTCAGCTTGGGGTTTTACAAACACGTCATCGTTATCCTCATCATGTACATACTTATCAACAATGATCTCTCCTTTTCCCGTAGTACCCTTGCCTACCCCCGAAGGTGGTGATGCGAGTCCACTTTCTTCTAATTTTATCGACTTGTTTATTCCGGTTATATTGCTGTTGTCTGTATGGCTATGTACTGGTGATCTCACACGCTTTGAAGATAGTGAAGGTTTGGGGGATACGAGTGGCTTAGGGGGTAGAGAGGGTTTCGGAGATACATTAGGCTTCACAGGCTTGGAGACTATTGTTGATTTGGAAGGATTTTCAGGTTTCTTGGGTACTTCTGGAGAGGTTAAGCATGTCATTACTGGATCGCTCAAAGTCCGTGTCGGGTGAATTTCACTTTGCCTAGTGTGCGGTGATATCTGATATCCGGACTGAGAATGCGATATCCTTTGAGGGGTATACCTTAGATTTTCTGGGGGTGGGGGTATGATATTATATGGGTTGTCTTTTGGTAGCTTAGGATAATGTACAGGTGCAGGTAGTGGGTCACTGAGTGTTCTTGTTAAACTCTCATTGATCTCATTTTGGTTAGATATATCATTTGAAGATTGAGAATAGAATGGCATTCCCTTCGTTGAATTACTCTTTGGTGTATTAGAGTGGTTGCTGGTTACAGCAGGAGAAACTTGGGAACCATGTTGATATCTGTGGTCTTCTTGTGTCTTTTTATGAATCGTATCATGTTGTCCCATTCTATCACACGAAGACTGTGCATGTATTACCGTTGCAGATGTTGAACTCTTTAGAGGAGAGATAACAGCTTCACTTGTAGGACCACGCGCAGGGCTTATACTATAGCTTTGGCTTCTAGTAACATGATCACTATTATGTACGTTTTGTTTTGTTGTTTCAAATGAGGATGTAGAATGAAAGGCAGTACGTTTGGCAGAATAAATCGAATTCTGGTCAGGATAAATCCAAGTATCTCTTTGGGGTGATTTTGAAATATCGCTATCTGTGTTTGGATACGATTCACTTGAAGTGAGAGGCCGTGATGATTGTATCGATTGTGCTGGTTGTATGTCTTCACTGTTACTCTGTGATTGGTCTGTTAATGCACCTGAACTAACTTGCAACTCTGTCACTCTTGAGGCCTGAATTGTGGCTTGTTCATAATCATTAGACTCAGTTACACTGGTTTCAGATCTACTTATGTTCGCGGTATATCCTCTGTTTTGTAATTCACGGTTCGCTTCAAAACCGAGTGACATTTCTTTCTCCTTAGGCGAGTGAATACTGACTTGTTGAGAATGGCTACATTCAACAACATTTCCCTCAGACCTACTGGTATTCAAATTCTGCCTGTTTTGGATAGCCACTTCAGAGCTATCAGTTAGAGAAGTTCGTTTAGATCTAGTCGGAGGCCGTTCATGTCCTTCTGGGGTTCGTGCGATGATATCAGGATTGGAGAAACATCTTGTAGGCTGTGTAGGGGTAAGGTTAAGGATATCCTCCCCACCTTCGGCTTCCACGGGCGGTGGGGGAGGGGGAGGTGGTATTTCATACAGAGATTTTCGTTTTCTTCGAACTTTTGCTCTGGAAGAGCTACCCTCTTGCCTTACAGAGTCACTTGAGCCCGCTTGGTCATCCGATGATGGGCTAGCGGTTTCAGCAATAATGCTCGTATTAGTCTTCGGGCTCGCGCTAGTACCAGTCTCCAGGCTCGGGCTAGTACCAGTCCTTAATCGAAGACCGCCCGGAAAAGGCTCTGGATCACTCCTTCTCATCTCGCTGGACAAATCAACAACCTCATCAGTATCTAACCTATCCAATGATCGCGACTTCTTCCACTTATCACCTCGGTTCAATGGTAAGGATATTTTCAGAGAAGTTCTTGTAGGTTTCGTAGAATCCCTTCCAAATACTCGGCCCAGTCTCTCCTTAACCGACCCCTTTTTCTTCATTCTTTTCTTAGCATCTTTGTCTATAAGGTCGTTACTAGTTTCCAAGATTTCAGACCGGGGTCTCTCCTTAGTCCTTCGTGCTTCGTCGTCCACGTGTCTGAACCTTCGAACAACACGTGACTCGGTAATAATGTCACGTGACTCAACGTTAATGTCACGTGACTCGGAACTAATGTCACGTGTTTCACACTCTGGTCCAGTCTCATGATACCCTCCGTGAGGAACGGAGGCGCTTCGGACGCCATAAACAAAATCCTCGTTTCCAATCCCTTCCCAGCTCATAGCGCGAGGTGGCTCTTTACCAGTCTGCCTCCGGCTCGGTCTAACATTGGGTCTAACATCAATACCTGTTCCAGACTCGTTTATATTTCCTAGTTTCTGGCTGGCCGCTTGAGCCGATTCTGCGACCAATCTGACAGCGCCTTTCTTGACGTGTTTAATGATGTTGTTGACTTCGTCAAGTGGACAGTCGGACACATAAATGTCGTTGATTGCAATCAAGTAGTCGTCCACCCTAGAGTGATGAGTGGAGAAAAGAAACTTAGAAAAATATGCCAACCAAATGGGAACCTACATGAACAAGATTGGTTTGGCTCGTTTGTTTTACGAATGGACATTTGGACAATAAATGACAATGGTCCGATCTTTTCTAAGGGCCTGTTTATATGATCCCGGCTAGGCGGGACGGGACAGTTGCCGAGATCCCGCTTGTAATATAAACTCTATTGAGTGTTTATATGATCCCGCTTCTATCCCGCCTAGACGGGATCCCGGCGTCTGTTGCCGGGACCCCGCCTAGCCGGGACGAAAAATTCCCATATAAACACTCTATCCCGGCCAGGCGGGATGAACTTTTCTTCTGAGCACGCGTAAATCCCTTTTCTGCAAGACAATATGACGTCAAGCACTTAACTGCCGGCAATGTATTTTCTCCATATAAACACGCCATCCCGCTTAGGCGAGTGTCCCGGCCAGACGGGATGAGAACGTCCCGTCCCGCCTAGACGGGATCATATAAACAGGCCCTAAAGATGGATCCGTCAAACAGATGAAGCTTCTTGACGGATGATTCGTCTCGACTATTAATCGGACCATTTAAGCCTGGCTTCCACTTGGTCGTAACCGTCATAACAAAGTCATGTTCGACGATGTGAAATAGTCTGTATCTCTAATGATTGCAAAGATATATCGGCATTCTATTACATCGGCCACCTTGATGTGTTCACGACAGTTACGACTAAATGAAAACCAGGATTTAGTATAAACTCTACTTTAAAATCTTAGCTCTATATTCAGTTGAGTAATGGAGTATCAAATCAAACTACCTTATCCTCCCGTCTTTCTTTAAAACTCCATTTGCCGACAGCTCCACGATAACAATCCGACCATCAGCCGAAGAACTAACTTTCATTCCCAGTCCTTTGGATTTCTTCAGCTGGTATTCGATCATGAATGGGAACTCTTCAGAGCGTTGCCCGACTATCATATCCGATAACAACGAAGACTTAGAGCCATGAACGTTTTCACACGGTAACTCCGCTGACTCGGTGCTTACCTCATCTGTAGGGTACGATTTCGGCGCCCGCAATGCTTCGGTGGTCACTTTAGATTCAATAACATTGACCGTAGTCATATCTACAGATTTTGCATCTGACGAAGACGAGGTGTTATCTGCCTCTTGCGACTCCAAAATTTCATCAAGCAAACAAATCGCCGAGTTTGATGGCGAGACGCGATTTGTCGGTCTTTCTGGTTGGGCAACTTGTGGTACCGGTATTTCTGGTTCGGGCTGTGGGACGGGGGGTTGTGAATCAATTATTTGTGCTTCTACATGGGGATAGCGGTTTGGTGGCGAAGCGAGAGGAGAGAGTTTGTGTACTTTTGAGTAGGGTTGATGGGAAGGAGGGGGTGATGAAGTTTGTGTTTGGGCAGGGTGTATAGCGAAGGGCAATGGATTAACCAGGGACGAGGGTTTAGGCACCTTGGAGTTGGTTTGTTGTGTGGGGTAAAGAGATGTCAGAGGGCTTGATAAGGTTTGCGTTTGGTCTGTAGGTTTGGCGAGGGGTGGGGGAGGTGGGCAGATATCTAAAGATGATGCGAGTATTGTGGGTGATTCACTAGTGGCAGGGGCAATGGATTTTGAAAGTGTTGTGAAGGAGGAATTGGGTGATATTGGGTTTCTAGGCGGGGGTGGGACAAACGATGGAGGTGGGGGCATAACAAAATGTGAGGTTGAAGGTACAGAATGGTGTTTAGGAGGTAGAGGAACCACGGTGAAGTCTGTAGAAGTAGAGCTCTTGTTGGGAAATGATGGACAAACGGCCTCCGCAAAGGTTGAAATACTTGATCGTGTTGTGGTATTTGAAACTGAGCCCATCACAGATACAGAAGGAGGGACGCCTTCAAAATGAGACTCGGGGGTGTTCTTTGCATAGGGTAAGGTTGGAGGAGCGGTGGTTGGGAACGGGTCTTCTGGGGGTGGTGGTACAATTGATGGAAATGACTCCAGGTGTACAATCTCTGAAGGAGGCGGGGAAACTATCTGTAACGTGGGTTCGTTTTGGTCTTCGTCGTATTCCGGAGGGGAAGGTGTGGTTTGATGCGGATCACTAGATATAGAAGGGACAGGTGAATGGGTGTAAGACACTGATGAGGTACCAACCTTCGGCGGTGAATTTGGAGGGGTAGGGAATATATCCTGGGCTGGTACTGAAGGTGGGGGTACCATAAAAGAATGAACAGTTTCTAAGGTGCAATCTCGCGTGTCTCCCTTTGAATAATCATTATTATTAAGGGCCAATGATGGAGGTGGGACCTTGGTCTGTTCGATAATTATAGAGACTGAGGCCTCATCTTCAACCATTGGTGGGGGTTGAAGAATGTACTTGCTAAAAGATGGCTGTCTTTGAAAATCTCCAGGCTGGTCATCTTCGACGTATACAAAAGGAGGGGGTAGAAGAGAAGCTGTGTCTGAAGTTACCTGCAGGCTTTGATGTCACTTCGTTCTTTATCGCAGGAGATGGGATGCTACCTTGAACACCTGGGTCGATAGTGGGCTCTATGATATTTGGAGGTGGGGAAATATATGTAAGAACATTTGCTTCCATTTTTGTATCTTTATGAGAAGACCTACCTTCTAGGTTTACTAAGGGCGGTGGGGAAAATCCATGATCGCTGAAACCAGGGGTCCTCCCCTTGGGTTGTGGTACAAATGCTTGGTCTCTAGGACGGCTTATCGCAAGTGTCGGTGAAGGGCTATGTTTGCCAGTTGACTCTTTTGAGGGTTGGAATCGACTTCCTGGAGATGTGAATGTAGGATCGCGTTCCAGTGTTTCAGCAAGTAGAGAGTCCAGTTCATCTTGCTTGTATGTTTGATGCTCCTCATCGGACAGGGGAGGTGGGGAGGATGAAGGGAGCGGGGGAGGCATATCAGCAGGTAGGGGTGAGCTCCTAGATTGTTGAAGATTCTTGGACATGTGAAATTGCGCAGATCCGACATGAGAAGTTGTTTCCCCTGAAAGAACATTCTCCAAAGGTGTTTTAGACTGGCTCAGTGATTTCTCCCTCAATACAGCTAAAGTTATGTGTGTTCGAGGTTTCTTGAGTTCCTGTAGAACAGCCGTATGAGATAATTCCCTCAGGTCTTCGTCGTTTACCGAGACAAGACAATCTCCAACGAAAAGATTGCCAGTTCTGTCGCACACGCTACCCGATAATAATCGCCGTATCTGCAAAAAGTTGAAAACTTAGTGAAATGCTAGAATATTTTTTCGCATGACAGTTAAGTTTCGTGCGAATTAAAACATTTCCTTCGCGGTGGGTTCTCGCTAGGAAATAACATGCAATCATTGGTCCAGTGCGACGTCGGTTACCGAGATGTCTCGTCTAGTGGAATACTTTTGACGAACTGACGAACTGAAATAAGTCACCACGTACATAATAGAAAAGTCAAGCGATGTTGAAAGCAACTAAACTATTGCTGATGACTAGATTCTCTTGTTAAAACTATCACGACCTCGATCATGACAATAACTTTTTTATCTGACTTTCCATTGCTTGTCTTCCTGTCTTATGCATAGTCTATAGTTCTTTATGAAGTAGTAAAAATTATGACCTTAAAACCCCGGTCAAACGAGAACAAGAGTTGCATGAGAGTCGCGACAGAAATAATTTAGCGCGCAAAACGGAGCCCTGAGAATAATTCTAAAATTTTGGTAAACAAAGTGTTTAAATTTCCTTCTTAGCTTTTCTTGTTATAGACGCAGTCATTTTTTTAAGCTAAGTCTTATAGAAAGTGCAAAACACTGGTCTGACTATGTTTGTTTAAAATTCTTATGCAACTCTCGCGACCGGTCAAACGAGCAAAACTCTCATCAAAATTTGAACCAGCTCAAAGTTGATGAGAGTTGATGAGAGTTGGTGGTCAAACGCGACTTGAGCGAGATTTGCAACTCTCATTAACTCTCATATTTTACTTCCTCGAACGCTGCACGATTCTACATATTAATAAAAGAGCTCTCGGATAGAAAAGATTCCCAGCGCTCGCACAATGCCGTTCAATTTTTCACGAAAAACGATTGCTGAGCCACAATCAACCTACCTTAAAATGACCTTTCAAGTAGTCACCTGCACAAGGAATCAACGAGATACCCAAAGAGTCATCCAAGTCTTTATCAATATGAACTACATGCAGTTCGAATCCATCAGGAATATCACGGGGACCACTATCATAATTATTGTTAGAAATCACATTGCTTGACTCTTTATAATCTGTTGATTCCTGCCCATCGCCTTTGCCTCGCGAGGAAGCTGGTCCACTGATAGGTAGGAACTTATGAGCGGGACCTGGACCATCGGTTAAATCATCGTCTGGGTCCATTGATAGTTGAACTATCTCTTCGATCAATTTGGATGAATAATAGGACCCTGGCTGAAAAGTACATTGCAGTATAATTACTGATTCATGTATATGTCGACCGAAAAAAAACCCAGAATTTTTTTCCTTTTATATAGGTATAAGGGCGTTCGGCAAAATAAGACTAGCCTGCTCGTAGACCCATATTTTCAAACAGAAAATATAAGAAATGGGTTTGCGAGCAGTCCATATAGTTAAAACCGCCACATCACCACACAAGAACAGACGCTGGTTGACAGCGAACGTGCACTCGAGCAGAACTAATGATATTATTGGCACAAAAGAAAACGTTAACGAACGTTTCTTATAACGAAGTAGTTTGAACAACAACGGCGTGCTAGAATGCTCTAGAGAATATATTTTATCGTCTTGAAGTCATCTTTGTTTTAAAAATATTGAGTAAAAATATTGTCAATGAACATAACATTGTTGCCGTTGTATTTGTCAAACGTTTGAAATATTCTTCACACTTCATTCTTCATGACTAGTTTTCAATTTTCAATTTAAGAGATTTGAAGATTAAGTCGATTGGTGAATCGATGGTAAATGTTGCAAAATTTCACTAAACGAAATCGACTTTCACTCGTCAATAATATCCGTAGAAGCAGTCTGACAGATTTAGGAGGTGAAATTGAAATAACTTGAAATGATAATCTTTTGAATAAGACAGTACAGTATTTTCACATTCATTTAATCTCACTAAACCTTACCTGGCTTAAAAGTTAAAACTTAAAAATTTCCCATCCACGTTTTGAATAAAGTCTTATTGCAATATTCCTTGGCCTTGTGAATGAATTGTGTTGCAAGAAATTGACGACCAATTTACTAATTATACCTATATTTCCCAATCTCAATATAAAAAGCTAATGTAATGTTCAATTTTCATCGGCAGAAAATTTCCATTTCGGTTTTGCTATAACCATTGAATTTATTTGGCACGGAACAGCAGCACAATTCTTAGCTTTTTGCAGTCACGCGAGCATTGAATGTATAGGATTTTGCAGGATTCAAATTGGATAAACTACTGTAAATCAATGCAGACACGGTAAAACGAGAAATAGAATGATATATGCCTTGTATCCATGACTGCATATTAACATATTGGCTGCATGCATTATCGCAGGATACTTAAAGCGAATGGTTATTGGCTTTTGAATTGCAGCGAATAATATTATAAAGAATTACGTAAATGACGATCTACGCAAGCGTAAAATTAATCCGCGATTATGATAAAATACTGCGGATGCCGATCGTTAAATTAAAAAACCTCAAATATAAATCGCGTTCATAGTAACCGTTGGGAAATTATGTTTTAGTGTCAGGCTAATCAGGGAAACGCGAAGAAATAAGATACAAAAAGCTGATCTGCGTGGAAATTTACTATAAGATTTGTCTAATAATATATCTTAATCATTACTGAATAATGTATACGAGATTCAATTAAGTAAATAACACTCTATCGATAGGTTCAAATGTTTTAAACCAATTTCCAATTCAATCGTATCGTAAATACCGTAGTATTTCCTTTTGTGTTGAAGTCATTAGTTCAAGCCGAGTGCTCAGGAAATACGCTACGTTTCGTTACGATACTGTTCAAGTGGGAAACGGGCTATTAATACTTACAAGGCTTAAGTTTTTTCTCTTTCTAACAGACGCAGGAGAGTCTGAAGCTTCTGAAGAACCATCCATACTCGAGGAATCTGTCGGGGAAAATACATGACCATTATGAGAACGAATACTTGAGACAATCATACAATATCCATGCACGTCCGCTCAAAACAGTGTATAATATCGTTCTTTTTGTATTGTTCAGTTTGAAGCTTGATTATCTGTGAACTGTTCATATGTTTTGCAAGTTCAAGTTATTAAGTGTTAGAAATACTGTAAACTTTAGCCAGAATGAAGTAACCTTTCGCGACTCATTTATTCCTGTCATGTACAGTACGTGTGGTGAAGATCAATAGAATCTAGTGGCAAGCAAATTTTATATTTAGGGCAAGCATATTTCTTGACCTACCTTGTCCCTATCTTGCTTGTGGTAAAAAAGTTAGTTATACAACTGCTTTCTTGTACATTTGTTTATTATGTTTACCACTATGAGGTGGACGGAAAGCCTTTTAAAACAGGTTTTGCAACCCAATTGACAAAGGTTCCGAGTGTTAGTTAGTTAAGGTGAATTCCTAAGGGTTAGTTTTTAGCGAGGGAGGAAAACCGGAGTACCCGGAGAAAAACCCTCGAAGCACAGGAGAGAACCAACCAATCTCTACTTACTTGAATAATTCTAAAATAGGCGATTATGATTGCTTCACTTTCGTACTAACTACTGTATAGTTAACTTTAACTGCATTTTTATGCAACCGGCTCCAGGGCAATCTACTGAAGATAATACTCCAGTTATTTTTAGAGTTCACAAAGCCTTACCAACATAATCACTCTCGTTCTCCAACAGTAGTAACGACGGTTTCGCTCTCGGTCGCTTTATCACCATGGTTACCCTGCCATGAGGTATTTTTTCTAGGAATTCTAGTGCATCTTCAAATGATTTACGAGAAATATCTTCCGAGTTAACGCTCAGAATTTCATCCCCTACCCTGAAACACAAAAAGTGAGGTCTTGCTAAGTCAGTTGTGGTGCTTTGATGAAAAATCGACAACCGCAAAACAATTTTCCTAAATCATAGCGTAAGAACACACAAGTTGTAACAAAGCTGCTGTTTCAACAACTTGTTATCAGGACGTGTTCGCATTGCTTGTTCCCGACAACTTGCTAGAACGTTGTTGACTCAACAGACTTGTTACAAGTTGTTCCAACAACCTGTTATCGTCCTGCAATTCAACAACTTGTTGACAAGTTGAGAGTGACAGCCTTGTAGCAACTTGATAAAATGACAACATTGTTACAACTTGTTGACAAAATTAAGCTTGCTTCAAGCCTGTTGCGAACACATCTTGTTGACAAGATGTGAGATTTTTACGTGTGTACTGCAAGTGGGCAGAGGGCATGAACTGAGCACATGCTCCAGACTAAACGTATGGTTATTGGTTAAATAATTGAATACTAGACGAATTGACCATTCGTTAGGCAAGTATCTTACTGTAGCTTCTCAACTGCAGGCGAGCTGTCGCTGATGTACTGAACATAAACAACATAATCGTTTCTTTCTTTTGAACCACCGCAAGCGATTGAAAAGCCAAGATCCACATGTTTTTCTAAAATAGCAAATTTAGAGAGATATTGATAACACCTGACGCCTACGTTCAAGCTCAAATAATAATAGTTGAAGCTAAGCACAATACGAATTGTTTCACCAACCTTTGATGACTTTTATCTTCTTGATTTCAGTCAAGGCTGGCGAGTACACTGTATTCACGTTTTGAAGCGAGGCAGTACGACGTAACGTTGATGACTTGGACGATGTTGATTCCAGCGAAGAACTTGAAAATGGTCGACGAACAACGAGATTTACGATGCCTTGGCCCAGACGCTATAAAAAGGAGACACCATTTTTTAACCGGAATTTTGAAATTCACTCAAGGGTCTATTTCTCGCAGGAGGACTCTCATGCAGCACTTGTTCTTGTTTGGCCGAGCCTAGTGAGTTGAAGAAACTCTCATGCAAACTATCGCTTGTCAACTCTCATGCAGCACTTGTTCTTGTTTGGCCGAGCCTAGTGAGTTGAAGAAACTCTCATGCAAATTCTCGCTCGCCAACTCTCATGCAGCACTTGTTCTTGTTTGGCCGACCCTAGTGAGTTGAAGAAACTCTCATACAAACTCTCGCTTGTCAACTCTCATGCAGCACTTGTTCTTGTTTGGCCGAGCCTAGTGAGTTGAAGAAACTCTCATGTAAACTCTCGCTTGTCAACTCTCATGCAGCACTTGTTCTTGTTTGGCCGACCCTAGTGAGTTGAAGAAACTCTCATACAAACTCTCGCTTGTCAACTCTCATGCAGCACTTGTTCTTGTTTGGCCGACCCTAGTGAGTTGAAGAAACTCTCATGCAAATTCTCGCTTGTCAACTCTCATGCAGCACTTGTTCTTGTTTGGCCGAGCCTAGTGAGTTGAAGAAACTCTCATGCAAATTCTCGCTTGTCAACTCTCATGCAACTCTTGTTCATGTTTGGCCGAGCCTAGTGAGTTGAAGAAACTCTCATGCAAATTCTCGCTTGTCAACTCTCATGCAGCACTTGTTCATGTTTGGCCGACCCTAGTGAGTTGAAGAAACTCTCATGCAAATTCTCGCTTGTCAACTCTCAGTGAGTTGAAGAAACTCTCATACAAATTCTCGCTTGTCAACTCTCATGCAGCACTTGTTCTTGTTTGGCCGAGCCTAGTGAGTTGAAGAAACTCTCATACAAATTCTCGCTTGTCAACTCTCATGCAGTACTTGTTCATGTTTGGCCGAGCCTAGTGAGTTGAAGAAACTCTCATACAAACTCTCGCTTGTCAACTCTCATGCAGCACTTGTTCTTGTTTGGCCGAGCCTAGTGAGTTGAAGAAACTCTCATACAAATTCTCGCTTGTCAACTCTCATGCAGCACTTGTTCTCGTTTGGCTGAGCCTAGTGAGTTGAAGAAACTCTCATGCAAATTCTCGCTTGTCAACTCTCATGCAGCACTTGTTCATGTTTGGCCGAGCCTAGTGAGTTGAAGAAACTCTCATGCAAATTCTCGCTTGTCAACTCTCATGCAGCACTTGTTCTTGTTTGGCCGAGCCTAGTGAGTTGAAGAAACTCTCATGCAAATTCTCGCTTGTCAACTCTCATGCAGCACTTGTTCTTGTTTGGCCGAGCCTAGTGAGTTGAAGAAACTCTCATGCAAACTCTCGCTTGTCAACTCTCATGCAACTCTTGTTCTTATTTGAGTTCAAGAAACTCTCATGTATTAACAGTGAGTTGAAGAAACTCTCATACAAATTCTCGCTTGTCAACTCTCACGCAACTCTTGTTCATATTGAGTTGAAGAAATAAAATACTCTCATGCAAATTCTCACTTGTCAACTCTCATGCAGCACTTGTTCATGTTTGAGGACAAATCTCATGACTCAAAACTCACCTTAAATTTTCGTACTGTTTCGGCATGTGAAAAGTTGTTCAGACTCACGCTATTCACCGACACAATCTCGTCACCTACAAAAGAGATCGAAATGACAGCTAGTAAACAATGGAAGCAAAGGACAGAAGACAATTTAATTATAAAAACGGAGACTTGTGCACTAAATAGCGCGACTAAACAGTGGTGTAACTTAACGCTTGCCCGCTTGCCTGGGCCAAGTGAAAATCATTACGGGCAAGTAGAAGTTTCTTCTTGGTTGCCCGATCTCGCAAGTTGCTTTCTGTTTCAGCTTTGTCAGAAAAAGCTGGCCATCTCTAAGTTATTATCCTCAAGTACAGTATTAAATGAGTAAAATATAGACCAGTTAACTATTCGTTCTGCTGGAAAAATGTAAATACATGAACACGTCTCGACGGACATTGTGCCTCGACTTAAATTCCACTTCAGTTCTTAAGGAAAATAAAAGAATGGTGTAGATTTGTATTATATAATGCAAATTGTAGTTATCCATCAACATATCATGCATACTGCAATCATTTGCTTCAAATTGTGTTATTATGTGAACCAAAGCTAGATCTAACGGCAAGTGAATTCTATTCAGGGCAACCATTTCTCATGTCCAACTTGCCGTGATCGCAAGTGGTCAAAGGAGTTAAGTTACACCACTGCTAAACAATTGGCCTCAGTCTCACCACTGCCTCCCAGTCTATTCTCCTTGCTGAAATTGGCAGTTCTAAATTGTTCTTAGGTCGACCCCAGGTTTTCGAGTTCCTAATCGTCCATAAGGCCCAACCCTATAAACAGCGAGACATGAATCTATATCCGATTGTGTGCGCATATGTTACAGAATCTGTGTTTGCATGATATTTTTCTAAAATAACCCACTCTATGGTTGGGCCCCTATGCTATGGTTGGGCCCTATGCTATGTCACCCACCTTCTTTCAAGCGACCATCGCTTGCAGCAGCTCCCCCAGGCAATATACTCTTCACATATATTCCCATTTTTCCTTTGGGCGAGTCACGACCACCTACGATAGTAAAGCCCAAACTTTTGTTCGGACCTTTTACCAATATCACTGAAAACGTCCTTTGAACCGGCGTCTGCGTTTCTCCTAAAATATTCTGGATTTCGTCGTTATGTAGTAAAATATTATCATCGCTTATACTGCGTTTTGCGTATCTCATCTTTGCAGCGTCGATAAAAGCTTGCTTGTTTTTACGTTCATTGTTGCCGGTGGTAGCTGATTTTGTTGGGGACGCTTGTGAACGTGGTCTACCCGAGATTTGTTCACTTTCAAGAGCCAAAGAAGCCACAGGCTGAGTGCTTCCATCGGTGATTTCGTACAAATGTTGTCTGTTCGGCGATGCGGGCTTTTTCTCTGACGTTCTTCGCCGAATGAATTTCTTCAAACCGACCTCTTCTGTGTTTCGTTTCGAAGGTTGCATGGACATCTCGTCTTCGGATGAATCAGTATCTTGATTCTGCAGTTACAAGATATTTGATATATTTTACTCAAGTTGCATCTAACCTATTCAGCCTCCATGCACCAACTTCATTCCTAGAGTCTTACCGTTTTCAATTGTTAAGTTTTTTGTACTTTATATATGACGAATTTCATTGTGTCGATAGCCGTTGTTGTAAGTAACGCTGGCATCTCTATTCTGTCTTGCTCGTCAAAGTTGCACACTTGGACGTTTATAATGGGTTAAATATCAGCGTAAGCACAGGGAAAAACGCATCTTAATAGGCCTTAAATCTAGTCGGCTAATTCATGGTTTAGATGATGGTGGTGGGGCTTCGGTGGCGCAGTCGTCAGGACAAGCGCCTTTCACCTCTGAGTCTTGAGTTCGATTCTCGCTGAGGACTATACTCATCACACTCATGTGAAAAGAGTAAGTCAACGCTCTGTCGAAAGTTGTGGGTTTTTTCCGGGCACTCCGGTTTCCTCCCACAGGGAAAGTTGACTGGGTGGGTTAGGATATACAGATTAGGAAAGTAATATCACAATTGTTGTAAAAATAGATAATGTAGGCTACGTACATAATATAGGTAAGCGAGATGGTTGATGTAATCGGTCACTGAAAAGTCCCAACGGGGAGTGAGCTGAATAATGTATGAAAGATGAATGGTATTTAATGAAGTCAATACAGAGGAGCGGAAAAATGAGCACACAGATCATACCACTGAAAGTTTCTCGTTTTAACATTCATCTAAACCATAAAGTCTCGGCCAACAGTGAGAATACAAACGTTTTATAACTCAATGCACAAATTTAATCAATATTTGAAAAACTGTTAATCTGACTTAATCACAGTATGGACAAACCTGTGAATTGATAACCAGTTGTATTAATCTTGGAGAAGATCGTAGTAAATTCACAGCTTCTTGTTTTTCCAACCCAGCAAGACTCTTGCCATTGATGGCTACCAATTCATCTCCAACTTGTATACGACTGTCCCTGGTTGAAACCACATAGTTTACGAACTAAGTACAAATCCTTCATTAAACCCCCCTCCTTGGGAAGCTTATCTAGTTCAGGTATCTTTGAGAGGGGGTGGAGCTTATTGGAGGGGGCTTACTGGAGGAGGGCTGAATACATAGGGGGGCTTATTCACTTAGCCAAAAGGCAGTACAAAATAAACTAATGTTTAATAATTAATGATAATTAATACATCTTCTCTGTATACATGCTTTATTTGATGTGATGGGGGACAGAGGTGGGGGGAGGGGTGGTTAACAGAGAGGAAGGCTGAATATATTTTTTCCTCTAAAAAGGTGGCACTTACTAGAGAGAGGGGGCTTTTGAGAAGGAGTGAGCTGAATAGAGGAATTACTGTAATATAGTATTGTGTGTGGGGGGGGGGGGGGGGGAGAAGGGGGGGCCTCCATCTCCCTAGTGTCCATCACTGAAATATATTATTAACCAGTTATTGAGTTTGCTGAAAATATAAAAAACAAATTCATCTACTACAGTGCAAAAGATCTACAGTAGCAGCAAGAAAATATTAACCATGGCTAACAATGATTGGTCTGCTTTTAAAAGCATGTGTAGAAGTTTATAAAAAAGTGACACGAACCTGTAAGCAGCGCCATGTTCAGAAATCCCAGTAACAATAATTTTATTTTTCCTCGCAACAATTTGTATTCCTAAACCTCGGGAATCTTTTAAAACATGAATCTTCTTCTGGAAATCCTAGGTAAAATTGACAAAAAACTGGTAAAGATCCTATTCCCAAAGACGTGAAGGTAATGATGTTGGCATTGACATATTTTAGTAACTTTCAATTTTATTCTTCGCCGTGGTTGTAGGTCCGACACCGGACCTTTTAGTTCTACAGTTATAGATCCGACCAGGGGTTGGTAATTTTTTTCTGTCTGTGACCACAAAAATTCTTTGAAAATGTGCCTGCAAATATTGGCATAAATATGTGAAATTGCAACATGATGAGCCATAAATTACTATAGTCAGCTGACTCGGCTAAGCCCTATATGGCTTTATGCATTTTCTCCAATAAAAATTAACTACAATCAATAAAGACTAAAGTTATTCGTCCATAACTGGGAGTTTTGTAACATGTGCCTGCAAGAAAGTTGTTTGTTTTTGAAATGTGCCTGCAACCATCGGTGCCAGCGGTCCCAACTTTATCAACACAAAACATTAGTCCCTCATCACAAACTTACATTGCTGAAACCTGAAAATATTAAATAGTGAAGAAAAGGCACTCCTGCAGGGACTTGAGCGTTGGCATGTCAATGTTTTCCCGCTAAACTACGAGCGACCACTTGAAAACCAATTCGCAAAATGTCGCTATACATTGCATATGATACCATAGTCACCATATGGACATGCTTCGATGCAAATAGCCCACTTTGTTTATTTTTGGGCATTGAACAGCCTGAACAGGTATTTTTGTCATTTTTAGAGAATGAGACAGTTACAGTTGATTTCAACTAACTTTTCACTCACTAAATTTGTTGCGCAGTTCAAAAGTTCATAATGAATTCAGAACTGGTTTGTAAACTGAGCATTTGATTGGCTGCTTTTTCTCTAGTAACCAATCAGAGGGTTTGTTTACAACATGGCATGTGAAATTCATTATGAACTTTTGAACTTCACAACGAATTTCCGAAGTTCGGAACATTTGAGTGAAAAGTTAGTTGAAATCGACTGTAAATTATTAGTCATTTTTGAAAGAGCATCAATATTCTACAATCTAGCCCACTTGTGACAAGTAATGTCGGATCTATAACCGTAGAACTAAAAGGTCCGGGGTCGGTAGCGATTTGGCCTGAATTGATAGGGGATTGAGTGAATTGTCATCTATAGCAACCCTGCCGGTGAATGGTGCATTTAGTCTGATGTGACACCACACAGGAATATGGCCATGAACTGTGGATTTGAATATAATCAAGCACTTCTCTTAAAGGTCTTATACAAACATTCCTTACTTGATCTACTGTGTGTTTCAAGTCAGCCTCGCATTCACTGTCAATAGAGTCATTTATCAAATGTTTATCCTGTGCTTCTAGCACTGTCAGACTCAGAGACACATCACCAGATGAAACTGCCTCTTCTAGAATTTGTCTATAAAAATGCGCGCAAACAAACATTAATACATACCTATTACAAATCACATAGCTATTACTTATTAAAATGAAATTAGTGAATAGTCAACAAATATTTACGAAATGCGCAATTGAATTATTTTTGCATATTAATTTGTCGCAATTTGACTTTTTAATTGGTGGGTAGAATTCACTGGCGTATTTACACAATATACTACAGTGTATTTCAGCGCCAGCTAGAATTTTATAAAGGGGAAAAGGTGTTTCATATTTGCTAAATTTAAGGGCAACATCATGATAAATAACTTTTAATAATATCGAAATAGGCTTTGTGTATTCCGGGTCAATTAAAGTTTACTGTGATTAATCGTAGGCAACCGACATTTCACGCAAAATTTGGAGCATTCACGCGCAAAATATCCTTAAATTGTGCAATACTTTAACATGTATACCATCAATATTAAACCTTTTTACCATATATACTACAATATTACAACAAAATTCCCACGAATTCCTGGCTTGCGTCCCAAAGTGTCAGCACGACAATTAATATTATTATGTAAACAACACAATATTACATGAATATAAATAATGTGATATAGTTATTAAAAATATGATGGTATTATACCTAACTTCTTCTATAGAAACTCCTGAAAGGGAACTGTTATTAATCTTTAAGATACAGTCGCCAATTTTCAGTCTTCCGTCAAGAAAAGCAACCGAGTTTTTCTCGATATCCGTAACTCGGATAGACGATGTTAAATTGTCATCCAACGCTCGTGTGAGTTCAAAGGCTTGCAGCTGGACGCCAAATACTTTGCTTTCTGATAGGCCAGTGAACTCTATTACCTTAAACATGATACCCTTGTTAAGGTCTTCATTTCCGTTGAGTTGTAAACTAACACCGAAGTCATCTCGCATTTTGCTGCCATCTTCCACGAGTGAACAAGCCCTTTCCTCTACGACGAAAGGTCCTATTTCATTTTGGCACGGTTCGTTTATAACGAAACCATGCTTAAAGCCGACCAAAGACGCAACGGCCATTTCATGCCATGCTGTTTCGAGTATTAGCACTTAAAAGCCAAAATAAATCAATTGAATGCTTGTTGTCAGACATTCTGATATTAGGTCGTCTGATATATGATATGTTTCTCTGTTCTTTGCAAACAACTATATATTGCTCTGCAGCTGAAGATATGGTCAGAAGTTGTTGAAACATACACCGTAGCATGCGTGGGCTTCATCTATTGCACTCCATCACCAAAAATTAAAAGTAAAAAGTTCAAAAAATCACAACACCACAATCTTTTATCGAAGAGACGCCATGGTTTCCAACCTCCGTAACGAAGGAAGTCCTCGCGAGGATCGCGCAGGACTTGAGCGCAGATTATGCAGCGAAATATTCCATTTTGTACCGATCTCGCAAAAAGAACCGTGCGTAATTTATTTGCTTTTACATAAAACCGTGCGAATTTTTTTCCTTTCTGCATAACCACACGAGGGGTACATCCGTACATACCTTGTCAGGGCGTCTAGTTTCCTTTGCCCACATAATCACCGGAATACATTATTAATACATTCGCCAAGCCCAAGGTTTAAATGAAATTTGTCACGCAATAATTAAGCCAGAAATAGGAATAAGAAAAATATAGAATTTCCCGAATGTAGTAAAAACCGCCTGCATTTGATTATCATATATGAAAAATCCTTGTATTCCTCGCAAGTAAAACTATGAAATATCTAATGATTCTCATCAGAATATTTTTTCTCACTTTATATTCCGATAGCAAGATTAGGAATGACATGGTACTAGGGGACAGTAATTTTTCGAGAAACTCGTAGACACTCACCTTTAGCGATTTAAACTTTTAATAGGCCTCGTGAATTTTCGAGTAGTCTTGATCTTGTTGGATGATCTTTTTGCTAAACTATAACCGCGCTTCTTATACAAAGGTCCGAGTTCAAATACCGTTTGAAACTTATCTACAAGATTTCTACAATATTGATTAAGCTATCTCAACTTCTCTCAATGGCCAATATTATTATTTTCTTTATTATTATTATTATTTAACTTTGCCAGGTGACACATTTACATCAGAAAAAAACAAATAGAGTTACAAACATACAAAAAACAACCAAAAATACAACACAATAACAAATGGTTAAAACCAATCAAGAATATTATATCTAATCTATTTGTTCCCCGTGGAAAAACACTACAACCATTCAATACTACAACAATATGAAGTGTAAATAACTTTTAGCCAGAAGTAGTTGATGAAGTAGTCTCAATGGTTGTCGAGTTAAGCACTGGAACGAAATACAAATTCAAGAATTCAGTAAGACAAAAGCCATTTTACACGAGGCAATTATTGCGTAACTTGCAACACAATTTCGGTCACAAAGCGATGTTAGGCAAAATGAATCTTATTTTACTTTGCAGAAACAAACCAGAAGGCAACAAAGAAATGAATGAGAATAATATCGGTGGAGTGAAAGGCGGCCCATGTTTACTGTTTTTCTGTACGTATATTTCTACATAACATGGCTCTGTGCAGAAATTCGTTACAAAAATTGCCCCGTACGTGTAACATTATGTCCATTTTTTACTTTTTAAAACTTGTTTATCCTACCCATCGAAATATACACTAGGAACCTTTAAGGCTGGCTCACACAATCCGATTTGTCGGATATTACTGATATTTATCTTGATCTATATATTATATATACTATATTATATATGCATATGTACAAGAGTGCGGAGGCCATTGGCTCATATATACCAGGCGAATTAAATAAATAAAAAAGTGAAGTTGTTATTGTATTGTGTGAAATCACATACGTCAGGAGGAGAATGGATGGTGCGAACAGGCAAGAATTGACCACGAGTAGGACTAGGGCACTTGCCAGTATTAACTGGTATGGTACATAATTCGTCATTTCGTGACTGTCACGTGAATGACTAGTCTTATACACGCGTAGAAACGCACAAGTTGTAACAAACCTACAGCAGACTTGTACCAATGCTGTTTCAACAAATTGTTATCAGGATGTGTTCGCAGCGCTTGTTCCCAGCTTGTTGACAAATTGTCAACGGCTTGTTGACAACTTGCTACAAGGTGGTTGATTCAACACACTTCTTACAAGTTGTTCCAACAAATTGTTATCGTCCTGCAATTCAACAGCTTGTTAACAAGTTGTGAGTGACAACCTTGTAGCAACTTGATAAAATGGCAACATTGTTACAACTTGTTGACAAGCTTCCTACAACACTTGTTAGTGAAGTTGTTACGAACACATCTTGTTGACAAGATGTGAGATTTTACGTGGGTAGAAGGTTTAGGTGGATGGATATTTCGAGTGAAATAATATATACAATAGTTTAGACCTGAACGGGAACGGCTGCAAAAAATGCAACTCTAAGGAATTGAACTGCGGAGAACTTAGAGTTGCATTTTTCGCAGCCGTTCCCGTCTAAAATATTGTATATATTATTTCACATCCACCTAAACCTTCTACCTTCATTTCAATCGAGTGAGATGCAGAAAAAAACATCTTGTATTTTACGTGGGTACCCTACTTGCACTCGTAGTCACACTCTGCTCGACCAGGGCATCAAAACAAAATATAGATATGTCTAGATAAGGTTAAATGAACAGACAAGAGTTGAACGCAAATTCAAGCAAGTCCTTTATTTCTACACAGGAGAACATTTACATATCACGTGATTTCATCTTCTCCCTCTTCTCCTTTTTCTTTGACACTTTCTTTATTTCCATTTCATCCTCGGCCTTCTGAACAACCTGTCCTTTTTCTGCGAGGATCATTTCAATGTGACATGGCGAGCTCATGTATGCTAAAGAAAAGAACAGAACTGAATTTAAACTTTTGAAAGGTAAATATTCCGCATAATTTGTGGCCCTCAAATTTGCACTTGGTCGATTTTCACTATTTAACTGCTTAAGACTATTTGAAGTTTGTTTGTTCACGGCGCCAGGTTTAAAGATGTGATACAGTCCGTTCGCACATGTTTACATTTTTGAATGTCCAAATAATGCACTATATAAACGAAGTGGAGACAATTATATATTTTTTCCTGCTTCCAGAGTAAAATAGATGATCAAGGTAGCGCGATTAGGCTTTGCAAGAGAATAGAACCTAGTTAAAATGTTTGTATTGCGAGCTGGAGATTCCAATGTACGCATGCGCAGAACGGACTGCACAGCATCTTTAAAGACTGTGTAAAGTCCGTTCTATGCATGTGCTATGGCGGGTCCCGCGATGTAAACAATGCCCAAATTTCGCGTTGTTTCGACTAAAATTCGACATCTTCTAAATCAGAAACTCGAATCTGTATTTATTTAAAGCATAGCGAACCAGAACACATCATAATTTTTTAAATATAGCGTGTTTAAAATGTAAACAAACGGACGTTGCAAACAAACGGACGTTGCAAACAAACGGACGTTGCCGGTTTGTTTACATCAGGACTTTATATACATCACCTTTAATATCAGACATGTTTTTGCTCACTTCTTTGGCATGAAACAGCCCGGTCAAATTGCATTCACAACCCAACACTTTGACACTCCAATCTGGTGTCTTCATCAGGGCTAATCTAAAGTCGCACCATAGCTCCTTGTATACTCAAGGGAAGATGCCAGCGGAGATACTCTTGTGGTAGATAGCTACTGTCATCTCTATACTTCGCTTTGAATAGAGATGCCAATTGCTACATGTATCTTCCTGAAGTATGATTTTAATAGATTCATTTCACTTACGATTAATTCGACCATGGGCACGGTATGTTCGACGCCTCATCTTGGCCGCTTGGTTGACCTGTATGTGTTCAACTACCAGTGCGTCCACGTCCAAACCCTATAAGTATGTTGTGGGAGTTATAAAACCACCATCTAAAAACCTACCATTATTACTAATTGTACACTGCAAAAGCAAATTTTTAAAACATACTTTCAACTCAGCATTGCTCTCGGCATTTTTCAAGAGTTGCATTAAGATTTCTGCGCTCTTCTTTGGCCATCGACCTTGCGAGCCAGGTACATTGAAATTTTTGGCCTGCAATATAATTTTCATGTTGTTAATTTGCATAGTACATTAATAATTATTTAATATCATATTTGCCAATGAGATTTATATACTTATTGAACTGGTTTCAACTATGGAAAACACTTGCACTGTAAAAATATTCATTTCAACGTCATACTTGAGCCTTTCGTCCAACGCCACCTTTGAATCTTCTGAAGGGGACAATTTGTTTTTTGGCCACAACGTCTTTGAGATATCGGTTGGCTTTACGGATATGCATGTGCTTTATAGCTTGAGCTGTCTCCCGGGTGTTTTTGAAATGCACACGAAGGTTTGAACCTTGTGCCTTGCATGATTTAGTTGCGTTTTCCGGTTCTGTTGAATATCGACCCATCTGAAATGGATAAAATAAATACAGGACTTCGAACCTCTCCTTGCAGGCACATCTCTAAGATGGAGACCTCTCTAATACTGACTCTCTCTAATACAGACAGAAGGACACTAAATCTTGTCCCCAAAGAGCAAATCCATATAAATTTAGCCACAAATATGAAGATGTAAAAGTGTACGACTGCAAGTAGGCTTAACACTTAAAAGTTTTAGTGTCGTCTTAAAAGTGATCTTATTGTGCTGATCTCTATAAAAAGACATCTCTCTAATGGGTCATTCCAGCAAACATCCACACCTCCCCCACGGAGGAAATTGGGAGTTAACCCCCCTACCCCCTTCGAATGTCCCTCCCCTTCCCCTACGGACAGCAGAAATTTCCTTTCGTAGGGGGAGCGTGGATCTTTTCTGTAATGACCCAATGCAGACACTTTGCTTTGTCCTTTCAATGTTTGAATTAGAGAGGGTTGACTGTAATCCTATTGAATCATTGATAGCTATAATGTTGTTGTCTGGAAGATATATATATTTATTATATACACAAGCTCTGGATATGAGGTATTCTGCAATCTGATTGGTTCTCTACTAGCAGGATATTAGCTCTTATAATATAGCCAGCCACAATGCTGCAATCTGATTGGTTGTCTACTAGCAGGATATTTTGTGATATCCTACTAGTAGAGCAATATCCTACTAGTAGGGAAAAAAACAAAATGGCTTCCAGATTTGTAAGCATGAATGATGAAGAAATTGGAGTTTTGCTTCAAAATAGCACGCCTAAGAACACAAAAAAGGCAACAAAATTTGGAATGAAGGTTTTTGACGGTAAGCCAAATGTAAATGTGTATAAAATTTATACTTAAAAAGAAATTACGAAAAGTAAACATGTATCGCAAAATAATCGCTTTTTAATTTGCATTTGCCTGATTTGGCCATAAAAACAAAACAAAACATTAAAACATATTTTATTTTTCGTTTAATTTTATAGAATGGTTTATTATTGCAGCATTGTGGCTGGCTATATTATAAGTGAAATATTATATTCGCTCTCGTCGGATATTGGCTGATAGCCAACTCGGCGAAGCGCCTCGTTGGCTATCAGCCAATATCCGACTCGAGCTCATATATTTCTTACATATCCTGCTAGTAGAGAAAAGTAGAAAAATGGCTGGCAGATTTGGACGATTAAATTACTTGAAAAAAGTACGCCAAAATGTTCTGTTCATATCCAGAGCTTGTGTATATAATAAAACAGTTATTCTACTCACTCTCGTCGTATATGACTGATAGCCGACTCGGCGCTATCGCGCCTCGTCGGCTATCAGCTCATATACGACTCGAGTTCGTAGAATAACTGTTAATTATAATATAGCCAACCACAATGCTGCAATCTGATTGGTTGTCTACTAGCAGGATATTTTGTGATATCCTACTAGTAGAGCAATATCCTACTAGTAGCCGTAGAGATGAGCCGATTATCAAAATTGCCGATTATTGAAACCGATTATTTGGAGGCCGATTATTCGAACTAATCGGCCGATTAATCGGCTTTACCGATTATTTTTGTAATTGTTTTTTGTAAGAGCTTGTTGCTACTTGCTATTGGCAAAAAATGTTGTTTTATAATAGCTATTGTATAACATAGAAACGCCCGTGCCAACGTCGCACGTTACGTACGTACAACACGCACGTTAAACGCTCAAACTGAATCGGCTTATTAAAGTTTAGCTTTCGATTTGTCCAAATTTTGTTGGTTTTAATTGGTTTCATGGTAAGATCAGTATTAATAAGAACTAAACGGCGTACGCAATTATCACAGCAAGATTTGAAAATTCAAAATTGCATTAGAAATTAGAAAACAAAACAAGACAACTCTTTGCAATAAGACACAATTGTTATTGAGTCAAATGTATTGAGTCATTAGTGCTGATATTAACAATAACAAAGGACTGCAAAGCGTCTGCGAAGGCGGACAATAACAAAGGCGGTCACGGAGAGTAATAAAAATAGATAGAGTATCATTGTTTACTTTATTGCAATGTCTAAATATAGTTTGTTTATCAATACATCCTATACGCTTTCATTTACAAATCATATGCGACTTAGTTTACCAGTCAACTATGACATATAAGTTTTTTAAAAGTATTTATATGTCAATAGACAATAATTTGCGAACTTGGTGAAATTTTAAGTGCTATATATATACCGTTTTAAAATTAAACGTACAAGTCGCAGAGTCAAAATCCAGTCGCTTGGCGTCAATATTTGATACGCTGTGTGAATGTAATCACTGTGAAATATAAACAACTATCTTGCGTTGTTCGTAAAAGCTGAATTTAAAGCATACATCGTTTATTTTATACTAATCGGTAATCGGCCGGTTATAGCGAAGTAATCGGCCGATTACCGATTATTTGAAAAGAGCCGATTAATCGGCTTTTCCGATTATTTTCCGATTAATCGGCTCATCTCTACAGTAGTAGGGAAAAAAACTTCTGAAATCTGGCTTCCAGATTTGTAAGCATGAATGATGAAGAAATTGGAGTTTTGCTTCAAAATAGCACGCTTAAGAACACAAAAAAGGCAACAAAATTTGGAATGAAGGTTTTTGACGGTAAGCCAAATGTAAATGTGTATAAAATTTATACTTAAAAAGAAATTACGAAAAGTAAACATGTATCGCAAAATAATCGCTTTTTAATTTGCATTTGCCTGATTTGGCCATAAAAACAAAACAAAACATGAAAACATCTTTTATTTTTCGTTTAATTTTATAGAATGGTTTACCAGCTCAAGGCTATATTATAAGTGAAATATTATATTCGCTCTCGTCGGATATTGGCTGATAGCCAACTCGGCGAAGCGCCTCGTTGGCTATCAGCCAATATCCGACTCGAGCTCATATAATATTTCTTACATATCCTGCTAGTAGAGAAAAGTAGAGAAAAGTAGAAAAATGGCTGGCAGATTTGGACAATTAAATGAAGAGGAAATTCATTGAAAAAAGTAAATATCCAGGTCCAGAGCTTGTGTATACAATAAAACAGTTATTCTACTCACTCTCATAGTCTCGTCATAAATGACTGATAGGCTATCAGCTCATATACGACTCGAGTTTGTAGAATAACTGTTAAATATATGAGTGTGTTTTGGTTCACGAAATGCTTATCCCCTATCGTTTGCATGCGGAATGTAGTTTTTTCTTGTGGAAGTTATTTGACTCAGTAAACAGAGGGATCATCTGCCAAGATGTGTGGTTAATCTCCTCAGACCCATGGTGCATGGGTTGTTTGTCTTGACAAATGATCTGTCTGTGCATATAGATATGGCATTTGTTAGCATAGAGCTTGCTATTCTACCTAGGTTGCCCGGTAGTTCCAGTGCTGAACACTGCCGAGATATCGGGCGATATGTGGAACATTGCCGAGATATCACACAACCGAGATATCGGGCGCACAGTTTTGATGTTGATCATATTTTACTATCAAATTTTCGAAATCTCAGGTGCACAATTTCCAAACTTTCAGGAAAGGTGGTGGATATAATCCATCAGACAGGTTATCAGTCTTAATGGTGATCCATTTATGTTTATCACGACGAAAACCTACAACTGATAACTCATACATTCTACTATATTTTCATTTTATATCATATACCCATTTGGTGTTTTTCATACAAGCTCACAAATTACTCAGTTGAAAAGCACATAATTATATAAACTTCAAAATTAAGTTATATTTCTGCCAGTTTTTCTGCAAAAACTCTATCAATCTAGCATTCTAGCTAGTAGCAATAATAAATATTAACTATCGTATGTAGTAAACACTTTGTGAAAAGGGTCTGTTTTGATCCTTAAATCTGCACGTAAATTCGTAATATTTTGGAATACACAACTTAAATACACACACTACACGATAATATAGAAACCAGCATGCGATGGCACAATTTTAAACCAGATTTCGAAGGATTCTTCTACATGTTTTTAAAAATTTCGTACCTTTTGGGAAAGGAGAAAGTAAGAGAAAGGAGCCCAGTCTTTGACGCGGTTTTACCCGCGCTGCGGCTGCCAATAAAAGCCTGGAACCAAGTGTGTAAAAATTTTACAAAAAAAATGAAAAATTCAAAATTTTAGAAAGAAGATCAATAATTTTAGTTTTTACTTTTCCGATAAAATGTTTTGGGGTGAGTCAATGAGTAGAATGATGTTTATGGTTTCATGTGTATAGTTTTTTTGCAAGCATTTTTGCGCTTTGTGTATGGGTATGTCCGTTTGTGTGTTGTGTGTTACTGTATAAACCATGTATATAAACTATGCTTTTATTAAATAGAGTAGCTTTTATTAAATAGAGTAGACAGCGTAGTCTGGCATATGATTGTGTTTTTTCGTATGGCTTTTCATTTCCCCACTGTTTAGACAGTCTTCCGAAATAGATCACTGAAAAGAATTTACCACATGAGTAGATCACCATTTAATAAATCTCCCCCCCTGCCTGTTGAGATAAGTACCTAGAAAACCTGCTCCTTGGCTAAGAAAAGTGGGACTAAAATTATTAAAGATACATGATAATTTTGCCTCCCCTCCTCTTGAAAGTCAGATGTAAGGCTCACACCCAGAGCTGCCGATATAATATTAAAACAGTAGACCCACACCCCAATGGGAGCACAGGTATCAGATACGTTTAGCACACTGGGAAGTGTGATTACTTTGCACATACTTGAAATGCTTGAAAACTCATGTAATTTCAAAGTCGAATTGTGGTTGGTTCTCTTCTGTGCTTTGAGGGTTTTTCTCTGGGTACTCAGGGTTCTCCTTATCTCCTTATGTAAAGGCAGTTTTGTGTAAAACAGTGGTGTGTTTTATAATTGATATGACATTTTATTGTTATAATCTTTAGAATTCTATAAAAGCTTAAATCTTCCCTCAAAATGCAGAAAATGGCATTTCAGAGACTTCAGATTTCAAAATTTTCCGGGGGATTATGCCCTGGACCCCCCCTGTAGTGCCTCCAGTGCTACGGGATGCTTACCTGTTCAGACACCTCTTTTACCTCCCCCGCTCACAACCCCAAACTTTACTCTTCAACTGCCGGAAAAAGTTGTAGTGCACTACCTACACTGGACCCTGATGTTTGAGATATCATTTCATTTTCAGGCATATCACTGGAAGTTGGCAAACGCTACAGCCAAACAATTGAAAAATCTTTCCACATCTCCATGGCCGCACTGACTGCTAGCAGCGATGGTAAAGGACCGGTCACAGTTATGGTCGAAGTAGAGAAAGCGTGTTACCCTATATGTACCTTACAACCAGGAAAGATTCCACAGCAAGCGCTGGATTATATTTTTACCGAAGGAGAAGAGGTTTTGTTTTATACCGAAGGAGATCTTGATGTCCATTTGACAGGTATAGGCAAAAGGTGTGAGCATTCTAGCTGCAAAAATGGTTTACTTGCAGGTGCTTTATAGTTATGCAGTTGTCAGAGCAACTGTAGTCTTCACCCAGAGGTGGAAATTTTTTTTTCTTTCTGGGAACCTGGGTTTCCGACTCAAAATTAATAATTATGAGGTTCAAAGATCATTGATTGGAGTGTTGTTTCTTGATGTTCAGTGGTGTTCAATTTGATATAGTGAATACAAAATGCATTACAATTACTAGTCTAGACTAGAGCATACTCTAGTTTTGTTATTACTCATCAGTTAATTATTAACTTTATAAATTTCTGTTAAAAAATTTCTGCAAAACTTCAGATCCAAAAATATTTCTGGGAACTAGGTTCCCAGGATCCTGACTCAAAGACTGCCAGAGGTATGCAGTCTTTGAGTGCTCTCTAGTTTATACTTCTTTTTTTATATAATTTGCAGTAGTGGAGGGTGAATCCCCTAAAAATCTGTACCCCCTCTTCCCTAAAAAATCTGCACCCACTCTATCAGATGGGCCAAGATCCACCCTTGATGGGCTGTCACAAATCCTATATAGCATTTTTAGATTTAATACTATTCTTAGGTTATCTTATTGATGAGCCGAGTCCGTTTGAATACAGTACTGATGACGATGAAAGTGCCTCAGAGTCGAATGCCGCCAGCTCAGATAACGAACAGGCTAACGAGAAGAAAAAAAGAAAGAAATCGGATAACGAGTCCAGCGAGGAGGAAACCCTAGAGACTTTAATCTCTGAGCTAGATGGCCTTAACGAAGATAACGAGAACGTGGTGGATATTTGGTTGCAGCGATCGGCAAGAAAGAAACAAAAGAATGAAATTACAGAAGATGACTCGGCAGCTCCAGTCAGTAGCCTTACGGGGATACTGCTTGATAATGGGGACAGTGAAGGATCGGAGGATGATGAGTGGGTCCCAGGGGGTAAACGAAAACTCAAGAAAAAACTAAAAGCCGAAAGCGGAACAAAAGGAAAGAAAACGAAACAGAATATAGAAAATGATGGGAGTAAAAAGCAAGACAGTGATTCAAATTGCAGTCCTAGCAAATTAAATACCTCAAAATCCAAGCAGAAAAATTCTAAGAAAAAATCGAGTGATTCCAAAGAAGATGAAGAAAAGTTTGAAAATGGTGATAAAGATGTGAGCCAAGATAGCAAGATAAACAGTGAACAGCGTGTTAGTAATAAGTAGTTTGTATGACTTTTCTTGAGGTGTGCAAGGGTCAATTTACCGTCGAATGAGAATGTTTAGATTGACGTAACACTGATATCTCCTTTAGGACGGGAGACATCTCTCTAAGGTTGACATCTCTTTAAGACGGTTATCTCTACCATATGGGCATCTTTCTAAGATAGATATCTCTTACTGTAGATGACAATAATCTGTGATTGACATCCTTTCTACGATGTACATCTCTCCGAAACCTTATCTCCGAGCCTATTACAGACTTCAGCGCTGTTCGGGAAGAATCTCCAGAAAACGCGTTCTTTAATTGCGTCCAAAAAATTACGTTGGAATTGCGTTCCAATCGACGTAGATCGCGTGTCGGGCGACTTCGGAATGCAATTGAAACGCAGTGTTAGGTTATTCCTGAACAGTACTCCAAGTACTGCGGCCCCGATTACCATAACTCTTCTTTTCTATTTAAATGTGCCTCTAAAATTATAAATTGGAAAGAAAGTTGAAATTTTCTATTTTTTATCACCTCAAATTTGATCAGTTATAACTCCTCTCTAGACACATCTTGATCTTGCGTCTGGGCCGATTTTAGGTTTTGCTGAATGTTAATGACGAATATTTTCGAGTTGGTGATGTTGTCAGATGACGTTTGCCACGTATTTTTCAAATATCATTAACGTGCATCTGAAATCGGCCCGACAAATCGCAACGTGTAAACGAACCTTAATAGAAGGACCTCTAAGATTGAGAGCTACCAAAAACTCGTCTGTAAGATAAACAACGCTTCAAAACGGCATACCTTAATCATAGGACGGTATACTTCTTTGACGAACATTTCTCTGAGAAAAACATCACTTACATCTTTGATATGCAAACGTTGCTTCTTAATGCAGGAAGTAGGTGAATCTAGAGAAGAATCGTCAAGACGAGAGTTGCCTGGTGGACTGATAGTTGAAGACATGGTCAAAGGTGAAGGAAAAAAGGCCAAAAAAGGAAGACAAGTAATATTGTTAACATATTTTCCAGGCTGGCAATTGAGTACAAATCCAAGCTTTATTATATGTCAAAAACTTTTAATCTATTCTTAAAAAATTTAATCTATTGTAACTGTATTCAATCAATATTGGATCTTTGTTTCCTGTAGGTCTCCGTGTATTACAAAGGATGTTTAAAGAAGACGATGAAAGAATTTGATTCATGTTTGAAAGGCACGCCATTCACGTTCAGAGTTGGTCAAGGCGAGGTCATAAAGGGTTGGGATAATGGTATTGAAGGTGCGCGTTCGTGTATATTTAAATATTGAGGTGGGATGTTCAGGGGCGTATCGAGCACCCAGTTTTTACGAAAACTGTCGGTAAATTGATCTTCGTCGGTTAAAACGTAGAATTTGAAAGTAACTTTGTCGGTAAATTTCAGAAACGGTCAATTCTAAGGTGTAAAAACCTCAAAATTTTTATTAAAAATCCCTTCAGGAAACACGGTAAACGCACTTCTGAGGTTTCAAAAATGAAAAATTTTCCTGGGGGAGCATGCCCCGAGACCCCCCTATTTCCTTCCCTAATAGCAATTTGCTGCGAGGCAGACTAATAACGCTGTGCTGTAGTTGAGGCTTAGCAACTAATATCGCATTTTTTTGCCCTGCGTCGTCGGTAAATTTTGCCATGAGCACCCCCCCCCCCAGTGGAAACGTTCTGGGTACGCCACTGGGTATGTTGGTGACATGGTTGTTAGTGCATGTGTCTTTCATCTCGGTGACTGGGGGTTAAATTCCTGCAATATACGCGTTTGTGATTATATAATTTCACGAGAGCTTCTAGATTAAATCTAACGAACATCGTAGGTTTTCCCTGGGCTCTCGGGGTTCCACCCCTAATAACATTGGACCAGTAGAACGAATGGCCCTAACTGGACATTTAGAGAGACCAGTTTAAACTGTTAGAGCTATCCATGCAGTATATATAAAGTTGGTGTAGTTCAGGTTTCCTTCCGTAGTAAACCTGAGCGAATAATGGATGGCCGTTACTGGACCTCCAGGAGAACAGTTTAGAACTGTTAGAGATATCCATATAAATAAAGTACTCAGTGGTGTAACTTAACGCTTGCCCGGAGCAAGTGAAAATCTTTACGGGCAAGTAGAAGTCTCTTCTTGGTTGCCCGATCGGGCAAGTTGCTTTCTGTTTCAGCTTTGCCAGAACAAGCTGGCCATCTCTAAGTTATTATCCCCAAGTCCAGTATTAAATGAGTAAAATATGAAAGAAATGAACATGACTCGACGGACATTGTCCGACCATTGTACGACGGACATTGTGCCTCGACTTAAATTCTACTTCACTTCTTAAGGAAAATAAGAGAATGATGATTGGCGTAAATTGGTATACTATAATGCAAATTGTAGTTATCCATCAACATATGCGTACTGCAATCATTTGCTTCAAGACCTAATGGCAAGTGAATTTGATTCAGGCAACTATTTTTCATGTCCTACTTGCCCTGATCGCAAGTGGTCAAAAAAGTTAAGTTACACCACTGAGTACTCTTATTGATATTCTGATTTTATTCATAGGGATGCAAATTGGTGGTAAGCGAAGATTAACCGTTCCGCCTTCACTAGGGTATGTTTTAACTTTAATGTTCTGGTTCAAATTGGCTTGCATGAGAAAATCTTAGCTCAATCTTGGAAGTTACTGAAGTCTAATTTTTGGTCTAATAATTGTTGTCTTGCAGGTATGGTTCGAAAGAAATGGGTTCATCAAGTATTCCACCGAACAGTACATTGATCTTTGTGGTTCAGTTATTAAAAGTGCATTAAGAAAACTTCCTGCTTCGTCACATTGGACAAATATGATGAAAACACGTCAAGCATGGTATCGACAAAGCTCAAAGGAGTATCTGAGCCGTCCTGATATGTGAACCAGAGGAAAGGAGCGCCATTCCACTGGCTCTATTTGCCCTATCTCTTACTTTTCCTATCAGAAACTAAGTTTAAAGAGTTTAGCCTTAGGAAGTGCATTTTGTACAGCAAGTAAAGCTGATATTTTGATTAGCCTGCTAATACGTCTCTTCAGTGATCTGATGTACCAAGAAGCCAAATGCGAAAGGCCGTATTCGCATGCTCAATTCTTAATGATTTAAAATTTATATATACGCATGCTTTTATGTACAGAAAATAAATGTAAAATGTAAATTAAACTATGAATTAGGGGAGATACGACTCGAATATACTGCTCAAACGTGAGGCTTCCCCAAGAAAACTCAAAAGTCCTTCCGGCTTTCGCTCGAAACGTCTTTAATATCTCTTTCAGATACTTCTACGATTAAAACGGTGCGGATAGTTTATTTTCTTTGAAAGTTCCCTTGCCTGTTGCGGACTGCTTTTTGCCATGCTGAGCAAAAATTTGCGATCGTAGACGTAGTTTTGATCAACACCGTTAAGTACTTAATATTAAAGTCATCGCGAAAATATGTTGCACTGTAATATATTCTGTTGAAGATAATTAATTATTACGAATAATCTTTTCCGCAATTATTTTACGGAAACTTCAAATTCCAAGAACTGTCAAGTTTGCATTTCGAGAATGTCCTCGTGTCATTCTACTTTTGAGCGATGAAATCTACTTAGTAAAGTATTTATGACGTATGATTGCTCTTCCCACGAAGAGTAGGAAATAATATGGCTGCTGCTGTCGAAAATTCTACTTCAAATCAGAGATATTATTGCCATCAATGCGATCAGAATATATCTCCTACAATACCGGTAGGTAACTGCTTTTATCTCTAGTTTCTTTGGAAATAATTTCAACTTTATAATATCACTACGATCGTCATAAGTTTCGCTTTCATTACCGTATACTTGGGAAAGTTAAGTTACAGTGGTATGTAAATAAATTGCTGTTTTGTTATATTGTGTTGTGAAGGTGTGTTTTCTTGCACGGGATTAAGTAAAGTAGAATAAATGGTAGATCTTGTGTAGCGTTTAAGTGAAATATTCGGGCATATATGCTATTTGGTTTGTATATTACTATACAAATTTGCCTGGAAGTAGATTTCGTAAGAATCGTATGTCGTATAAATGTATAATACGTGATTCCGTGTATAATATAATCTACTTGCTACAAAGGCTACTTTCTGAAACATATTTGGGCAATGTGAGAAAATTTAATATATGAAGGCATTTGAAAAATTGAATTTGTCATCAAATCATTAATATGTTATTCAAGGGGGAATGTAGATTTTCCCCCTAGGGTGACTTGTTTTGGTGTTTGGGAAATTTTTAACACTGTACCTGAGAAATTGATGTGCCATCAAAAACACAGCGTCACATAGTGCCATTACTTGGGTACAGTAAATATTAAAGTACTAGAGGTTGGTGATTATAAATCGGGAAATAATCAGCACAGTGATCAATTATAATCAATAATATGCCAATTATTGCACAGTGATCCGCAAAATAGTGGTGTGTTTTATAATTGCAGGAAATGACATTTCAAATCAGGAAATTGCATTTCAGAGACTTTAGATTTCAAAATTTTCCAGGGGGATCATGCCCAGACCCCCCTAGACGTTTGTCGCGCCTCTCGTGGTATGGGATGCTTACCTGTTCAGACACTTCTTTTACGCGCTCTCGACTGTGGAGAACCCTGGAGATACCCAAAAATTTAGAATAAAAGTATTAATAAACCTACCACATAATCATCTAATATGTAGAACAGGTAACTCATAGCAACATAAGATAATGGGCAGATGCCAATTAATCAGCCAAATATTTGGTTTAATGCCACTCTATGTATCCTATATTTATGAATGTAATAAACCTATATAAAATGTAATGTTTGGTTTATTGTAGGAATTTACATGTCCTGAATGCCATTTAAGCTTTATTGAAGAACTGAAAAATGATGCGTATGTACAAAACATTAAATGTATCCTCGAAATGAATTATGAAAAATAATTTTCATCAATAATAAACGAAACAATATATCGGTATTATACTAAAATAATCTGTTTGTATTGTTTTAGTGATATGGACGTAGATGAAACTAATAGGAATGACCCAGAGGTATTAGGAAATACCACTGACACTATTTTACTTGCCAAAAGAAGACATATAAAATAAAACAAGAAATCCATCTTGAAAAATTCAGGATATGAGAAAATGTTTTTCTTCCTGGCAGAAAAATGTGGAAATTAATCAAATTTATTTTTATAAATATTTTAGAATCCTCTTTCGTTTATGATGAGAAGTATTGAGCCAGGGAGAAATGGTATGTAAATGTTTGTAAAAATAGGTCTGATATCTTCACTATGTAGGTAAAGCCATGAATGGCAATCATAACATGACAATGTGCATTAAATATTTGTTTTCAGAGATTCGTCTTGGGAGACCAGGTAGACGGAGAAGACTTCACATGCGGAGTAGACCTGGCGGGTCACAAGAACCTATCGATGGACATTTTGCCGCTCTTGATCAGTAAGATCATCAAACAACTTTATATGCAGTGACTTGTCTGGATAGTAGTAGACAGTAGAGTGTAATGATTTTGTTGGTTTAACCTTTTCAGGCTTTTGCAGCTATTTAGTCAAGAACCTGGACAACGTAAGTAGTTTGACTGTTTGAGTAGAGTATGCTTAACACAAAGCTCACAATACTGTACATGGGTAGTTCTAGGGGTGTTCCAGAATTTCTAAACTTGGTATCCAAACTGAAAATCTGGTATCCAAATTTTAAAAAGCAGAAAACATGCTTTCTAACAACACGTTCATTATCATGAACTTAGAACTTTACAAAACAAATTATACAATTGTAGTATATTAAAGTTGTCAATAGTATATTATAGTTTCAAACTGATCTTATCGAAATAAAAACGGAATTTGTGGTTCTTTCTGACTAATAGTTTATTGTAGAATCATACTAGTATACTATTGCAAATTTATGCTGTAATTTGATTGGCTACGCTGCTCGCTATCTAATTGTCGATAGATAGCGAGTGGCGAAACAGCCATCTCCTTGGCATGATTTTTAATGAATTTATTTCAATAAATTATGAAAAAGTTTTGAAATACTGTTTTCTTGCTGGTTTCTACTAAAACAATTAGATTATTCGCTCTCGATTTCTATGAGATGATAGTTCATTCGGGCTTCGCCCTCATCAACTATCACCTCATAGAAATCTTGAGCTCATAATCTAATTGTTAAATAGTCATTGTGGTAAATGTTGGTATTCAAGCAAGAATTGCCCTTAAGACAAAGTGCCCTCCAACTTGAAATTGCTTCCTATGCCTATGTTTGCAACTTTTACTCACAGCAATCATTTAGAGTTCTTATTAATAGTATTTTTGTTTTTAGCTGGTTTGCCGGGTGGTGAACCATTTGGTGGAAACCCTGGTTTTCTGTAAGTAAAGTGTTATAGAATATTGAGATATTTGCAACATACAAGTTATAAGACCATGTAATAAATGTAGTTGTGGTCAGCACTGTTACAATAAATAGCATTAGAAACTCTTGAAATTCAGTGACCAACCCCAGAGTGTCGACCTTTCAAAATGCTGTGGTAAACAAGTAAAAGTGTTGCTTCTAACCCAAGTTTGTTTTACCTTTGAATAGAAATTTATTTCATATTCATGGCAATCCAAATTTTGTATACTTTTGTATTACGTGCGGAAATTCCTACGACATTTGGGCCGAAATTTTTGCATTTTTGCCTAGATAAAAAATTAGTCTATAATGCAAATCGTCTATTGCGTATAAATCCAAGCTTTATTATATGTCGAAAACATTTAATCTATTCTTAATCTATTTTATCTATTTTATCTATTTGTTTTCTGTAGGTCTCCGTGTATTACAAAGGATGTTTAAAGAAGACAATGAAAGAATTTGGTTCATGTTTGAAAGGCACGCCATTCACGTTCAGACTTGGTCAAGGCGAGGTCATGAAGGGTTGGGACAGGGGCGTCGTGGGTCCCACGTTTTAGGGGGGGCCAAGGGCAGCATTTTTCCGACAAACCCAATTTTTTCCGACATAAATAATATATGAAGTCATACGAAAATGTTCATAAGTTTGATCAACCTTAGAAAAGATGGCGGGGGCGTAGCCGTAAAGGCTGCAGCCCGGCAATCCATGCTAATGTTACATGTGTGAAATCGTATAAAGCATATAACTCTTAAATATTGATTATTCTATAAACTTATATTGGGAAACGTAAACTGAGTCCGAATTTGAAGCCCCCAGATCGCCGGAAACGGCCGTATCAGAGTCTTATCTACCTCTTTTAGTAAGCTTGTTCAGGGAACTAAGCTGTTTCCATCATTTTCATGACAATTATTTTATTTTTTTGGGGGGCCCGAAAGATATTCCGCCCCCCCCCCTCATATAATATTGGGGGGCCGCGCCCCCCCCCCCCCCCCCTTCCTACGCCACTACTTTCATGTATATATTTTTTATTCAAACATGTTTTGCATTGTCAAACAACGAAGAGAAGTAAAATTCCCGCTCGTATATGCAGATATGCTTGACCACGAAGATTCCGACACCATAACACATTTCCAATTTTCCGACGGGTCTCAACGATAGGGGGGGCCATGGCCACGGCGCCACTAGGTTGGGATAATGGTATTGAAGGTGCGCGTTCGTGTATATTTAAATTGTTACGAAAACTGTCGGTAAATTGATCTTCGTCGGTTAAAACGTAGAATTTGAAAGTACCTTTGTCGGTAAATTTCAGAAACGGTAAAAATCTTCAATTCTAGGGTGTAAAAACCTCAAAATTTTTATTAAAAATCCTCTCTGGAAACACGGAAAACGCACTTCCGAAGTTTCAAAAATGAAACATTTTCCTGGGGGGGCATGCTCCCAGACTCCCCTATGACCCTCCCCAATAGTAATTTGCTGCGATGCAGACTAATAACGCTGTGCTCTAGTTGAGACTTAGCAACTAACATCGCCTGGGTACGTTCTGGGTACGCCACTGGGTATGTTGGTGACATGGTTGTTAGTGCATGTGTCTTCATCTCGGTGACTGGGGGTTAAATTCCTGCAATATACGCGTTTCTGATTATATAATATTATAATTTCACGAGAGCTTCTAGATTAAATCTAACGAACATCGTAGGTTTTCCCTGGGCTCTCGGCCCTAATAACATTGGACCAGTAGAACGAATGGCCCTAACTGCATGGACATTTAGAGAGACCAGTTTAAACTGTTAGAGCTATCCAGTATATAGAAAGTTAGTGTAGTTCAGGTTTCCTTCCGTAGTAAACCTGAGCGAATAATGGATGGCCGTTACTGGACCTCTAGGAGAACAGTTTAGAACTGTTAGAGATATCCAGAATAAATAAAGTACTCAGTGGTGTAACTTAACGCTTGCCTGGAGCAAGTGAAAATCTTTACGGGCAAGTAGAAGTCTCTTCTTGGTTGCCCGATCTGGCAAGTTGCTTTCTGTTTCAGCTTTGCCAGAACAAGCTGGCCCATCTCTAAGTTATTATCCCCAAGTACAGTATTAAATGAGTAAAATATGAAAGAAATGAACATGACTCGACGGACATTGTCCGACCATTGTACAACGGACATTGTACCTCGACTTACATTCGACTTCAGTTCTTAAGGAAAATAAGAGAATGATGATTGGTGTAAATTGGTATACTATAATGCAAATTGTAGTTATCCATCAACATATGCGTACGGCAATCATTTGCTTCAAGACCTAATGGCAAGTGAATTTGATTCAGGCAACTATTTTTCATGTCCTACTTGCCCTGATCGCAAGTGGTGAAAAAAGTTAAGTTTGAGTACTCTTATTAATATTCTGATTTTATTCATAGGAATGCAAATTGGTAGTAAGCGAAGATTAACAGTTCCGCCTTCACTAGGGTATGTTTTAACTTTAATGTTCTGGTTCAAATTGGCTGCATGAGAAAATCTTAGCTCAATCGTGGAAGTTACTGAAGTCTAATTTTTGGTCTAATAATTGTTGTCTTGCAGGTATGGTTCGAAAGAAATGGGTTCATCAAGTATTCCACCGAACAGTACATTGATCTTTGTGGTTCAGTTATTAAAAGTGCATTAAGGAAACTTCCTGCTTCGTCACATTGGACAAATATGATGAAAACACGTCAAGCATTGTAACGACAAAGCTCAGTATCTGAGCCGTCCCGATATGTGAACCAGAGGAAAGAGAGTGCCATTCCACCGGCTCCTAGTCCTATTCATTTGCCCTATCTCTTACTTTTCCTATCAGAAACTAAGTTTAAAGAGTTTAGCCTTAGGAAGTGCATTTTGTACAGCAAGTAAAGCTGATATCTTTATTAGCCTGCTAATACGTCTCTTCAGTGATCTGATGTACCAAGAAGCCAAATGCGAAAGACTGTATTCGCATGCTCAATTCTTATTGACTTCAAATTTATATATATGCATGCTTTTATGAACAGAAAATAAATGTAAAATGTAAATTAAACTATGAATTAGGGGAGATACGACTCAAATAAACTGCTCAAACGTGAGGCTCCCTCAAGAAAACTCGAAAATACTTCCGGTTCTCGCTCGAAACGTCTTTAATATCTCTTTCAGATACTTCTACGATTAAAACGGTGCGGATAGTTTATTTTCTTTGAAATTTCCCTTGCCTGTTGCGGACTGCTATATCCTGAGCAAAAATTTGCGATCGTAGACGTAGTTTTGATCAACACCGTTAAGTACTATTAAAGTCATCGCGAAAATATGTTGCACTGTAATCTATTCTGTTGAAGATAATTAATTATTACGAATAATCTTTTCCGCAAATTCCAAGAACTGCAAATTCCAAACTTCAAATTCCAAGAACTGTCAAAATGTCCTCGTGTCATTCTACTTTTGAGCGATGAAATCTACTTAGTAAAGTATTTATGACGTATGACCTGCTTCCCACCTTCCCACGAAGGTAGGAATAATATGGCTGCTGCTGTCGAAAAGTCTACTTCAAATCAGAGTTATTATTGCCATCAATGCGATCAGAATATATCTCCTACAATACCGGTAAGTAACTGCTTTTATCTCAAGTTTATTTGGAAATAATTTCAACTTGATAATATCACTACGATCGTCATAAGTTTCGCTTTCATTACCGTATACTTGGGAAAGTTAAGTTATAGTGGTATGTAAATAAATTGCTGCTTTGTTATATTGTGTTGTGAAGGTGTGTTTTCTTATAAGTAAAGTAGAAAAAATGGTAGATCTTGTGTAGCATTTAAGTGAAATATTCGAGCATATATGCCATTTGGTTGCTATATTAATATACAAATTTGCCTGGAAGTAGATTTCGTAAGAATCGTATGTCGTATAAATGTATAATACGTGATTCCGTGTATAATATAATCTACCTGCTACAAAGGCTACTTTCTGAAACATATTTGGGCAATGTGAGAAAATTTTATATATGAAGGCATTTGAAAAATTGAATTTGTCATCAAATCATTAATATGTTATTCAAGGGGGAATGTAGATTTTCCCCCTAGGGTGACTTGTTTTGGTGTTTGGGAAATTTTTAACACTGTACCTGAGAAATTGAATGTTGAATTATGTGCCATCAAAAACACAGCGTCACGTAGTGCCATTACTTGGGTACAGTAAATATTAAAGTACTAGAGGTTGGTGATTATAAATCGGGAAATAATCAGCACAGTGATCAATTATAATCAATAATATGCCAATTATTGCACAGTGATCCGCAAAATAGTGGTGTGTTTTATAATTGCAGGAAATGACATTTCAAATCAGGAAATGGCATTTCAGAGACTTGGGATCATGTCTGGGGGATCATGCCCAGACCCACCTAGATATTTGTCGCGCCTCTCGTCCTCACGGGACGCTTACCTGTTCAGACACCGCTTTTACCTGCTGCGCTCTCAACTGTGGAGAACCCTGCAGATACCCAAAAATTTAGAATAAAAGTATTAATAAACCTGTAGACCACACAACCATCTAATATGTAGAACAGGTAACTCATAGCAACATAAGATAATGGGCAGATGCTAATTAATCAGCCAAATATTTGGTTTAATGCCACTCTATGTATCCTATATTTATGAATGTAATAAACCTATATAAAATGTAATGTTTGGTTTATTGTAGGAATTTACATGTCCTGAATGCCATTTAGGCTTTATTGAAGAACTGAAAAATGATGCGTATGTACAAAACATTAAATGTATCCTCCAAATGAATTATGAAAAATAATTTTCATCAGTAATAAACTAACCATATACCGGTATTATACTGACAAATAATCTGTTTGTATTGTTTTAGTGATATGGACGTAGATGAAACTAATAGGAATGACCCAGAGGTATTAGGAAATACCACACTATTTTACTTGCCAAAAGAAGACATATAAAATAAAACAAGAAATCCATCTTGAAAAATTCAGGATATGAGAAAATGTTTTTCTTCCTGGCAGAAAAATGTGGAAATTAATCAAATTTATTTTTATAAATATTTTAGAATCCTCTTTCGTTTATGATGAGAAGTATTGAGCCAGGAAGAAATGGTATGTAAATGTTTGTAAAAATAGGTCTGATATCTTCACTATGTAGGTAAAGCCATGAATGGCAATCATAACATGACAATGTGCATTAAATATTTGTTTTCAGAGATTCGTCTTGGGAGACCAGGTAGACGGAGAAGACTTCACATGCGGAGTAGACCTGGCGGGTCACAAGAACCTATCGCTGGACATTTTGCCGCTCTTGATCAGTAAGATCATCAAACAACTTATATGCAGTGACTTATCCAGATAGTGGTAGACAGTAGAGTGTAATGATTTTGTTGGTTTAACCTTTTCAGGCTTTTGCGTCTATTTAGTCAAGAACCTGGACAACGTAAGTAGTTTGAGTAGAGTATGCTTAACACAAAGCTCACAATACTGTACATGGGTAGTTCTAGGGGTGTCGAGATTAGTATTTTTCAGGTATCCATTATGGATACTAGAATTTCTAAACTTGGTATCCAAATTTTCAATAGCAGAAAACATGCTTTCTAACGTAACACATTCAGTTATCATGACTTAGAACTTTACAAAACAAATTATACAATTATAGTATATTAAAGTTGTCAATAGTATATTATTAGTTTCAAAGTTTCGAAAAGAAAACGGAATTTTTGGTTCTTTCTGACTAATAGTTTATAGTCATTGTGGTAAATGTTGGTATTCAAGCAAGAATTGCCCTTAAGACAAAGTGCCCTCCAACTTGAAATTGCTTCCTATGCCTATGTTTGCAACTTTTACTCACAGCAATCATTTAGAGTTCTTATTAATAGTATCATAACTATTTACATACAGTATTATCTATTTTTGTTTTCAGCTGGTTTGCCGGGTGGTGAACCATTTGGTGGAAACCCTGGTTTTCTGTAAGTAAAGTGTTGCAACATACAAGTTATAAGACAATAATAAATGTAGTTGTGGTCAGCACTGGTACAATAAATAGCATTAGAAACTTTTGAAATTCAACGATCAACTGGGTAGTGTCGACCTTTCAAAATGCTGTGGTAAACAAGTAAAGGTGTTGCTTCTAACCCAAGTTTGTTTTTACCTTTGAATAGAAATTTATTTCATATTCATGGCAATCCAGGAGATTATGCTTGGGGGGGAAGAGGATTGGACTCCATTATTACTAGAGTAAGTCTTTACTGTAGGGCTGTTTGATATACCGATATACCGAAAATATTGGTATGGAATCCAATATCGGTATGAGGTTTTCAGTCATACCGAAAGTGTTGATATGCTGAAATCATTGATTTTGTTGTAGTAAATGCAAAGAAGTAGTATCTGTCTACACTAGTGTGGTACTATCAAATAGCAAATGCCAAATTGATGTGTGAAAAGGCGAATATGGCTGAAATTCCTTCGAAATTGTTTCCACTTTTCATAATCTTAATCTCCTTGAAATTTCTGTTAAGAAATTTCCTCTCTAATTAACACGGGCGCAAAGACCGGTATACCAATAATATCGGTATAATTTTTCCGGTATACCGATACCGAAAATTTCTCATACCAAACATCCCTACTTTACTGATTTCAGAAATATATACCGGGTGGGGCAAAAAAGTACGACTGTTTGAAAAACTAAAAGAGCTGTTACACTTAAACAAGTTGCTTTGCATTCAGCGATGTCTAACTTAAATTTTGATATGTGCCATATGCATTTTCATACAATATTGACCGAGATAGCTGCGTTTAAACTTGACTAAACATTTTTGGAAGTGTCGAGAATTAATAGCTAAAAATGGCCTATTAAATAATTTTATAACCATTAGCATTTTACGCAAGTATTCGTTTCAATGAAGTGAAGTTAGAAGGCCAACTGTTAGAATAAAAGAGCATATCTATTCAAGAAACATTTCTAACTTCAACTTCACTTCATTTAAATAATACTTACGATAAAATGGTAACGGTTATCAAATTAGTTTAAAAGGCCGTTTTTAGCTAATTCTCGACAGTTCCAAAAGTGTTTAGTCCAGTTTAAACGCAGCTATCTCAGTCAATATTGCATGAAAATGCGCATGTCATATATCACAATTTAAGTTGGACATTGTTGAATGCAAAGAAACTTGTTTAAGTGTGATAGCTCTTTTAGTTTTTAAGTTATACTAAATCAAACAGTCGTACTTTTTTTGCCCCACCCGGTAGACTGTGTATTACATTAACCATCCATTTGCTTGCAATTGCCACAACCAAAATGAAACCTTGGTTATATATTTTGTTTCCAGTTACTTGACCAAATGGAAGGTTCGGGTCCACCACCGGCAGATGCAAGACAGATTGAGTCGCTACCCACTGTAAAGATTACTCAAGCAGATGTTGGTAAGTATATGCAGAGCTGGAAACAAAACGAAGTTTCAAAACTACAAAGCAGAATGCCAGAAGTGATCAGAAACATGGCACAAGCAACGACTCCAACGGCAACGACAAATCATAACATGCAATTTTGTTTGTTTCAGATGTGAGTTTAGAATGTCCTGTATGTAAAGAGGTGTTTAATGTGGATGAAGAAGTAAAAAAATTACCTTGTAAACATTATTTTCATGAAAGTTGTATTACTCCTTGGCTAAAAAAGGTGAGTAGTATATGATTTGATTCTGTTGATCATTCTAGCCTTTTTAAGGCAATGTTAATACATGTCACAGGGAAATTTTTGCTGCAACTCACAACGCAATTTCTGCACAGAGCCTACATCAGTGTTATGTAGAAATGTACACACAGAAAAACAGTGAACATGGCTCGCGTTTCACTCCACCGATCATTCTGATTCTCATTCATATATTTGTTGCCTTCTGGGCATGTTTAGGAAGAAAAATATCAACAAAGTAAAACGAGATTCGTGCTCACAATATACGCTAGAAGTGTTTATGTCACCCAATTTTCAATCTAGCTAAACATTAGGTATATGCAATGCAATGTGGGAGACATGTAGGTCATATATTCATTGTTTGACAGTGGCGTGACGTAAGGACTTCTTAGATCAATTTCTGTGCGAATATAGAGCAGCAAAAATTGCCTCGTGTAGGCTGTAGGCTACCCAACTTTGGCTAACTCCATGCTTAGTTTCTACCGTTCCAGTTTAGGAATGCATAGAATAGAGCAAAGGCAAGTTGAGGGCATCTGATTGCATTACCCCGCCGGCAAATTAAGTCAAGTAATCATGCATAAATTATTCATGCATAAATTATTCATGCATAGATTATTCATACATAAATTATTCATGCCAAAATTATTCATACATAAATTATTCATGCCAAAATTATTCATGCACTAATCAGGGTTCGTACAGATCACGAATAAAATTCAAGGACTTTCCAGGCGATGTATCAGGAGATTCAAGGACTATTTGGGGCTGAAAAGAAGGCGTTAGAAGTCTTTAATGAATTTCAAAGAGTCAACAGCGTGCAAGATTGCACAATCGTACAACATGCCGACAAATTTCTGAAAATACAGAATCCAACAATTTAAGGATTCAAGGACTTTCAAGCACCCCTTTATAAATTCAAGCACTTTCAAGGCCTTCAATTTTTGTTTTCAAATTCAAGCACTTTCAAGGACTTTCACGTTTTGTACGAACCCTGACTAATTTACCAAACGTGTAGCCTGCGTAGCAGACGGTCAGCCCGCGGAACTCCTAAAAGGCGGGCAAGGCAGAAGCTGGAAAGACCTTGGGTGTTTCGCAGGGCTATTTCGCCGCAGGACCGTCCGCCTCGCAGGCTACCAAACGTGTGAATTGGGTTTTTTAAAGTTTAAAATTGTTAAACTACTCTACATCTCTTTCTTTTTAGCACGATTCATGTCCAATTTGTCGACTTAGTTTAAATGGTAAGAATAACAGTGAAAGCGAGTCAAACGTCGACGAGCTTTAACTTCGCGCGCGAGACTACGCCACGAAGCTCGATCCATGCGCGAGACAAGACTTCAAATATTCAAAAGTACTGAAGACATACTCAGACGCTGTAAATATAGTATGGAGAGTGTACTTTTTGTGTTTAGAAAATGTTTCAATATTTTTTTGTTAAGTATGATTAGAAAGCGTGATCTTGATTATTATCGAGTCTTACTCGAGCAAAGCTTGCCGCAAAAGAGAGGTCTTGGCTGAGCTAACCTCTCGACGCAAATTTTTCAGCCGTTTGCGGATGTTGTGAGTTGCATGTTGAGCTATTAGTATCTATAAGCCATTGAAAACACATAATTTTCTCACGTGAGAGGTAGCTTTAGCGGCTTCCACACGAACGAGCTTGTCATATCACTCATATCAGCACTTTCCTCAACGTTTGCGATGATGCCAAGGAACTGATGCAGCCGGCTCACGAGGTCGTCACCTCAGCCAAGGGCTCCAGTGTGCGTTGTTATTTCTATAAATTTCTGTTATTTACAGTGCCGCACAGAAATAATCTGTATAGACCCTTTGCGGAATTACTGGAGCGTATAGCATTATACACGCATAACCTCGACTTCATTCTTTGATTTCTTTAGAATTTTATTAAGTCTTACATAATGTTTGAAGTTTGTCTGTTTTCAAAAGACAGAAGTAGTTGCGTTGTCAATCGCCGACTTATCCAAGGATCTAGCGCACGTCAACCACGGTTTTTGTTAGGTTATTTCTGAACAGCATTGCGTGTACAAGTAAAGCCCCGTACAGACGAGCAAGTTTTCCTTGACAATTCCTTGTCGAGTTTACTTGTTCGTGTGTACGGCAAACAAGTTTTTTCCCATCAATTTTTCCTTGACAAGCCTGTGTATTAACGACACAAGTGAATGCTTCGTGTTTATAGTGGCAATGGCCGCTCGACTAGATCGAAGATAAGTGTGCAGTGTCGTACTGCGCATTTTCCTTGTTCGAAAGCTAGCATGTCCAGCTTTTGATCAAGGCTCCTTGTCAAGGAAAACTTGTCAACTTTTTGCCGTACACACGGGCAAATAAAACTTAAGGAGAACTTGCTCGTCTGTACGGGGCTTGAAAGTCACTCCCCTGACTACAATTACTGAATACAACCAGTGTATACGATGCTTTGCGTTATTTTGGTCAAAATATTTGACAAACATTTTGGTAGCGCATTATGTACAAACATTATGTAGTTTGTAAATTGAAAATAATTCTTGGAAAAGCTGGAAAGTAAATGCACTACGTATACTGTAATATGTATTACCATGTTTGTCATGTTACACGGGGCAATTTTTGCTGCAACTTGCAACGCAATTTCTGCAAAAAGTCATGTTATGTACTGTAGAAATGTACGCACAGAAAAAAAGTGAACATGGCACGCGTTTCACTCCACCGATATTATCATTTTCATTCATTTCTTTGTTGCCTTCTGGGCATGTTTAGCAAGAAAAATATCGACAAAGTAAAACGAGATTCGTGCTCACAATTTCTCTGCGAATATGACTTTTTACCTAACATCGCTCTGTGTCCGAAAATGGGTTGCAAGTTGCAGTAAAATTGCCAAAAACTTGGTCTTTACTTACTTGTGTTTGAGAAGTCAAACAAAAAAAGAATAGACAAATTAAATTACCTAGCGTTTGTGTATACCTAATTCGCAACTTTAGCTAACTCATCTGACGAAACCTTTTGCAAGAACAGCAAAGAAATCATAAAAATTCATCCACGTTTATATACGATGTGCCCAAGATAACGAACTTTCTCTTTAAAAATGTCAATTTCCATTTAATAAATCTGAACATTTTCTACTAATGTCTAATGCCTAACAAAATAAGCAGTGGTGGATCTATAGGGGGGGGGGGTTCACAGGGGTGTGCACCCCTGTTGGCCAAGGCCAACAGGGGTACAAGGGGGTGCAATATATATATATTTATCATACTTTTAAAACGTTTGAGGTATTCAAAATTTGTTACTAGCCTTAGACCAACTTAATTTTTTTCATTCTAGGCAGCTCTAGTTCAAAATACCCATATTTACAAATTTTTCCACTGGCGTGGCGGCACACTGCTGGCCAGTGCAGGGTTCGGTGTGCTCCCTTGCTCGGCTGCACCCCCCTAAAAAATGCTGGCTGGATCCACCACTGAAAATAAGTAATATATTTTAAAATGTTTTAGTATTTACAAGACATATATTATTAAACTATGTCGAATCCTAAAAGAGGTTTCAGAGCAATGTTTATATATCTTGTTATTGATGGAAATTTTGAAGAGTTTTGCACTCCTCAGGATTTTCAAAAATCGCAGTGAAAATGGTGCTTGTTGCCCGACCAGATTCCGGATTTTTAGTGAAACGGAGAATTTGGAATGGACATAGTTTAATTAAATAATTATTTTAAACAGGTACGGATCAGATTGAATTAGCCATGGCTGGAGCAGTTAGAATTTAAAACTGATTGATAACGGAAATTGCACCAATGGTCAGGGGCAGTTGTAAAAAGTTAACTACAGTATATAGCTATGTTTGGGAGTTAACTCATTAACTACAAAATGGCGGTTATATTGTAGTTTAGACTTGTACAACTGGCCCCAGGACTACAAAAAATAGCAGAGGGTTTGTTTCCGAAACAATATTTCTGAGGGTGGACAGTACTAGCAATTGAAATATCTTTTGCAAGCCCTGCCATTATAATGCATGCAATCAGATCCGACTGCTTTTGAACTTATCTAATTCAACACAAACCTACCCGATAATCTTAGCCGATTATCTAATCCGATCCGAGATTTACATTTACTGATCTGGATTTGTAGATCTCAATATTACTGTCTTACAAAATTATTATCCCAGTCTTACTGGGGGGTGTTGTATCCATAGAAATAACATCGATATTTTCAGATTTTGTCTCTTGAACCACTCCATTTAGCTTCCCTGAACTATCTTTTACATTCGTAAATAATGTTATTATTGGCGATTTGGTTTGTAAAGCAGGCACTGGAGAAGGCGATTTCTCTTTAAAGTTCATAGCCACCAAACCATTCGCAGGTAACGCAGTGTTTTCCATCTTATACAAAGCCAGGATATTTGAGTGAACATACCAGCGAGGTTTAGGCATCAAGGGTCTAACTTCTTTGTTTGCAATAGCTGTGATCTTCCGCTCCACTTGGCGTTTTGATACGGTGCAATGAGACTCCCAATTTTCTTCAGAGACTTGGCTGTCAGCTTTCTTCACCTCGAGCGTCCAACGTTTGCGAAAGAGCCGCACAAGTTTCTTAACTCCAGCCTCATTGCCGTGGAGCATTTTGATTAAAAATGGCATGGCTGCACAAAAAATCATATTAATTTAAGATTTTTTGGGTATCTCGTTCGATAGAACTAATATAGTTACACTGAGCTACAGAGTCCAGTTGCTGAGCATTAATCGTAATTTGTGTATAGTGGAGTAATGGCAGTAGAAGAAGGTATGGTCTGTAGCTCAGTTGGTTAGAGCGCTGCACCGGAATCGCAGGGCCGCAGTTCGATTCCTGCCAGAGGACCTATAGTTGCATTTTTCGCAACTGCTCCTGGTTAGATCTAACATACGTATATAAATTTTCGTTCGAATATTCCATTTACAAAACACCTTCACATATTAATTTAAACCGTTTTTCAGAGGAAGATTGAGTTTTGAATTTTGTCTCACCCAAAATTGCATCTCCTGCGTTCAGACAGCACTTTCGAGCAAAATTATAACACTTTTAAAACAGGTTTTTAATTGCGCGGTGGCCACGTATTGAATATAAATTGACGGAGAAGATAGAAAAAATGCAACCATAGCCGGAATTCTCTTGCCGGAATTGACAATTGGACCCTGTAGCTAGGGCCGCAGGTTCGATTCCTGCCAGAGGGCTTACGGTTGCATTTCTCGCAATTGCTGCTGGTTATAGGTCTAAAAATATGTATATAATTTTCGCTCGAAATCTTCATCCACAAAAAACCTTCAACATTCAGTTTTATCGAGAAAGATGGCCAAATATTTAGAATAAAAATGGATTAACTTACCTTCCTCTGGTACCGGCATAGCAGTATTATAATACGTCGTTGTATTAGGGCTTGAGGTAACAACAGGCTCTTGATATTCTTTCTTTACACATGTAGGATCAATACTATCCACAGCAAGCAAACAACATGCTTCAAGTTGTTTCAAGATGGCCGGGATCTCGTCATTCCAGATACATCCGATTGCAACCGGTTTCATCGGTTTGAACTGCCTCTTCAACTCAGCTTCCCACGTCTTCTGTTTCGCCAGATGTCTCTCCATTTTGTCTTCGGAATTAATCTTCAAAAAATTAGAAAGATTCTTTTACCATCTTTTTCATGATTAACCGATTGTACCTGTATAAAGTGTAAGTGCGCGCACATTCTTCATATACATACACAACCAAAATTGCTTCTGCAAGATATAACTAAAGAATAATAGTTTTAGGGTTGGGCACAGATTTAGATGAATGGTCAAGTATTTAGGGATTTACTTCGGTTGGGTAACGTCAGTGTGCTTGATAAACTCATGTAAGTTAAGATTGGTTGGTTCTCTCCTGTTTTTCTCCGGGTACTCCGGTTTTCCTCCCTCACTAAAAACTATAACTTTAGGCACTGACCATCACTAACACTCGGAGACCTTTGTAATTTGGGTTGTAAAACCTGTTAAGGCTTTCCGTCCACCTCAGAGTGGTAAACACAATAAACTAAAGTCTAAACTAAACTAAACTAAACTAAAGTCTACACGAAAATCTACACTAACGTCTACACTAACGTCTACACTAAAGTCTACACTAAAGTCTACACTAAAGTCTACACTAAAGTCTAAACTAAAGTCTACACTAAAGTCTACACTAAAGTCTATACACTAAAGTCTATACACTAAAGTCTACACTAAAGTCTACACTAAAGTCTACACTAAAGTCTACACTAAAGTCTACACTAAAGTCTACACTAAAGTCTACACTAAAGTCTACACTAAAGTCTACACTAAAGTCTACACTAAAGTCTACACTAAAGTCTACACTAAAGTCTACACTAAAGTCTACACTAAAGTCTACACTAAAGTCTACACTAAAGTCTAAACTATACATGTAAACTAAACAAAACTACATGTAAACTAAACTACATGTAAACTAAACTACATGTAAACTAAACTACATGTAAACTAAACTAAACTATTTAAGATGAATACACCATCAGAAACATATTACCTGTGAGGCCTTCTCACTGTCACCATCATGTTCCATGACATCCCCTTCATTATTTCCACCACATTCATCATCAGAAAGATAACCATGTGGCACAAGGAAACCATCTTGCTCTTCATCGTCTTCATTTGTACATCCTTCTTCTTCATCTTCACCCTGTAGTCAAATTTAGATCGCTATGAACCACCTTAAGTCACAGGGTAAACTGGAAACATACATTATTTCGGAAACATTGTTTCCTAGCCAGGTTTGCCAGGGGGGACTAACTGCTACTTTCAATTTTATTGAATGGCCTTATCTGTTCTGTTTGCAAGTTCAATAATATCATGCCATCAATAATATCATGCAAAATTGCCTCTATGTTTCTACAGGTCGCCACTTGTTTCCATCTACCAAACTGACGTTACGTCATTTTTTCAACTTTGAAGTAAAGTTAAAAACTTTGTAACTGACCCTAACCCTAAAACCTACCCTAACCCAAAACCTAACCCTAACCAAATTGATGAAGAAAAATCAAGAAAAACGAATATGAAAATCTTTGAAAATCGGGAAAATTGCGTAACGTCAGTTTGATAGATGGTAACAAGTGAAAACCGTTTCTACACAACCCGAAGAGATTAAAGTCCCGTATGTCGTTCAATAATCATGAATACCCAGTGAGCTCCATATATATATCTGGAGTAAGAACTTCTAATGTTCGGCCAATAGGCCAAGTGAAGCCAAAGATGGCGGCAATTGACGTCCAAACTCATGAAGGTCATAAACAGTTTTCATACCATTTTTCTAGCTAATTCCAGTTTATACTAACAGATCGCATCGCTAATCAAGTTATTAGTTCATAAAATCATGATGTTATTGTTTACATCGGAGTAAAAACACGAAATTTCGGCACACTCCTTGCCGGCTTGTGCAAACCGCGCGGTCGAAAACAATAGAAAGGGATTGGCACTGGACGTCAATTTCCGCCATCTTTGGCTTCACTTTTTGGACATAAGTTCTCACTCCAGATATATATATATAGAGCTCACTGTGAATACCTCGCTGTTAGATAAACTCTCCCCAGGCTCTTCTTCTTCCCACTCGTCATCACTGTCCACTTCATAATTCATGAGACTCTGTTCAATGAAAGGTTTCATGAAATTATTTTCCCGAAAAATTAAAATCACACATCTTCGAATTCTAGGAAATAACTTTTAAATTGTATGCACTAATATGCAGTTGCATCACACACGGCGGACGGCAGTAGCAGCACAGTGGCACTGACACCGAGTAAGCAATGTAGTTTGGTGGTTTGTCAGGACTCCAGCTCTGGAGTCTGCAGAGGTGGAAAAAGTTTTTTTCTTTCTGGGAACCTGGGTTTCAGACTCAAAATTAATAATTAATGAGGTTCAATGATCATTGATTGATTTTGACATTGAACTGATCGGAGTGTTGTTTCTTGATATTCAGTGGTGTTCAATTTGATATAGTGAATACAAAATGCATTACAATTACTAGTCTAAACTAGAGCATACTCTAGTTTTGTTATTACTCATCAGTTAATTATTAACTTTAGGAATTTCTGTGAAAAATTTTCTGCAAATGTTCAAATCCAAAAATATTTCTGGGAACTAGGTTCCCAGGATCCGATACTTTTTCCACCTCTGGGAGTCTGGTCGGTGACTAAACTGGAAACCATAGAACTGATAGAAGTTGACATACCTCATCTTTGTTGAAAGGTGTTCTTGGTCCAACATTGGAACTTTTCTTTCTCCAACTACCAAAATACGCTGGTCTGTAATTCTCATGAAACTGAAGTAGTTTGCCTTTCACTTTATTGACCTCGTTTTTAGTTGTTGTTTCTGTTGTTTTGGAGTCCGAGGGAAGATCGTCAATGATCATAATTTCATCTTCATCTTTTTCTGCTACATCACATGTCTTGGTTTGATTGTCTGCTAGTCTTATTTCACGAGCAAGTTCTCCCAAAGCAACGAGTTCTTCTTTCACCTGACGTAAACTTGTTGTTGCCTATATATATATATAAAACTATATTATGCGGAACACGAGTTTATAGTGTATTGCTTCACAATGTCTTGTTGCAGGGTGTTAGCAGAAGAAAAAACAATTCCGGCAATTTAATGAAATTAGGAAATTCAGTTAGGAGATATTTCCCGATTTTTAAGCAGAATTTAAACCGCCCAAGTTAAGCAACCTTATAATTATATTTTTATTTTTTGATAATAGTTATGTTATTTTTGGCAGATCTAAAATTGGGAAAGTGCAAGCTAAACGTAATTGGGAAAACGGCGTATAACGCCGAATTTTTTACTGTACCCCCTCCAATTTTCAAATAGACCCCCCTCCAATTTTCAAAAAAAAACCTGTGTTGTCAATTATTGCATGGGTATACAAAGACATCCCTTCTCAAATCTTTCCTTTACAAATACGAGGTGTTTGCAGGATAGTGCATGTATGTGCCAGGTACCGGTAGTTCATGTATCATGTCCTGTGTATGACCCGTGCCGATTCTCCTTCTGACGTATGTGATTTCACACAATACAGCAATAACTACACTTTTTTCCAGGCATAAGCCAATAGCCTTAATCTTGCCGGCAAATCCAGTAAATCACATAGGTCAAGAGGAGAATCTGCTGCGACACATCGGATCGTGTGAACTGGCCTTAAAGTTGACAGTTATCTGATGATAATTTGGCCTCAGGCACTCTACCAAAACACCACTGTCAGAGTCCAAACCTTGTTCTACAAAGAGTATATTATTTATCGCCTGAAGATCGCCCTGGGTAAAACTAAAAGTTAAGGCACTCGACATGTCATCTTTATATATTCATTATTCAATTACGCACACGATAGAAGTCCTGCGAACTACTCAAAACAAATTTGTGCCACACTAACTCTTTCCTTCTACAAATCTTTCACCCTATACCCTGCGAGGGTAACCTGTTATTATCGGTTATTACCTGTTCCACAACATGTTTAGACAATTGTTGTTTATTATCATCAGATAAAGGTTTCCTATATGGAGTACTTGCTAGCTTCATGAAAGGCTTCAGTTCGAATGGCTGGAATTTTGCTTCTTTTGGAACTTGTTCTTTTGGCTATAACATAAATGGTGGCTTTCAATATAAGCACTATCGTGCAGCAGATGATGGCCAACCAGTAATTATCAGAGCGAGAAAATGATACAATTCGTTATATTATATGTACAGGGTGTCCCCAAAAAAGTCCCCCTTTAGAAATCACTCTTGTATTTACAACTTCCCGTCGTCCAAATAATTTAACGCGACGTATAAGTTGTTACGACAAATACTCGTTGCTCTGCAGTCAGTTGAACCATTCTTACTTGAACTGACGGTAAGACGAATTTGTAATTTGACATTTTTGTGTTGCTGTTCGTTTTAGAAGCTATTTGAAATTCCCAGAGGTAGCCTATAACAACGCACGTTTAACAACAAGAGTGATTTCTATAGGGGGACTTTTTTGGGGACACCCTGCAGTCTTCTGGTATAGAGATCTGGTTTAATTTTCTTGCTCCAATCAGTCCAACAATTATGATTAAGTTGACCACAATATGCTGCCTCGTTAAGCTTGCTGACACCGTATGTAGTATACAGTATTTGTGAGATATAGATGAACAAGAACTTCACTATACAAGTAAAACTACACATACTTTTGGTGGAGTTGTAACTTCTTTCTTAATGAAAAAGCTTGCAAAACTGTTCTTCACTTTTTGCTTCTTTACCATCTGCACAAGAGTCAAGTATATGGTATTTGTTAGACTTTTCACTATACAATTATTTTCAAGTTAAAAGAACGAAATAATAACTAGAAATGAACACGAAAGACTTCTTACCTCGTCTTCTTCTCTCTTACGTTTCTCTTCATTCTTTAAACTATTCAATCAAAAGTAAGGTTATATTAAGGCTGGTTCACACGGATCAGATTCTCCTCTTGACGTATGTAATTTACTGGATTTGCTGACAAGAGTAAGGCCATTGGCTCATACCTGGCGAAAAGTGTAGTTGTTGCTGTATTGTGTGAAATCACATACGTCAGGAGGAGAATCGGATACGACAAATCGGATCGTGTAAAGGTACGTTCACACACAGCGATTTGTCGGGCCGATTTTAGGTTTTGCTGAATGTTAATGACGAATATTTTCAGTTGGTGATGTTGTCAGATGACGTTTGCCACGTATTTTTCAAACATCATTAACGTGCATCTGAAATCAGCCCGACAAATCGCTGTGTGAACGTACCTTAAACAGGCCTTTAGAAATTTCGTCTTACACACTTATTGCATGGTTGTTGCATGTACTTTTCAATATTGAAACTCTGTGATTGAATTCCTGATTATAATCTCGCGTGAAGAGTGTTTCCAGTTTGGCTATACCAAACACCGCACGTTGTAGTAATACTGGGTAAGTATCAAGATATTTCTGGCATCTCGTTCGATAGGACTAATAGTAGAAGGTGTTTTGTAGATGGAATATTCGAACGAAAATTTATATAGATTTCTTTTTGACCAAAGAATATGTTTAGTACTAAATAATAACGTGAGAAGAGTGTGTTTTCGAGTACACATACTTTTTCTCATCTTCTTTTTTCTTCCTCTCGTCATCTTTCTTTTTTCGTTCTTCTTCTTTCTTCTCAAATCTTTCTTTCTTTTCTTTTTCCTCTTGATCTTTCTTGTCAATCCTCTCTTTCTCTCGTTGTTTCTTTTGTTCAAGTTGTTCCAATCTCTCTTGTTCTTTCTTCTGTTTCGCTTCCATCCTTTCTTTCTGTTTCTCCTCCTTAAGACGTTCTTTTTCCTTCTTCTTGTCGACACGCTCCTGCTCTAGAGCTTCCTGAAAGTCAAGAAGAAATGTCAAAGCATATTGCCATCGAGCATTGACCAGGGTTCTCCACAGTTGTAAGGGGCGGACCATTAGAAAAGTGATGGGGGGTGGGTGGATATAAAACATATCTTTAAACGAAGAGGTGGTGAGGTGTACGAGGCTGTAGGTGGGTCCTCCCCCAGAAATTATTTTAATTCTTGAGCCTCTGTGGCTTGATTTCTTGCATTTTTTATAGTGACAGCTTTTTAATATATCCCATCTGACAAAAATTTTTCAGATTTTTCCCCTTTAATTTTTTTTGCTTTTTCCCGCCCCATCACTTTTCTAATGATCCGCCCCTAAGTGGGGCAGGTAAAAGTGTTGTCTGAACAGGTAAGCGTCCCGTAGCGCCAGAGGCTCGACAAACCTCCAGGGGCATGATCCCCCGGAAAATTTTGAAATCTGAAGTCTCTGAAATGCCATTGCCTGCATTTTGAGGGAATATTTAAGCTCTTATAGAATTCTAAAGATATAACAATAAAACGCCATATCAATTATAAAACACACCACTGTTTTACACAAAACTGTGTTTACAACAAAATGCATTTAAACAAACTCTAGGATTCTCCAGGCGGTAATCAGTAGTCGTGGAAACGATAAATTTTACCGGTTACCGCCTGATAAGAAGAACCCTGGCATTCTATTTCATTTTGCAAACATTTGGTATACAATCATTTGCATCTAAGAAGTAATAGATCAAACACGAGAAAACGCGATGATTCATCAGGATTTATAAAATAACATGTTTACTACACGAGCTGTGATTGGTCAATACCCGTGCAGGATGAGACAATCGTGCACGCAAAATTTTAGGTGCTTCGCGGGGTTTTTAAAACGTCCGTTGTTCTATGTCGTTATTTTATAAAATAATTACCAAATGGTTTTCCGTGCAGGATTGTGTGATCCTAACACTTGGGACGTTGCTCGACTTTCTGAAAGCTAAAAAATACTCGCCTATCGTCTCGCAACATCCCGCGTGTTAGGATCACGCAATCCTGCACGGAAATCCATTCGGTAATCCTTTAATCCAAACACCGATAAGTTTATTGAAAACCGAAGCCGATAATATTTCGACGATTCTATCTCAAAATCTTTGTCAAAGTCATTGTACCTTAATTCGTCCCCCGTGTCTTACAAGATGTTCACTTTCAAGTGTGGTTATATTTCTCGGAATTGTCTTTTGCAGATTCATTCTCAGAAATATACAGCATGAAAAATGTTTTCATATTAATTCTGACATTGCCGGCTTTTGCCGCAGAGAATAATTAAAGTTCGTTTTCTCGATATTCGAGATGGAATCTGCCAATAATACAAAATGACTTTTCTGAGATCTCTGAGAACGATTCTATAATAAAATTGAAACACTGCACCTCATTTCGTGCACTTCAATTGGATAAACTCACTTCTAATGCCGTTGGTTCGATAGCTCAACAGTAGCCATTTTCACATGTTAATAATGATTACCAAAAGAAATTTTTTACTATCATAATTTATAATAAATTTTCGATTTAATTACTTTTTCTTTTTGTCTTCTCAACGTCTCTTCTTCTCGTTTAAGTTTTTCTTCAACACTCAGTTTACGTCCAGGAGTTTTGCGTCTTGGCGTGGTCGTCTAAAATGAAAATGTTTTGGTAACTTCTTTAGGGGCAAGGGGCTTCACAATGCTGAAAAAATAGAGAATAGAGAATTTGTAGAATAGAGAATTTGGTAATAAGCGAGGTCAAACAATGTTATTCCAAACCAGAGCTTATTTCCTAAAGACGCTGTTAGACTACAGTATATGCGATTTATCCCACAACAATCCCTGGGAATTTGGTTGCGACACAAGTTAAAAGTAAAATTGAAACATGTACTCCTCAGGGCCTTGTACGACTGACAAAAAGCTTCCTCGTCTGTACTGGACTCAAGGAACGTTTGACGACAGACCAGATTGAACTTCTTACCTTTGCATCTGTGCTTGATGGAGTACCAGGACTTGGTGTCTCCCCATTTTCTGCCAACCCTGTACCATCTGGCGACGTCTTGGTGTTAACTGGCGTACACGGACTACCCACCACATCACCACTACTTTTTGATGGTGTTTTACTATCATCTTTAGATGGTGTTTTAGACTGTTCTACAGCAGTCTTAGAATCTGGTGTAACAGGTTTTAAAAACCTGAATAAAGTACCACTCTCTTTGGTAACTTTTGGTGAATTATTTGATACAGTGACAATTTCTTGGTACTTGCATCTACTCTACTACTTATTGCTTATTAGATTACCATTATTGTTGCTTATAAATTTAGTTTCCCACTTTTGTTTCACTCACAAGTCACCTGCAAGTGGTAATGGTGGATCAGCCTCACTTTCATGTTTGGTTTGATCTTCTGACGTGCTTTCAATTTCCACAAACATTACAAAATATTCTTATTTTTAACACAACATTGTACTGTTATTTTGCTTGTATTTTGCTAGTGGCTGGTTAGGTCGCTTGGTTTTTCTTGCTGGGTAGTGGGTTATCAGTTTGTATTTGAGTTTGCGGTTCATTATTCGGTGGTGGTAGACTGTTTAGAATCATCACTTAACGGAGTTTTAAAAGCCTTTTAAAAGTACCTCTCTTTGTCAACTTTTTTGGTAACCACTCTCTTTGGTACACAATTCTTACTACTGTTTGGTACACCATTCTTGCTACTGTTTAACAGACTATTGCTTAACACATTCACACAATTGTTGCACACATTTTTACACTTTTAGATTTAGTTTCCACACCATCATTATAACTGGTAATGGTGGATCAGCCTCACTTTCATGTTTGGTTGCTTCTCTTGCGTTGCTTTTTCCATTAAACAGCATCAAATTCTTATTTTTACAACACATATATATATTTTTGCATATTATTTGCTAGTGGCTGGTTTTCATTAGTGGTTTCTTGGTTGGGTAGTAAGGTATTGGGTTTGGTATTGGAGTTTTGGTTCATTAAAGGGTCGGTGGTTGCTTCGTTGCTGTCTTCAAGGATAATACATTCGATTGGTAATGCAGCTACAAAAATAGTGGACTCCAAGTCATACATGGAATGAAGGAGTTCCGATTTTTCAATGGGTGAGTTGATTCTGGCTATCCAAAAATGAACAACGGGAAGCAACCAGCCATAAGTAATATTTTGTGTGTTTGACAGGGTTTGAATCAGAGTGGTAAACTTAATTTGCAAATTTCCTTCAACTTTAACACGTGGAAACACTGCCTGCTACAACGAAATGGCAGCTAGCTCGTGTGACAGTGAAATGGCAGCCAGTTCATTGCAAATTTCACAAAGGGATTTCAAAAGCACTTCATTCGTATTTGTAGAAAGGAGAAATGGCAAACAAAAAATGACTCCCAGGGCTCGAAATAACGGCCGATCAACGATCAATGATCGGCAGGAAATTGTTTTTGATAGGCCGAGAAGCAAGGTTGCCGATCATCTTGATCGGAAAGAAATATATTTGACCATTGTCTCAAAGACACGCTTACCTGTACGGTTAAAAGACAAATAAAACACATTCAAAAACACGCGAAAAGCTCTTGTTTAGTTGATACGACAGGAAAGGGCCGAAAGGCAGCAATACTTTTCTCGCTAAAGTCATTTAATATAAAACAAATTTGCATGAAGTATTTTCGTCTCTTCAACAGTCTGCAATCCGAACCGCTGACCGAAAATGCTCCTGATCGGCCAGATTTTTATTTGATCGGCAAAAAGTCACGATTGCCGATCACCATGATCGGGAACGTTGGAGACGTTATTTCGAGCCCTGGACTCCACTTGCAAAGTATCAAATTTTCAATTCACAAATATTAAAACATATTAACTTGAAATTGCCACCCACTGATGTAACACACACACACCCTATTGAAGCTTATGATCCGCTTTATCTTTTTGTTTATTCGCAAAATCTATTTTTGTTCTTCATCTCGAAATTTGACCACAGACGCCTATATTTGAAATGCAGCCTGCTTTTACAATTATTATTGAAAAGATTGCATAATACGGCAACAAATTCTGTGATGGACTATTGGTGGGTCATGAAGACCAGCCTCAGTTCATTTAGTGTTGACATTTTTTAAAGCACATAAGTTAAAGAAAATCTCCCTCCTTTATTTATTTACTACCAAATAAGAAACTGGTGTTTATAAAGGAAGAATTAACACTATTTTCTCATTCTGATATAATCTGCTGGTTGACCACCATACATCTGATGCACGATTGCCACCATAAAATTTTAATTGGTTAAAATGTTTTTATAATTTCTAATCCTTTAAAATCCTACTTTCCAAACCTTGTTTAAGTCTTTTACACGGTGGGCTGGCACAAGGATCTCTCTTCTCACTAATACACCCATCTAGAGCAAGAGACAAGCTTTATGTCACATACGCGCAAATATAAACAACAGTCTGATTTTACAGTATGGTAAAAATACTGAACAAATTATTTACCTGACTGATATGAGCTTGAGGACATTGTTGCGCCTAGCATTTCTGGCTAACAAAACCAGGGAGTAAAGCAGTAATATTAAAGCGTCCAGCAAGCAAGAAGATGAGTTAAAGGTGCTTTATATTTGGTTAAAATACCGTTCTACATGTAAACATTTTTGGACCTTTTTTGGACCACCATCTTTGAACAAAATTGGCGGGAATTTGTTTAAAATGCAAAAGAATGCTTCCACTTCGCTGCGGTAGATTATCCGCAGTGAACTGATTCTCCGTAGTTTCAACCCTTTCCTCCCGCCAAAAATTTCATGCGAAATTTCTCCCTAAAATCTATTATATTTTTTTTAAAAGAAAAACGTAATATTCACAAAATAGGGTGAATACAGGCAAAAATAAGCCAAAAATGTTTGGCGTTTGTATGTCTGTAACCGCTATAAAATATCCTTCGAATGAAAAATAATTGGAAAAGTGGTGGAGGTGCACTTTGTCGGAAGTTGTCGGACGATCTTCGTTTTATTAGAATCCAGTCTCTTTAGTCATTTTCTTTCGCGATTTGAACTTCCAAGATGGCGGATTAAAAAGAGTGCGTTTTGTACAAAAGTTTGAAGAACAAAGAAAACAATGAATGCTCCAGCAACTTTTGAGACATTTTTACTTCTTGATGGAGAGAAAAAGTAAGCATTGTTCTTAATTACAAACAGACCGTATACATTTAGTTATTCATATCTAAAAACTTATAAAAAAGTACTATAATTTTTTTATTAGAATTACTATCACAAAAGACACTAAAGTTCCAAATGCTGCTCACTTTACAGTAAACAAAGAAGACCATACTCTCGGCAATCTACTTCGTGCGTATGTATCTTGAAACTTTAATAGCCTTTGCACTTTTGATTAACATTCCTATTAAGCCTAATGATTTAATACAACAGCCTATTTGGGTGCTGAGTGTTATGCAAAAGGTCCATATCAAATAGAATAATATGTATATATGTACAAAATATAATTTTAGCCAACTGTTGAAGGATCCTCAAGTGTTATTTGCGGGATATAAAGTACCACATCCCCTTGAATTCAAGTTTATCCTTCGTGTGCAGACAACCTCAGATTCAAGTCCACAGGAAGCGTTCACAAATGCAATCACAGATCTGATCAGTGAAATCTCTTTATTGGAAGAAAGATTTAAGGTAGTGTATTATGGACAGTCTTCCATGATTATAAAGTTTGGTGAATTTATGGGGTGGTTCATTAGTCCAGTTTCTATCAGGGGATCCATAATCCACACTCATTTGGTTCACGGTGTGCCACACCACCACCACTGTAAATTATCTCAAAATACCTTTATTCATAAACACGAAAACTTTCAGTATGCATTAGGCATAAAAATCATTTTGTTTCTGGTCAATGTGTGTACGTCATTTCTAACTGTGCACATCAATGTACTTTTTTGCAATAATCAAGCAATAATTTTTTCAAAAATAGTTCTCATTTTATTCTATTTAGAACTGCAAATTTGGTGACTCTTTAATATTGAAAGCATATAAAATCACTACAACATAGTGAGGGATAAACCTTCTCAAAAAAGACAAGAAAGGGGGGGGGATGAAAGTTTTTATGTAATAATGGGGGGTTACAGAAAAGGGGTGAGTTGATTTAAAAAAGGGGGGGATGAGCAAAAAAAGCTGTCATAAAAATTGTAGAACAAGCGTTTTTTCAAAAGTTCAGAAAATGAAGACGAGTCCCTAAAAATAGATGTTGAGTTTGTGTTGATTATTTTGTTGATGGAAGTTTCTTTGGATATTACACAACCTTAATATTAATTCTGCACCATTTGCAGGTGTCAACCTGTCAAATTTTGCTCTCTGAAAAAAGTTGTTGTAAATGGGGGGGTGATGAAAAGTTTTAAAAAAGGGGGGACATTGGTAAAAGGGGGATATTTAAAAAGGGGGGATAAAACACCCCTTTCCAAACTATGACACTTCATAAAAACTAGCTTACTCACCCATTGTATGAAATGCCTTGTCTTTTTTAAGTTAAATTGAACCTAAGCTGTGCTTTATTCCAGTTGGCTCAGCTGATGAGTACCATAAGAAGTAGAAGCTGCTGGTTGCATTTGAATGTGGTCAACTAGCTTACTCATCAGAATATTATACAGTTTTTCTAATATACATTAATATTACCTTTTATTTAAGTATTTATATTTTATTGCAGGCAGCAATTAAAGAAAAGAAAGAAGGCATAGACTAAGAATGTCTGGAAGAGGATTTCTTTGATACAGAACTACATTCATACAGATCTAAGATTCATTATTTTATAAGAACTGAACAGCTGTTCAATATCTACAGCCACAACCAACACTGAATTCAGATTAAACAAAAAGAACAAGGATGTAGCAAGTCACTAAATAATGATAATCAGTTTAGCTATGAAAATAGAACATCAAACTTTTGTAAAAATTTCAGTAGAAGTATAAAATGGTTTTTATTCATTGTGTTAAATGGCGTAGTCATGCATGCCTCTAAATTCAGGGGCATATGAAGATTGTTAAACTTAGGAGGCCCAACTCCCACGAGGCGCAGCGAGAAAATTTGGAGAAAATCATCGGAAATGGCATTTTCAGGGTCTTCCCTACCTCTTTCGTTAGGCCCTTTCATTAATATATATACGATTTCAAATACTTCTAGTTTCGAATTCAAATATTTCCCTGCAATTTTCTTTGAATGCAGTTATTTTTGGGGGGGCCTGAAAGCTATTCTGCCCCCCACCCTTATAAAATCTTGGGGGCCGCAGCCTCCCTGCTTCCTACGTCGCTGTCTAAATTTTACTTCTGGCTGCAGGGTGCCAACAGGCAGTTGGAAACTCTCCCCACACACCCCTTACCAGGGTCCCCAAAATTGACAGTGCAAAAATTGAAGAGTGGATTTATCCCAAGTTGAGAGCTCCCTCTAATTGGGGTTATTGCAGTCTCCTTTTCAAGTTTCAGGATGCAATGCCAAACCTCCTCAAGCATCCCCACATGTGTTCAGTATGACTTTACAAACTCCCCCTAACCTCAACTCTGGCTAAACTAACCAATTAGAAAAAAGAAGGGAATGCATGTGGTGTTTCAATGGGCATGTTTCCACCACAACCACTCTATTCAATCGGCCCACATGTTGAAATTTTCAGCCACCTAACAATCACCTTAGCATGAAATATGTGTTTGCAAATTGACATTTTGTGGTACTCCACAACACTGTACATAACAGTACAAAAACAAAAACTTTAACATTGCAATACATTTTTAAAAATTTAATTCTTAACAACATAAAGATGATGACATTGGCATCAATCTAACTGGGTACATAGATATTTGAAAGATATTTGAAAATAAAAGATCATAAAAGAACAACTATTTTATCTTTTCTACAATGATTACTTTACAGTTCCCTACAGGAGGTTCGTTGGGAACCCCTGGCAATTCGACATTTAGTTAACAGTCATTGGAATAAATCTACATTTCATCCAATTCTTGTAGTGTTTGGTCGAGTTCGGCTTTCGCCGTCTCGTATTCCTTCTTTGCCTCCTCCAGGGTACCTGGGAAAAGAAATAGATTAAAGCATGGACTATGGAACATATGTATACCAATGTAATGACTCTGCCAACTCATTTCACTCTACAAATGGTCCAAATAAGGGATGGCCCTTACTGGACCTCTACAAAGAACTGTTTACAACTGATAGAGTTATCCTGTATATACACAATTTGTTTAGTTTAGCTTGTAGTTTGAGTGCAATTTAGTAAAGTGAAAAAATAAATGCAAAGAATCAACAACCCCCTTGGATTGATAGAATTCCTGTTTATTCCCAGGGGGTGGAAGAAAGCCATTACCTTCAAGTTCATCTGTTTCTCCTTCTAATTCTTTCACTCGCTTTTCAGCAACTTCTGCTCTTTCTGTCGCCTAAGAGAAAATGCGAGTTGAGCGTTGATATCCTGTTACATCTAGCAATGTACTCATAAATAGAAGTTCTTATAATGTTATTGCATAATATTAACACTCGGAAACTAGTATCTTACCATTGCATATTCTTGTTCTAATTGTCTAATTTTCTCTTCATACCCTCCCTCTCGTTCGACAGCCTAAAATATGGAAATATTAAAGGCAGTCTGTCAGTTGGCTTGCAACATTGTAACGAGTCAATTAGGTCATTGACTCTTTGGTAGTCAGTTATCTACTGTATAATAATCGGCTTACCTGGTCTTCGCTAATCTGTAAACTTCTTAGGTTGTTTCCTACTAAGTTCACTTCCTCCTCTAAAGCCTTTGAACGACTAAAAGGAAATTTATAGACTCTGTTATGTTTGACCCTTCTTTAAATGTCACAGAATACTATACTCCGTGCTGGGGTGGTTTTGGTCAGAACTATCTGAAAAAAATTAATAAAACTTTGAGGTTTCAAGCGATGTCTTCTCATCTCGAAGTTAACTCAAAATATTGAAGTTTTCTTAATGTTTTTCAGGTAGTTCCGAACAAAACAAGTGTTTATTGTAGAATACCCTTACACTGGACAACCATGTTTATATGTATGAACACAAAACAACCTAATAATGGATAAATCTAATTCAATGAAATTGAAATTACATTTCAGCCTCTTGTGCCTGTTCCTCTTTCTCATCAAGTTCTTGTTCCAATTGGTTGATTCTCTCTGCAATCTAGAAAAAAATGCATACATTATTAACTGTCTTTCAGTTGGGGGTTGGGATATAGAATAGGTTTTGTAGGACAGTGCAGGATAGCCTTTATTTAGGTGAAAAGAAACAGGATGTAAGGACAAAATTAACAGGATTTAGAGAACCAGTCACCCCTTAAGAGGGGAGAACAAATTACGAAACACCAAATGTGTTCTAACCTCTTCATATTTTTTCTGTGACTCTTCTGCAAGATCTTGGTCTCTCTTTAATTGATCTTGGAGTTGTGACAACTAGAAATAAATACAGAATATATTATTTAATTGAACTTAACAATCAAATATCAATTTTACATTTTCCAACAAATTTCCAGGTGTTAAAACAGCAGCAGGCACTAAGAGTCCCCCTTCTCTCCCTTCCCAAAGACTGTACTTTCTAATCTAGTCTTACCAATTGTCTCATACGAAGCACATACCCTTTCATCATCAGATTGACCACGAGTCTCCAATACTTTCCTTGCCCTAAATATACCATAAAATTATGTTGTTATAACCCACTGTAATAACAATAAATGTAGTTTGAGCATCAACATTCGTACTTTAATTTTAAACATTTTCTTACTATATGCATGCCTCTGAATTGGCAAAAAATCAGGTCAAAAGCAGGTCTACAACAGCGTGGCAAAGCTCTCAATAAAATGTGCCTGTAGTAATATTGCCAACATTTACATTTAGAAAACAGAACATCACAGAAGAATATTGCTCCATCTGCTTTTTTCTTTTACTCTAAATTCACATCAGAAAAGTGTGATTGCAGGTGTCGGCTATTTTTTGCCATCCTGACATGACAATAGGTCGGACGATGAGTATTTTGTTGATGTTTAGTAGTATTAAAAAATGTACACATTTTGAAAACTTTCTGATTTTACTTTTGCTGGAAACAGAATTTCACTGATACATGGAAAGATATTAGACTACTTATAACCAACAGGTAGGCTCCACTAAGCACAATCGTGCAGCAGATGGTGGTCAACCAGTAGTTACCAGAGCGATAAAATTCATTACACACTACACAGCATGTATTGTAGCCTTTTATTTGATGTGGAATAAAAGATAAAATTCAAAATAGACAGATTTTACTTATTTTACTTCCTTCAATAAATGTCAACACATTGGAATTTTTCACCATCTGCTGTCTGGTAACACTACTGGAACCAACCAATCGCAGTATAGCTTCTACATATTAAGGGTCTTGTGTTACATTACAGTATTTTGTTTGTACAAATCCCTTTTTAACCCTCCAATACAACAAAATATAAACTATTACCACATTTATGATTGTTGATGCACAAAAGAAACAGTGAAGCACAAAGATAATTGCTTCATGCAGATTTAGCATTGTCAATCATCACATTTGACCACATGTAACATTTCAGTCACATAAAAGGACATATGTCCTTAACTCTGTTAACACAAAACAGTGCTTACACAAACATCTGAAGAAAACCTATCACAAAGTGGCTTATTTAACACTTTCCTGCAAACAGAAGCATCTTGGGGGAATGCCATTTGGACAATTGTTTACACTTCAAAAGCCACACCCCCACAGTGTATTTGGTATGAACACAAACACAACATTTTGTTTCACAACAAAAACATGCAATGGTTCTTAGCTGTTTTTGATTCTGGCATACTGCAACACCAAAAATGCAGCAGAAATCGGGCAAAGTAAATAAGTCCTTCAAATGGTTAGCATTGTTTACAGATGAACAAATTCTTTGGTAATTAAGCAACAGATAATGCAGAATATGTAATGCACACTTTGAAAACGGGACAGCACGAATTGAAAATTATTGATGGCAAACACGAAACACGCGTTAAACGTTTGTAGTTCGCATTTTGTATGTCCACATTGCAACAAACATTTATTAGAACATTTTTCTAGACGTTCCAAAATGAAAATTTGATACTTTTGACACCGCCATAATCACAGGGGAACTGTCATTCCAAAATACATACTATATTATTTAAATACCAATGTGTCTGTTCGCCAATATACCCAAAACAAAGTTGTTAACAAGGCTATAAACCATAGCCACTCCTAAACAGTGATCATGCTAGGGTAAATATGTATTAACGACTCTAAATTTGACAAGAAATAGCCAGAATTATTTAACCTTCCTACACCTCACCCAACCCAGACTATTTATAAACAATACTATAGGATCACCGGCGATTTGTCAGGCAAATATCTGACAAATGTTGTACTTTTATACTATATTCATGCCTTATAGAAAATGATATGTTAAATTTAGATGTGTATAATAAAATTAGTAGTGTGGAATTATGGAGTAAAACTTTTTGGAATGTTTGTGCGTCAAGTAGCCCTTGTCGACTGCTGTCCTTACCGTTCGCTCTCATCTGCCGTCGTTTCTGCTAGGTACAACTTCGAGTTAACCTCGGCTAAAGTCGATTCAGCAGAATCTAATTCTTCTTCTAGCTCTTCGAGTTGTTTGGTTAGTTGCTCGACTTCTGCTTCGGCCTAAATAGTCAAGCGTAACTGAAGTCAGACATGGCATTTCCGAACATTAATTACTCCACATTTGGGCGAAAAATTTCATGCAAATTCCACGGCAAAAATGCACTCAAAATCACTTAAAATACTAGATATATAATACATAGTAACCATTCATCTCTATTTCACAAGTATTTGGGGTTTTAAATACAGACAAATATCAAAATTACACGACAGAATTTTCAAGCTTACATCATCTGCCCGTGTGTTGGCTTCTTCCAGTTCTCTTTCTGCTTTCGAAGCTTTCTCTTCTGCTTCTTCAAGCGTTTGCTTGAGGTTGTTCATCTTTTTCTTTACGGCTTCCATTTTGAAAATTTGTTGTTTAAAACACGGGAAAAGACTAGAAGATGTCAGTAAAGCGACAGACTATTTGCAAAGATAGTTCACTAGAGAACGGCAGCCGAAGAGTGAAATATGCAAAAAGCGTCGGCCCTTCGAAATAGACGTCGTTCACTTCCGGTTAACTCCCCCAAAAAATGGCTTCGGTGAGCTCTCAGCCAATCACAAATCATTCCAAATATGGTGAAGGAATTCCGCGTGAAATCGACAATGCACATTTCACGCGAATCCCGAATTTTTTAACAACTTTTTCACAAACAATTAAATTAGGGAAATGCGTCGTAATTCGTAAAATGCGTGGTTTTTGCGATATAAACATAAAATTTCTTGTATTATACAATATATTCTCTTGTGAACTTCATGTAAACCACTTATTCGTTAGGACATAGACGTAAAATTACTACCCTAGTATATAAATGTGATGACAAAAATAATTTGATCTCAAATCGGCTACCAAATTAGTACAAGTGCACTATGCGAGAGTTACAAACAAAGTAATAGGGGGGTGGGGTCAAAGACGCCACAAAAAGTTTAGGGTGGCGGGGGCAGTTCCTCCGTAGAAGGGTACTTAATACACCAAATTTATTAATTAATTTAGAAATTTAAAAGTTCTCGATGGAAAAGGGAAATGACCTGGGTACGAGGTTGTTTCCGGCTATAAACACGTGGAAGGTTGCTGGGTACACCCTATTTTCTGCTTTCTAAAGCACTGTATCTTTAAAAGAAGGGAACTTGCTTCCTGTGCTCATGTGCTGCACCCCTCTGGGACAACTGCATGTCCCTCTACCCCATCGTTATTTCGCGTAAATACCGCGGTTCACAAGTTTGAAATATTGCGCCTATTCCCTGAAAATGGAGTACTGTTTCTGTTTCGTTTGATAATGGGTAAATGGGCAACACCATGGTTAGATAAGTACACACGTAAAAACGCACAAGTTGTAACAATCTCGCAACAGACGACTTGTACCAATGCTGTTTGAACAACTTGTTGTCAGCATGTGTTTGCACTGCTTGGTCCCTGCAGATTGTTGACAACTTGCTACAACTACAAGGTTGTCGACTCAACAGACTTGTTAAAAGTTGCTCCAACATTTGATAAAATGACAACATTGTTACAACTTGTTGAACAAGCTTGCTAGAAGCTTGTTGCGAACACATCTTGTTGACAAGATGTGAGATTTTTACGCCTTGAAAAATTGAGCTTATATATTGTTTAGATAGATGGATAGCACCATGGTGAGATAACGTAAAATAGTAAAGTAAGGCGTATTGGAACGCATTGCCTGTTAATAAGTTAATACATTGAATATTTCTAGACGACTGCTCCCCCCCCCCGAATATTTTATGCCTAAACGCGCATGCTCGCAAGTTTGTTTTGTTTCGAAAGATAAACACGTTTCTATGTTACAAATTGACAGAAGGAGTTATAAATATTAATTTTCTCAAATTTATTACCTCAAACGGGACGTCCTGTCTAAAGTGCAACTTTAAAGTGAGATTGTAGACTGTAATTTTATAAATTTAGCTGTATTTTTTTGTTTTTTATCGGCATGAAGCCTTATAAATGGAGTGGTTGAGTGAAACTAGCGATCTTTTTGACGTTTTGGCTGCGAGCGTAGAAGATTCTTAAGTTATGTTTGTTAGAATGTCACCGTAGTGCTGAAGGAATTTAGTACAAAATCGGCTTTACTATGACAAATTTGAATGTACTAAGAGGATATATGTTTCCAATCTTAATTGTGGAGTAATTTCGAGTGAATTTTTACCAAAGTTTTAATCAAAATGATGGCAACACGAAAGCCGAAGATTTCGCCGTCAAAACATTCCCAAAAGGAGCCGAAAACCTCGTCTTCTGAGGAGATTGAACTTAAAGACCAAGGTAGAATGTTTGTTGGAGATTTATATAGAAATTTATACTATATATAGCATGTGCACAATGTTATATAAGTTATGTAGCATTTGGAATGTACATGTAATGTATAAATTGTAACATTTAAGGGAACGAGGGAAAATCTAGCGCAATCAAAGCATTAATTAATTAGTTCTTGTTCAAGAGTCCAATATCTAGTAGCCATTGGCCTAGATGACTTGCCTGTCCAGGGGGATGTTGGGGGTCCAGATCCCCAAGACTACTTTTGTACTTCTGAGAAAGAACCTAATAGTCATAGACCCCCCTCCCCACAGTAAATTTACGCTGGCGTCGCTGCTGTGCCTGCCCCGTGCAACAGAAAGACAAATTATCTTTGGTGTCCATATTAGAGTAGCCTGTACATGTGCACAGACGTTACTCTCGATCGCACGAGAGAACATCTGTGATTCGGGTGAAATACCTTGTGCTGGTCACATGGATTTTCCACGGATTTGTGGAAAGACATCTGATTGGACAGTCTTTCGATTGGACAGCACTTCGTCAAGTGCTTAGGGATGGATTTACTTGTGGGCACCTCCTAGTCTTGACAAAGGGGGGTACCAATTTTCCTACCCACTGCTGGATAATGCCATCCTAGCTTTCTCAGTGATGCACCTTACCTTGGTCGAAGGTCGTGCCACACTCCATGACCAGTTAAGAAATATATCTAGCAGATCTTTTATAGTCCAGCCCACAATACATAATCTTGATTCTTAGCATGGACAGACACAGAGAGTCAGTCTGGCAGTGATCAACCAAAAGGGAGCATTATTTCTGTGAGAGAGGCAGAAAGCAGTATCGACAACACAGAATTTGGAGGGTCGCCTGAACCCCCGACCACATCCGACATGAATTCCACACATGAGACTTTCATCAGCGAAAGCACGAGGAATGGTTTTTCCCAGGATGGGGACGCCGAGTCTGAAGCAACATCAGAAAATCAGAAGAAGTCAAAAATAAAGAGGAATACAATAAGTCCTGTTGACGAGGAAATCAGTGAAAGTGGTAGAGGAACCCCTGACAGTTTACCACCTAAAGGTACAGTTGGAAGTATATCAGTCATAAGTGGCATGGTGGGGTAGGGGTATTCTAAATTAAGTTTGTTATGAGAAAATAAATATTCTGGTACTGCTTTTGTTATTGAAGCTATATGTATTCCATTCATTCCTTCGATTACTTTAGTTTTCTACAATAAATATCCATATCCTGAAAGTTCGTATTTTTTTCAACTGCACAAAATTTTTTTTAGAGTTGCACAAATTGATTTAGAACTGCACATTTTGTGTAGAACTGCACGTTAAAAAAACCCTAATTCAAACTTCATTTGTCTGATTATTGTTTGGCCTCAGTTTGCTATAAATACCTCAAGTCTTAATACTCTTGTAGTAACACTGGAACAATAAAATATAGTCAATACTGGACTTCTAGGACTAGGGAGAACAGTTTAGACACAACTAATAGACCAGTGTCCAAAAGTCGTATCTTTTCATGACACCAACGTGTTTAATATGTCCATTACCAGGTGCTTGGGAAGACACTCCTTTGTCAAGACCATCATCAGCACCGGTCCAAGAAGGAGAGCGTGATAGTGCAAAAGGAAAATTCAAACGACGTGTGACGGTTGGTCCTACACAAGAAATCGCTCAACGACCTTGGAGTCCATCCTCTATCATGTATGCGTGCATTTCCTTGTTCATGGAATAGGTTTAGATCCACACGAGTTTAGTTCTAACACTAACTATCGCACAACAGACCTCCCCTTGAAACGTCGCAATTTTTAAGGCTAAGTTACACGAACCAAATTTTCCTGCAACTTAAGGTTTCCATATTATCGTAACCGTGTTGTAAACGTGTCGTAACTGTCGTGGAGATAGGCTTGCAGTCTATCTCCACGACACGTTTACGACACGGTTACGACCATATGGAAACCAGCCTTTAACTAGCAACGGCGTTGCATCGCAAGTTGCATGCAATATTGCCTCGTGTAATACCCCTACAGACGTAAGAATCTCACACCTTGTCAACAAGATGTGTTCGCAACAGACTTGTAGCAAGCTTGTCATCAAGTTGTAACAATGTTGTCATTTTATCAAGTTGCTACAAGGTTGTCGTGACTCACAACTTGTTAACAAGTTGTTGAATTGCAGGACGATAACAAGTTGTTGGAACAACTTGTAACAAGTCTGTTGAGTCAACAAACTTGTAGCAAGTTGTCAACAAGCCGTTGACAACTTGTCAACAAGCTGGGAACAAGCAGTGCGAACACATCCTGATAACAAGTTGTTGAAACACCCTCACAGCAACTTGCCTTGTAATCTTTTGGAAAATCAACTAATTGTGAAAAAGCCTGTGATCAGGGAAAATTCTTTCGCAAATCAAAACGAAAAATATAATCGCATTGCAGGTCGCAAAACAAATTGCTCTCGTCTGACGTGTCACTGCGACCAACAAGATCTTTTTTCAGAAAGAAATTCACGGCATTGCAAATTGGAAACACTTGACCTTTAAGGATCTTTCCATTTTTACAGGCTGACGAGAACCAATGCCCAACGGTTTTATATCTTAGACTACCTTAATTCACACCAAACCGAACCAATTCGAAACCGCAAACGCAAATTTGTCCGGTCCATTTGTGCACAAGGGAACGCGCACGAATGGTTGTGTACGAATCTGTACGGTTTCACACGTCCGCGGTGTAAACGCGAAAAGCAAATTTGAGCACAGTTCTGAATTCATTCGGTCCATTCTTAATTTTATGATGTTTATATTTTTTTTGCGTTTTGTTCAGTAACAAAGGGTACATTGATGATAACAAGCCAGAGTCAGACATCGACGGTAAATCAGATAGCACGTCTGGAAGTCGCATTTCGCTGTTGAAGAATCCATTTGCTAAAAGCACCACTGTGAAACCATTTATACCTGAAGCAGAGGTACATTTTAACCAAAATTTGAATTATAACTTTTTATTTCACACCATAGTTTTCTTTACTCTTTGTCCTATAATTCATATATATTTAAATAGTGCAGTTAATAATATACTGTATGCAAATTTTTGCATGACCATCAATGAAATGTGTTTCAACTGTCAATTTACCAGAACGAAGTTGCTGCGAACATTGAACCAGGGATACTCGCTACTGCTAATGGGGACAATCATGGTAAGCAATCAATTAAGAAAAACTGATAGGTTCCATATAGGTTTTGAAACCGAATTTGTGTGGCAAAAAGATCGACAGACGACGTCGCTAGGTTAAGTCTAGTTTCCATGTAATCGGTCACATCAAGGTGGCCGATGTAATAGAATGCCGATATACCTCTGCAATCATTAAAGACTGATTTACACAGAGCACACAAACGACAAGATAGTTACAAACCTATTTCACATCGTTGAACATGACTTTGCCACGACAGTTCCCAGGGCTCGAAATAACGAACGGACATGCGGCGTTACAATACATGATGCTTAATTATTAGACAAGTTACTCACTCAAATCCTTTGCCACAAAAAAACAACAACTCAATCTGATGAAATTGAATTTTCTTTTAAAGCGCACGAATTGTTATTTGACCGGACAAAAAGACCGGCATTCAAGGGTTTTGTCCGGTCAATACTCAATTCTGACCGGGCAATGTCCGTTAACCGGCCGTTATTTCGAGCCCTTGTTCCAAATGGAAACCAGGGTTTAGGCACATGCAAAATGTAATATGTCATCCGGTATATTGATTGAGTAATAGGTCACACAGTGTTGTTGGTCACACAGTGGTGTGTTGGTATATCGTTCACCTCTGTGACGGGGTTCGATTCTTGCATTCGTCCCAGTCACATGTGAGAAGCGTATGTCCAGTCTACACCGTAGGTTTAAGTGGAGGTAAGTAAGTGAGGGTGTGCTAATCATCATTACTTGCGGCCAGGGCATATTTTAAGGATTTCTAAGTGGGGGGCCATTTGTGAAAAAGGGCCCTTAATCTGAGTGCTGAAGGCGCGAGCCCTGTAGGGGTCCGGGGGATTTTTTTCCCAGGAAAATTTTGAAATCTGGAACTCTGAAATTGCCAAGCCAATAGTATTTAAATGTATTAACTAAAACTTTAAAAATGACTAACTATATAAGCCATAAAAACAATATTTCGTTAAACACAGACAAATCATTTACTCTGTAAACGACCCAATTTTTAAAGGGCCCAGGGAGTGGGGGGCCAATTTTGTGTGAGTGGGGGGCCATCAAGAGGGCCTGGGGGGCCAAGTGGCCCCCCAGTATATTAGTTAAAATATGCCTTGCTTGCGGCTGAGAGCTGAGTTGAATTACGAAGGACTCAGCTCGACATGATCGAGTCGAAACCTTACTATAAGGGTGCCTCTGGCTGCCACCGTATGACTCATGTCTGGTCAAGGAGCACATGCAGCTACGATGGAAGGGTTAGTTTGAGATTTATCCCATCCCACCCGGACAACATTCCCTGTGGGAGGAAACCGGAGTACCCGGAGAAAACCCACCACTTTCGGTAGAGCGTTAACTGACTCTTCACATAAGTGTCATGAGTCCACAGCGAGAATCGAACCCACGATCTCAGTGGTGAAAGACGCTTGCCCTGACGACTGCGCCACGGAAACCTCTGGTATTTTGGTCCCTGCGTGGGTACTCTGGTTTACTCCTGGTCTGCGTATCGCTAACTTAAACAATTGAACCACTTTTGTACCAGATGAAAGAACACTCTCTTCTGGTTCAAGTGGAGTGCTGGCCTTACCGGCCTCGTCAGGAGAACAGCATGCGTATATACCGTTGGGATACGCCAAGGATTGCTTGCAAAAGGTATTCATTTTATTATGATCGTTTGCAACTTCATGCCCTAGATTATTTATCTCTCTATAGCAATATACGTCTGAAATTTGAACTCCCGTGCAATTCTTTTTCTCGTTTGACTGAGCTATGAGAGTTGACTAAATTCTCATGTTAAAGTCCCGTACAGACGAGCAAGTTTTCCTTGACAAGTTTTCCTTGTCAACTCTCATGCAACTCTTGTTCTCGTTTAACGGAGACTGGCGGGAGACATGAGAGTTGATGAAATTCTCGTACAAACTCTCGCGTACAACTCGGTTGACCGGGAAGCTCACCTAAGTGGCATGAATTATTTCTGTGTTCGAATTCATATGACTGTTTTTATCCCATCTAATATCCCGCCTCGACGTAAGCATAGTGCCTTCGAGATAATTTTTGATGTGATTGAACAAGTGAGTGCATGCATGAGAGTTGGCGGTCAAACGCGAGCGAGAGTTGCAACTCTCATTGACTCTCATCAACTCTCATCCTCGTTCGACCATGCAGGGCTTTACGGATAACTAAGCGTGCCATTTCAAATCTTTACTAGGTTATGGACGACATGAAAAGAATGAAAGGTTTACATGTAAAGATCGTGGGACAAATTCAAGACCAGTACAAGTTAGTAGAAGAAGACAGTCAAGGACAATTTAATCAATTCGTCATCTCAATCCGTGATCAATATCAGTCAAAAATCTCGACATTTCGTCAAGTTATCGAAATACATCGAGCTGATTTGGAAAGCAAAGAAAATTTCTGGAAAAATAGTTACGAGGTGGGTTAATGACACCAAAATTATTCAGCGGATCAGTTGGGAATACCTGGGGAAGTATTGGAGAGACGTGCAAATTCGGTTGCCAAACTATCCTGTCCTTTCGTTGCTGCAAATCTCAGTTTCTGTAATTTCAACTCTCGTCTTTTCATTAAATTTGAGATCGCAAAAACAAAAGGACAGGAAGTCAATGCAAATTACTCAAATTTTAATGCCTAACACTCAGGCTTTTATGGTTGCAAAAGATCATTGTGAAAGCTTACTAGCTACTCCGGTAGCGTTTATTCATTCAAATCACTCAAGGCTGTTAGAATTTATAGACTTTGCCTATCCTAGTAAGTTAGCAAGTGATACGGTTGGTTTGTTTGTTTGTTTAGAGTTTAAGAGAGAAAAATAAAACACTACTTCAAGAAAAAAGACAACTTCTGTTGAAGAACAAGGAAGAGTTTTCAAGATTGGAATCTGAAAAGGTGTGACAAACTAGAATGGGTTCCTTGACAGAAATTTTGAAGTTAGGAGTTAGGATCCTGCCCGGGCAAAATATTTTTGTTGATACCAGTAATGTCCAAATAAGTATGTAAAAGATCGGTGAAATTAATGTGTTATTTTTACCATAGATTGTTATCATCAAGAACCTCACTAACATGTTGGATGACAAACATGCGAAATATGTTGAAGGTAGAAAATAATCATGTTTTCTCGCTCAATATTTTTTCTCTAACTTGTGTAGTCCAGAAAATGAAGTATTTTCTTCAACTGTGTATGTCATGTTATGTAGTGAAGCGAGGGCTGAGCAAACAACAAAACAACAACCGCGAATTGGAAACAGAACTAATTCAGTTACGTGAAATCTGCGGCAACAATGACGTCCAACACGTCGAGGAGATGGCGAAAACAAAATCAAACTTTGAAGAACTGAACTCCCTCAACGAGAAACAAGAAACAGAACTTGTGGAGATGAAATCTAAGGTGGAAACGATTGAAAGGGAAAATGAAGAATTGAAAGTGGTAGTGGTAAAAGAAAAAGAAGTGGCGGAAAAGAAAATGAATGAGGAAAATGAATTGACGGAAAAGAGTGGAAAGGAATTTGAATCGTTACAAGTGGAATTGAAGAAAATGAATGAAGACAATGAAAATTTGAAAATTGAACTGGAAAACGCTCAAAAGTAAGGTTATGTTATACAGTTAGTTTTAAGGTAGTTTCCTTATGTTTCGTGCACGAGCATACATTTAGCGTAAGGGGAGGGTTGTGATTGGGGTCAGTGAAATATTTGACGATTTGTGAATCGCAGCATAAACTAATAATTTAAAATCACAAACCTTTTTAACATGGTAAAAATATCTAATTTGTTTTCAGACAAGCCGTGGCAGTTTCTGCAAGTACAGTTGTCACTAGACAGATCCGACAAGACATTGAACAATCTCCAGATGAAAAGAAAGACAAAGAGAAGGTTATTCCGGGTAAGCATATTTATTGTGAAGGCCAAGGTATTCAACCTTCCTGTTTTATGTTGACAATGAAATAGAGAACTTTTGATGTTCGTAAAAAGAGGAAATGAAGAATTTATTTCAGTTTACATGCTTTAACAGTGTAGGAATGTCCGTTGTCTTCAGCAGTGTAGAAAAAATACTTGTGGTGTTCAAATAAAGTCCAATCGTTTGCTGCATTCATTTTAGCTGCCGCCATATCTTCTGAAGAAGAAGCTCGCCTTAAGACAGAAATAACGACACAGAAAGAGAAAATCAATAGTTTAGAAGAAGACTTGGCCAAAAAGAATGAAAAACTTACGGCTCTTGAGGATAATGTTAAATCATTGACAGCGGACAAGGAAAGATATGAAACTCAATTGACTTCTGTTCGTCAGGTACGAATTTAAACGTACGTTTTATATCAAATATTGAAAACCAGTAATTCAGTGGGTTAATAAGTATCATAGATAAATGTCAAGACTGATGTACTTTTACCTCTGCGATCCAAATTTGATCCCTGCAATACCCTGCCGTTGTCTGAGTATAATCTCGCCTTAGTCTCTTAAAGGAAGAGAGCACCGTCCTATAGTTTAACTTTATCAAACACCGAAGGTTTTGTGACATTATGTACTCCGATTTCCTCCAGTAGTGACACTAAATCAACAAGGCATTGTCCTTACTGGAGCGCTCGGGAGACAGTTTGAAACTGATAGAGTTTCAAGTTCAGTTCAGTTCAGTTCAGTTCAGTTCAGTTCAGTTCAGTTCAGTTCAGTTCAGTTCAGTTCAGTTCAGTTTGGTTTAGTAAATTTAGATCCAGGAACTGGCAAGAAACCAAGCAGCTGCGGTAAAGAGCGAAAGCCAAATAGCTTATTTACTTCAATCATTCTCCATTCCATAATTTTCTACCGTTATTCATCATCCTCCTGCTAAATAACTGTAAATAAAATTTCATACTTCAGGATCTCACTCAGTCCCGACAGCGTTCCGAGGCCCTGCACCTGCAGTTGGAAGGTCTTCTTTCAGCGGTTTCGCCCAACCAGGACGAGAAACAGACGGAGGTCCAGCTGAAAAAAGCCGTCGATGAAAAAACCGATTTACTGGTGGAAGTTGAAAAGCTGAAGGATGAAGTGGAAGAGTGGAAGGAAAAATACAAAGAGGAAAATGACCAGAAGGAAATTTCTGATGGTGTTAGGTAAGGAATATGGTGTTGGTGACACCATAGACTATCTGCATGTGTCTTTCGCCTCTGTGACTGGGGTCGATTACTGCAATATGCAGTTGTCTGGTCAGTGGCGTAACGTTATATCAGGGGGCCCCCGGTTCAAAATTTTTGAAGGCCCCCCTAGTACGAGTGCTGAAGGCACAAGCGAGCATTCTAGGGAGATCCGGGGGGCATTCCTCTGAAATGCCATTTCCTGGATTTTTGGGGAAGATTTTACAGAATTCTGAAGCCAGAAAACGACATTTTAACATATTAAAATTTGCAATTTGTTTGGGAATTAGTACGGTTGTACCATAAATCTTTAATTTACATTTATATACAGATGAATTGTGGAGTTTATGTTTACGTAAAATGTTCGATTTTCGTACGGTTGAAAACCTTTAACTGCTTTTTGATATTTTGTTGTTGCGTTCATGCATATTTCGTTTCTCAGAGTCTTCTCTGTCAATTTGTTTTTGCTCTACAGTCTGAGCCTGGCTGCCTGGGGCCCCTCTTTGGGCCATTGGGGTTGGGGGTCCTCGGGTTCGCCCGGTCCGAACCCATAGTAGTTACGCCACTGTGTCTGGTCATAATATCGCCTTAGTTCCGTGCACAGAATAGGAAATGACCAGAAAGGCCACTCAGCAGTGCAACGTGACCCCCTATTTTTATGCAGTTATCTGGCCAGAATAATGGCGGACCAGCCAGTTCAGCGTGTTTATTGGTCAGAAAATGCAATTGACTGGCTAGAATAATGGTAATGAACATGCGTAATGCGACATGCGCAGCGTCAAAAACTTCAAAGGTTCGGCCTCAAGTGGCCCTTCTAGTCATTTCCTATTCTATGGTTCCGTGCGAGAAGAGTGCTTCCAGTTTGACAATGCCAAAGAGCGTTGGGTACTCCGGTTTCCTCCTGTAGTAACACTGGATCAATCAGGGATGACCTTTACTGGATCTCTAGGTAGAACAATTTAGAACCAAAGGACCAAGTGAAGAACCCTCGAAGCACAGGAGAGAACCAACCAAAACTTTACTTACATAAGTTTTCAAGCATGTCAAGTCAGTGCGGGGTAGTCACCCACCCTACCCTCGACCCACAGTCGCAGGCTTAACTCTGCGGTGGTAGAGAGCGCGCTAACCTCATCTGCCACCCGTGCTTTGTGATTGGAAATTTGCTATCTCTTTCGCAGTGAAGAATACGAGCAGTTGGTTATGAGGCTGGCCGAAGAGGAGGCGAAAGTTCACGAGAATGAGACGAAGATAGCTGTGATGACGATGTTAAAAGAAGGCAGTGTACCCGAGACTTTACCTATACCAGGTAGAATGCGTAATATTTTTGAAGAATATTGACTAATAGCGGCCGTTAAAGTCGGGATCTGAGTTCTCATAAAAATAGTTCGAGTTTGACTCTACCAAGCACCGCAGGTTTCTTCCGAGTACTCGGTTTCTTCCTGTAGTAACGCTGGACGAACAAGGGTTGTCCCTTACTGGACGTCTAGGGAGAACAGTTGAGAATTGGTAGTGCTATCCAGTCTGAATAGTTCGACTTAGTTGGACCAACAAGGGATGCGCCTTACAGGATCTCTAGAGAGAGCATTTTAGAACTTATAGAGCTTTCCAATCTAAATAAGGATAGTTTACTTTAGGTTTCCTCCTGTAGCAATACTAGATCAATTAGAGATGGACCTTACTGGACATCTAGGGAGAGCAGTTTAGAACTGATAGAGCTGTTCAGTATAAATAAAGATAGTTTACTTTAGGTTTCCTCCTGTAGTAACACTAGATCAATTAGAGATGGACCTTGCTGGACATCTAGGGAGAGCAGTTTAGAACTGATAGAGCTGTCCAGTATAAATAAAGATAGTTTACTTTAGGTTTCCTCCTTTAGCAATACTAGACCAATAAGAGATGGGCATTACTGGACTTCTAGGGAGAGCGATTTAGAACTGATAGAGCTGTCCAGTATAAATAAAGATAGTTTACTTTAGGTTTCCTCCTGTAGTAACACTAGATCAATTAGAGATGGACCTTTCTGGACTTCTAGGGAGAGCAATTTAGAACTGATAGAGCTGTCCACTATAAATAAAGATAGTTTACTTTAGGTTTCCTCCTGTAGTAACACTAGATCAATTAGAGATGGACCTTTCTGGACTTCTAGGGAGAGCAATTTAGAACTGATAGAGCTGTCCGCTATAAATAAAGATAGTTTACTTTAGGTTTCCTCCTGTAGTAACACTAGATCAATTAGAGATGGACCTTTCTGGACTTCTAGGGAGAGCAGTTTAGAACTGATAGAGCTGTCCAGTATAAATAAAGATAGTTTACTTTAGGTTTCCTCCTTTAGTAATACTAGATAAATAAGAGATGGGCATTACTAGACTTCTAGGGAGAGCAGTTTAGAACTGATAGAAGTTTCCAGTTGGCTTTGTTTGTTTAAAAATAAATAAAGAATTTAGCAAATAATTATGAATGATCATTTATCTCATCTAGCTGGAGGTCTTAGTGAAGACTTGGAAGAACTTGAAGAAAAACTAAGTAGAAATGAAGAAGAACGAGACAGTCTAAATCTTGAGCTAGAACGAGCCAGGAATGATCAGGATGAACTACAAGGAAAGTTGAGTGAAACTGAAGAGAGGGTTCAAGAGTTGGAAAGTGAACTGGATGAAGTCCGTCAAGAGTTGATTGATGCAAAGAATATGCCACTGGGAGAGTCCATTGAGGTAAAGAATCGCTCATTATTTATACACAAACACTCTGGGAAATCCTGGTTGAGGGTAACCAAGATTTTTCTAGATGACAATTCCATCCAGGTTCCTGGATGCTGGAAAAGCCTTGACATGTTTTACAACCCAATTGACAAAGGTCTCCGAGTGTTAATTAGTGATGGTTAATGCATAAAGGGGGGGGGGGGGGAAGTACCCAGAGAAAACCCTCGAAGCGCAGTAGAGAACCAACCAATCTCAACTTACATGAGTTTATAAAGCACGTGCAGGGACGTTACCCAACCTAAGTAAATCCCTGCCCTTGACCTGCTGTATAGCCGGCTTAACTCAGAGGTAAGGGGCAGCGCGCTAACCGCATCTGACCCCTCTGAGGCGAATACGCAGAGCACCCTCTGAGGTGGATACCTACCTATAACTGTTCAAATGCTCTTCCTAGCATATGGGTATTTTTGGACGTATTTTTTTCTTTTTTGGACGTACTTTTGTATACGTATTTCTACATAGGTATTTTTATTCTGTGTTTTCATAGGAAGCAACAAGTCATGTCGAAGAACTTCAACGGGAACTTGCGCTAGCGCAACAAGAGAGAGAACAAGAAAAGTCACGAAACAGTTCTCTCTTGGAAGAAATAGAAAAACTGACAATTGTAAGTGCATACACGGGAGATATGTGTTGTTGAATGGAATTGTATTGAGTTGTCGCTACCAGCTGTTTTTCTACGGCGATCTGATCAACTTTTGCGTAAATTGTTTCAAATAGGAAATGAGCAATGTACAAGATGGCTCTAGCACTGAAGTGGATGAACTCAAAGCGAAATTGGCTTCCACGAAGGAAACGTTGCAAGGAGAAATTAAAGTTCGCGAAGAGGTATAGAAACAGATTATCTGTTCGCACCAGCCTTCACGAATGCCTTCAATTTTTATCCGAGCGATATTTTACAGAATCTGGGACGAATCCAGGCTCATCTGATAGAACGAGTGTAGAATTTAAAAGGATTTTTAAAATAAAAGCTGTAAAAAACACATGTACTGTGTAAAAAAAACAGCAAACCTGCCAACATGCTGCAATGCAATGCTGTTTCGTTATCAAGGATGTTAATTATCAGTTTGTTGGCTTGTTTAGTGTTCTTTGTCTGTTGACAACTTAAGTTTTGTACAAGTTTGTTGAACAACAGAGTTGACTTAACAGAGTTGTTGTAGGTTGTTCCAACAACTTGTTATCGTCACAGCAATTCAAGTGAATGACAACCTTGAAGAAGCAGTAAGCAAACACACAACATTTACAAAACAACTTGTTCACAACGTTGCCGTACAAGAATTAATCTTGTTGACAAGGACAAGATGTTTTTGAGATTTGTGTGTAATACATTAGTCACGATTGCACCTGCACTGGATGGACTTGGAGCAAATTAACATTCTAACTTTCGAATTCTTTAACCTGAATATTTTTTCCTTAGCAACTGGCTAAAGCGAAGGAAAGGGTTGCAGAATTGGAGAAGCAATTGCGGGACAATCTTCCCGTTGATGTTGGCAAAGAACTTGAAACATGCCAAGCCAAAGTTGTAAGTCAGATTTTTTGTATACTCACTCTTTCTAAAGGTCTTTACATACTTGTGGAACTCTGATTAGGAACTCGTTTATTCATCGTGGGGTGTTTGTGGTTAGTGCATGGCCTCTCATCTCTGCGACCAAGATTTGATCCGAGCTATATGCAGTTGTCTGATTATATACTTTCGCCTCACAATAGACCTTTTCACGGTATTTCTAAATTACTATTTAGGCAAAGAAATTAAAATCCAACACTATTTGCCTACTCGGTAGGCAAAAATTCGCTTCCACGCATAAAAGTATAAAGAATGTGCAATTTCACAAGGCCATATACTTATTTTATGATATTTTATCACCAAACTTTGCAGTTGTATTGATTTTGGAGTGTTTTCAGCCATGGTGTTGGAATTGCCTAAATAAAGATTTGGAAAAACCGTGAAAAGGTCTATTGCATGCTAGGCAGGGCTTCCAGTTTGACTCTACCAAACACCACATATTTTCTCCGTGTGCTCAGGTTTTCGCCTGAACCAGAAAGGGATGGTTCTTGCTAGACATATACATCTAGGGAGAACAGCTGATAGAGTAAATCAGTTCATTTCATTTCAGTTCATTTCAGTTCAGTTCAGTTCAGTTCAGTTCAGTTCAGTTCAGTTCAGTTCAGTTCAGTTCAGTTTGGTTTAGTTTGGGTGCCATTGTTCGTTCTTTTGGTTTACTTCTATAATGCTTTATCGTTTTTACCTAACAGAATGCAGTCGAGGTTGAAAAAGTTGAAATGACAAAGAACATGTTACTATTACAAGCAAGTAATAAAGAAATCAGTGCTAAAGTTGATTCTCTAAACAGAACTATCGAAGCAAATAAGAAGACAAAGAAAGAACTTCAGGTTAGAAGTCACTCTTCATTGCAGGCTACGTGATAAATGAGTGCCCTTACTGGTCCTCTTGTGTGGAAGAGCGGTTTAAGGTACGTTCACACACAGCGATTTGTCGGGCCGATTTCAGATGCACGTTAATGATATTTGAAAAATACGTGGCAAACGTCATCTGACAACATCACCAACTGAAAATATTCGTCATTAACATTGAGCAAAACCTAAAATCGGCTCGACAAATCGCTGTGTGTGAACGTACCTTTAGACAGAACTGATAGAGCTTTCGAATATAGATAAAGTTAGTTTAGTTATTGATTCTGCGCCACTGTTAATCATGTAGAATTCTTCTTTCTTTTCCCTACAGGAAAGCAACAAGAAATCACGAAGCGAAATGGAACTAAAATTAAAGAATCTTTCAAACCAAGCCGAAACCAAGCATAAGAAGCAAGCTGACGAGCATAACAAGAAAATTAAAAGTTTGCAGCAGAGGGTAAGAGACTGAATGGGCCCTTTGCATACAGAGTTGTGAAAAGTTTTCAACTTTCCTTCGGATAGGATTTTGGGTTTTCCCAACCTTCCTTAAAATAACTGGAAATTTACAACATGCAGGCTTTTGCCTGGGTAGGTTTGCCAGTTGGCCATTTCAGTGCTGCTAGTCTGAACTGAGTGCTGACTGTTGCTATTAATACTAGCCTGACTGCTTTCAATGCTTTTATTCAGTGTTTCACTTTCAACCTCCCTCAATGCCAGTAAACCTTCCTCATGGGTGGTTTCCGCATACCCGCAGCACTTTTGCAATTCTGTAGCACTTAGCATAACAACAGTACCATCCATTCACGATCCAGTGATCGGAATGTTCCATTGTCTTTTCATTGTTTTGAAAATCTCACTGTTCTTCATGTCATCCAGTCATTCATCGTTATACAAAGAGCTATATCTTAAACAAGAAACTTTTGATTTAAATGTATAATGATAGTAAATTTGTATGATTTTATATTCTAGATTAAAGAGCTTGAGTCAACGACAACTCAAAAGGTCGCCCCGGCACCCGTTCAGAAAAAGGCAAGCTTTCGTGACTTGTGGATTATCCTTTTGTTACTGTTACTATCCTTTTTAAGCTGGTTAGCCTAACCCTAGGTTAGCGAAAATCTTCAAATCAAACTTCCAACAGCTTGTTTATAAAGTTTAATATGTTTTTCCAGAAATGTTTTCTGGATCAGTAGAAGTTTTATTTTCTAAAGTTTTGAAATGAACGGCCATGCAGAAATACATAACCCAAAACAGTGGGTTAAAATTTAACCCAGGGTTAGTGCTAATCGAGCTTTGAACAACCGGCCCCTTGTTTATTTATTCGTATTAATTTTCCCCTAAATCCAGGACACCCGTGGCGAGGAGAAACTGCAACGAGAGAAGGAAAAACTACAAAGTCAAGTAGAAGCATTAAAGAAAGCTGCCCAGGTGGGTCGAAAAAGAAAGGTTATATTTAAAAAAAAAAGCCTTTGTAAATGTAATATATACAATATGAACTAGACGCATTGTATAAGAAGCGTTTTGAGCTGTGTCCGTCGCAAATCACCTCTCAGCTGCAACGTTTTGCTTTATGCAGGAGGACAGTCAAAAAATGAAATCTTTGGACAAAGATCTGAAAGAAGCAAGAACAAAGGCGTCTGGTGGTGGAGGTGCGGAAGATGTAAGCGATCGACTTCTTTAATTTTCTACTCTTTTCTCGAATCAATATGTTCTTTTCTTGCCAAAAGTTGGAATCATATTTCACGGTTTACAAAGTTTCCCGCTAATTTATGTTGTCTTCTTGAATTTCTTCTGCCGTCTAGCGAATTGCTTTAAAGAAGGCGGAAAAACAATTAAAAGGTGTGTCTCGTTAGATTATTTCTTTCCACACACGTAAAAACGCACAAGTTGTAACAAACCTGCAGCAGACTTGTACCAATGCTGTTTCAACAACTTGTTATCAGAATGTGTTCGCACTGCTTGTTCCCAGCTTGTTGACAAATTATCAACGGTCTGTTGGCTTACTACAAGGTTGTTGACTCAACAGATTGGCGAGCGACAGCCTTGTAGCAACTTAATAAAATGACAACATTGTTTCAACTTGTTGACAAGATGTGAGATTCTTGCGCGTGTATTCCCAAATATAAAGTGCAGGAATTCCTCACTCCATTCCGCCTCATCCCCCGATCCTAGACATGTTCAAAGATGAAGTAAATAACCAGGGAATTCAAAAAGTGTTATATTTAGTCTAACCAGAGGGTACTTTATCATGCGTATGCATTGATAATCGTAGATTTGACGAAACAACTGGACATGGAAAAGAAGAAAAATGAAAGAAATAAAGAAAATCTTAATAAACTCGAGGAGGAACACAAAGAGTTGAAAAAGGTAAAAGATCAAGTTTTCTGAATATTACTCACTAAATTTGGACAATTTATGTTTACAAAAATTACAACGAATGATTACATCTTTTTACAGACTTACGATTCGCTTAATGCAGAGAGCAAGAGTGACAAGGCAGAACTGTTGAAACTTGGAGTTGTAGCAAAGGTAGAGTTGTTTTAATGAAGTTGTTGAATCCTGTGTTTAGCGATGTCAAAATTTGTTGAGAAAACAATGTTTCCTGGTTTGCCCACCTTCGGGAAACATGGCTAGGAAACAATGCTTCTTGGTTTGTCCACCTTCGGGAAACATGGCTATGTAACAACGTTTCTTGGTTTGCCCACCTTCGGGAAACATGGCTAGGAAACAATGTTTCTTGGTTTGTCCACCTTCGGGAAACATGGCTAGGAAACAATGTTTCTTGGTTTGCCCACCTTCAGGAAACATGGCTAGGAAACAATGTTTCTTGGTTTGTCCACCTTCAGGAAACATGGCTAGGAAACAATGTTTCCTGGTTTGCCCACCTTCGGGAAACATGGCTAGGAAACAATGTTTCTTGGTTTGCTCACCTTCGGGAAACGTGGATAAATAATTATAAGAACAGTGATATGAGTACCTTGTGTTAATAAAACTATTTACCGTTACAGGAAGGGCTCGAAGCCCAAGAGAAAGTTCAAGGGTTAACTGGTGAAGTGAAAAAATTACAAGAGGAAAATAAAACTTTAACTGAGAACTATAACAGTGAACGAATACTTCGTAAGAAATATTACAATATGGTTGAAGACATGAAAGGCAAAATCAGAGTTTATTGTCGTTCAAGACCTCTTAGTCGTTCCGAACTTGAAAGGGTAAGAATTTTTGGATACCATAACATACCATAACATACCATACCATATCATACCGTAGCATATACTTTGCCATGCCATACCATACCATACCATACCATACCGTACCATACCATACCATACCATACCATACCATACCATACCATACCATACCATACCATACCATACCATACCAATCATAAGTTCTATTCATATGTATTCCAGGGCAATCATATTGTCACCAAGTCACCAGACGAGTACAGTATATCAGTTGAAACTGTCAGAGGTCCGAGAGAATTTCAATTTGATCAAATATTTACGGAAGAAAGCACACAAGAGAAAGTATTTGAAGATACATTTGTAAGTACCCACCCCTGAGAACTGTAACTTTAAAACATATCCATATATCAATGGGCAAATTAAGGATGGCGCTTTTTCTTCACAAGTTATTTTGGGATAACAATGTAGACAGAATTGATAGATTTATCCGGAGTAAATATGATATATTATTGCCTTCGAAAAAGAACATGTACAAATATAAGCAATACTTAATTTAGTACGGAGACAAGACGAAAACACATTTGTTCAGGTCTCAAAGACAGTTTTAATTTGCTTTTCTTCTTTTCATCGTAGAATCTCGTACAATCTGCAGTTGACGGATACAATGTTTGTATTTTTGCTTATGGTCAGACAGGATCTGGAAAAACATATCCTTTTTCATTAAGTTATAGTTAAGTCATTGCCAGCACTGACCTTGTACCATTTTTAATGTGCACTAAATCAAATTGGGGAAGTATAGGATAACTTCTCGTCTGCCTGTATAGGATTCCGAGAGATGGTGAATGGATATATCATTGCAATAGAACTTTTTTCGTTATTTCCTTTACTCTTCTTACTTTCACAATGATCGGTGACAAAGAACAAAAGTTCCCTGGTATTGCCCCTCGAGCCATGGAGAGAATATTTGCAGTCCTCAACGAAAATAAGTACGTCAACTTCTTCAGTTATAAGTCCATGGTGTTTTTTTCTATTTTTGTTTCGAAATTGAGCCACCTTGCACATTCTTAATCTATTTTCTTATTTCAAGGGGCAAATTCAGCTTCCAGGTTTCTGTGTATATGTTGGAGTTGTACAACGATCGTTTAATTGACTTGTTGGCACAAAATAATGCTACTGATGTATCCTTTGAATATATGTGTAATAACTACCACCACCATCATTATCATCATCATCATCATCATCATCATCATCATCACCATCATTTCAGGGCTTCTATTGATAACAGTTTACTTTTAAACTAAAATAATTACCCTGGTAAAAAATTATCTATCTATAATGTTGGGAGCTTGACTCTTATCCACATCGAATCCTTTAACATTCGCTCTTGAATCTACTATCATGCTGCTATGTTTCCTTAATAGAAGTTTTACAGACCAAATTGGACATTAAGAAAGATAAGAAGGTTATTTGACTATCCTCCTTTCAAGGATAATGTGCTTACTTCAACAAAATATGAAGCATTTTACTGGTAATGCTAGAAGTTACACTAACTGTTCTTTGTTCTAGGGGTTGGTATTCGTTCACGGGGCAAATGTCCTTGGCGCAGAAGACTCGAAATCTCTGTACGATATTTTTGAAAAGGGTTCTGAGAATCGTCATGTGGCGTCAACCAGTAAGTTATATGAAAGCGATACTATATGGTGAGATTGATGTTGTGTAATGGTATGGTATGGTATGGTATGGTATGGTATGGTATGGTACGGTACGGTATGGTATGGTATGGTATGGTATGGTATGGCATGGCATGGTATGGTATGGTATGGTATGGTATGGTATGGTATGGTATGGTATGGTATGGTATGGTATGGTATGGTATGGTATGGTATGGTATGGTATGGTATGGTATATGGTATATATATGGCATGGCATGGCATGGTATGGTATGGTATGGTATGGTATGGTATGGTATGGTATAGCAAGGTATGGTAAAATTATGCACAACGTGCTATGGTTTGGTTTAGTGTAGTCTGATCTCAGAACCACAGTACATAGTATATTTATAATTGTCATAATGTATTTATTCATATTTTCTTAGAAATGAATTCTGAAAGTTCGAGATCACATCTTGTATTAAGTATCATCATTGAAAGTACGAACAAAACAACTGGTTCAGTTCTCAAAGGAAAAGTAAGTCACCCAGTCTTGTGATATTGCTGTGTCTTCTGGCATATGAAATTATATATTGTGATGCTTTTCTTTCAGCTTAGCTTGGTAGATTTAGCCGGTTCTGAGAGAGCCGCAAAGACACAAGCAAGTGCCGAACAGTTAAAGGTTAGTGGTCAGAACATAGTCAATCAAGATATGGGTCTGGAAAATCGACGAAAGTCTTTATTCTACATACATACATTATTCAGCCCGTTGGGGCTTTTCAGTGACCGATTACATCAAGTATCTGGCTTACCTATATTATGTACTTCGCCTACATTATCTATTTTTACAACAATTGTGATATTACTTTCCTAATCTGTATATCCTAACCTACCCAGTCAACTTTCCCTATGGGAGGAAACCGGAGTGCCCGGAGAAAACCCACGACTTTCGGCAGAGCGTTGAGCGTAAAGTCCTCAGCGAGAACCGAACTCAAAACTCAGAGGTGTAAGGCGCTTGCTCTGACAACTGCGCCACCGAAGCCCCACGATTCTATCTCAGTTTTGTTTATGTTTATACCAACTTGTGCACGATAAAGACAATACATTCTTGGTATAAGAGACCGGTCAATATTTTGGCGGGCACAGTAGAGAAATGTTTTCTTGCGTGGATATCCTATCAACCCAAGTTAACAAGGAATTTTTTTCACCACTTGCTTTCACGTTTGCATGTTTGTGTAAACTATGGCTCCAGTAATTCTGCTGATGTTCTACAGTACGTTTCATGTATGAGAAAAAATTCCACTTTTATGTTGCAGGAAGCTCAAAGCATTAACAAAAGTCTTAGTGCCCTGGGTGACGTTATATCTGCTCTATCGAGCGAGCAACAATTCATTCCATACCGTAACAACAAGTTGACAATGCTGATGCAAGATTCTTTAGGTGAGATGAGGTTGTTTTGCTTTACGTTTTTCTGGGCTTTTTAGGTTGAAATGTGTGACTTTGTGAAGGTTTTAGACGATTGCTTATCTTTTAAAACTGTTGTGTTTTTGTCAGGTGGAAATGCTAAAACGCTTATGTTCGTCAACATCTCACCAGCAGACTACAATACTGACGAGACTGTCACTTCGCTAACGTAAGTCTGTTTGTTAGTTTACACCGATGTATTTGAACCACCGAAGTCCGTCTAGTTGTAATTAGAGATAAAGTTTTTATTTAATAATAATGATGATGGACCTCTAGGAAGAACAGTCTAGAAGTGATAGAGCTATCCAGTATAAAGAATGTTAGTTTAGTTTAGGTTTCCTACTGTAGTAACACTGGACCAACATGGGACGATCCTTACAGGATCTATAGTAGAAATGATAGAACTATCCATGAGTTTATTGTCATTTGTTTTCTTTCAACTCTAGCTACGCGTCCAGAGTTAAACTGATCACCAACGATGCTTCGAAGAATGCGGAGAATAAAGAAATTGTCCGACTAAAGGGAGTAAGTGGTCATTCGCCTACTGTATCACGCGGGATACATCTACATACTCTTGTCCTTCGCAAGACTCCTCAGTCTTTAGTGAATTAACAATGCTTTGCTTATCGAACCTTCGGGATCGAACATTCTTATGTGTTGTGACCATGTAACTCGACCTTTTGCATCATCTACAATCTCTTCCATAATCTTTTTAATTCTATCACTCCATCTTATCCTTTGTCTTCTCTGGATCTTTCTCCACTACAGGTTCGTTCCATGTTCTCTTACCCAATTTTCTATCATCCACCCGTGTCAAATGCCCAAACCATCTCATGCTTGCTTCTTCCATAATCTTCTTGATTCCATCACTCCATCTTATCCTTTGTCTTCTCTGGATCTTTCTCCACTACAGGTTCCTTCCATGTTCTCTTACCCAATTTTCTATCATCCACTCTTGTCAAATGTCCAAACCATCTCATTCTTGCTTCTTCCATAATCTTCTTAATTCTATCACTCCATCTTATCCTTTGTCTTATCTGGATCTTTCTCCACTACAGGTTCGTTCCATGTTCTCTTACCCAATTTTCTATCATCCACTCTTGTCAAATGTTCAAACCATCGCATTCTTGCTTCTTCCATAATCTTCTTGATTCCATCACTCCATCTTATCCTTTGTCTTCCTCCGGATCTTTTTCCTCTTACAGGTTCCTTCCATGTTCTCTTACCCAATTTTCTATCATCCACTCTTGTCAAATGTTCAAACCATCTCATTCTTGCTTCTTCCACTTTCTTGACTATGCTTTCTACTCCAGCTCGTCTTTTTACCTCTGCGTTTGTCAGATGTTATTGGAGTAACATTCGCATTTGTGACCAATGCTTTATTTGATTCGCACTAAATGCTTTTGCATTCTTTTTTTGTAGATCATCGCAAAATTAAAGCAAGGCGAAAGTGTGGATGACGAAGAACAATAAACATCTTTTATTATTTATCTATTTAACGGGCACTAGGGCAGCAAAATTCAAGTTTATCTTGTGTCAGATTTATATACCTGTCTTCAACTACTGTTAATTTCGAAACGATACAGTCGCCAGCTCTCCTTCATCTGTTCCTATTACGTGTCCATATATACCATCTCAGCATTGCTTCCCTCACCTTCTCTACAAAAGTCGTATAGTTTTGTGAGTCTTTTTTCCCATGGATAAACTTGAGTTTTGTTGAAAATAGTTCTTAGCCACACTTTGGGCACAACGAGAACTGCTGGACAGTTCAATGTCACGAATTGTAAATAATTGTACGATTATTAGGCTGTCAAAACTTTTTTTAAATATCCTCAAGAAAATTTTGTAATGGTGTGTATTTTTTACTTTTTCATACTTAAGTCCCTCATCAACTTCGGAATGGCGAATAAGAGAGCCGCTTACGGGAAAGGCGAAGACGCCAGTATTTATATGTATCGATCTTTTGCGCAGTTCACCTCACCGCAGGTCGTGAAGAAAATCTGGAAGGTCTGACGTTCAATGCAACACCGCAAAGAATGGAAGAATGCAGATGTTTTTAATGCATGTCCGATCTCGTGCCCTGAATTCCGCCCATTGAGTTTGGGAAGGATTGTTTGTTTACGCAACGTTAACGGCATGATAAAACTGTTTCAAGATTGATGTGCTGAGACTACCTAAATAGGTAGTCTCAGCACGGGTAAAAGTGGCACGGGTAACATTTTTATCCGTGCCGTGCCAATAATCGTGCGTAGTGTAAACGGGCCTTGACCTCCTGTTGAAATCATATTACTTACCTTGGGCTTGCTGTGCCAAAACATTTGAAAAAAGAAAGTAAATAGAAAAAGTTATTTTACTATTTTAAAAATTATAATATTCCCTGCTGATAACATGTATTTATCCTGTTCCACTCAAACAGTATTTCTTTATATTTATATTTAATGTTTCCTGTTTAAGCTCAGCCTTGCATAAAATTACAGTACAGGGCTGTGTGGTAGTGACACGTAATATTTCATTCACTTCTTTTGATCATGATTTGAATTGATCAAGATAGTTGTAAAGAAATACTCATTGAGAAAGGTAAGCGTTTAAAAACATCGCAATAAGTAAGCTGCGCATAAAAATACTTGCACTTTACGTGAATTGAATTTAAGACAAAAATGTTCAAAGTTAATTCCTATATATGCATGCATTTATATTATTGATATTTAAATGTACATGTTTTGTAAACATCGCAAACGACAATAATAATAGACATTTCAGCATGTTTGTGAATTGTGATATATTATTAGTATATACTTGATCGTGTAATGTATGTAATTTAATCAATATTCAATAAATGATCCGTATTGGACTGCAGTTAAAAAATATCCGACACGTACGACAGTCCGGCAAATAATCTGCATGGATCGGAAAGAATTGCAGCTGGTTTTCAAGTCGCAATCTTCATTAAATTAATGCAGTGGCGAAATATTGGGGGTGCGAAATATTCCTGCCCATTTGTTTCTGTAAATTTCAGTCCTCAAAACCTTTGAGGCTTAAACTTAATGTGAATTTGCTTGTGAAAAAACTATTGTCGCAGTTAAGTTTCTCAATTAAACCGAGACTGTCTGCCACTGTTCATATGCTATTTTGACCATACAATGTTGCAATTTGTCTGATTTCTATAAATTGCAATTGCATTTACTTCACAAAATCACTTGGGCGAGGTTTACCACCCAAAAATAGCGAAAAATGCCTGGTCGCATGGTGTGAGAAAGCTAATTCTCTCTGATTATATTCCTATGACATTTTTAAATTCAGGCCTAAACCAAGAATGTCTATGAAGAATTTCTGTTTATTCCTCCTGCTCGTTTTTACACCATCTACAAATGCTGACGACCACCTGACCGGTCATCTCCAACCCCTTGGATCACAAGTCCCACCTGTTGGCGATGTCTTGACAATTAACGAGGTCCCGTCACCTCAAGAATTCTTTGATAATTTTGTTAAACCTGGAAAAGCAGTTCTCTTTAAAGGAGCTGCGACCAAAACTCCAGCTTTTGAGCTCTGGACTGATGATTATTTAAGGTATTGGTTTACTTAGTAGTTGGCTTGACTTGTTTATGGTTTTCAAGAGATTCCATACCCTTAATCTCCCACTCGGCACCCCCTCCCCTACCAGATCAAGCTGGATCCATCCCTGAGCCCTAATCTTTTTTATACATTCACGAACATGTTCGTGCCATGTTTGCATTTACAGTGTCGATGCTTGTTCATCAACTTCATTTGTATGTCAACTGAAACACTAAATATGAACAAATTTCAGCTCAAAGTTTGGCAAAGTGCAGGTCGATGTGGAAGAAGGAAAGAAAGAGAATCGTTCAAGAGAACTTTTCCACATGCCTCTAGAGGAGTTTTTGAAATCTTACCAAGAAAAAGATATATATCTTGTTGCAAGTGTACCAAAGATAATGAGAGGTAGTTCCCTTATTTATAGATATTTTATGGCTAAGCCTTAGAGGCTCTTTATGTGGAAGCCAGGCTGGCTCAGTAGAGACAGTCCAGTAAGTGGGACAATGTGTTTATAAGGAGAAGGGGTAAAATGCATTAAAGCATCAATTCTGGGCCAGAGTTGTACACTATACTGGATTACTTTCCATACCAGATTACTTTTCATACCAGACGGCAAAATACAAGTGTGTTTACAATATGCTGCTCTACTCCATACTGGGTTACTTTTCATATCACATCCAAAGCGGAGTGATTTTTTATCCACGGCACGTATTGGATTACAGTGGTGTAATGTAAACAACAGCCCCAATCCGGTATAAAAATTGCTTCGCTTCGATGCAATCCGGTATAGTGTAATCGGCGCCCTGGACAAACCCACTGACCACAAACCTAAAAATAATTTCTCATTTCCCAATAGATGATATTTATCTCCTAAAATGTCTGTTATGTGGTGGTTTTACTGATGAACTTCAGGACAGTGTCATGTGGTTCAGTAATGGCGGGACGAAATCTGTCGTACATTATGACGCTATTGATAATATCAACTGTCTTATGAGTGGAACTAAAGATCTCTTCATGGTTGATAAGGTAAATTGAGTCACTGAGTCAAGCCTCCTACTGTAAACCGAGGGTAGGGTATTGCTTAGGAGGGTAGGGTATTGCTTAGGAGGGGTGACTACCCTGCACAGACTTGATGTGCTTGAAGACTCATGTAAATAGAGTTGTGGTTAGTTCTCTCCTGTATTTAGAGGTTTTTCTCCAGGTACTCTGGTTTTCCTCTTTCACTAAAATCTAACCCTTCCACCTTAGCTGTGTTCTGTGAAATCACATGGGTCCTATGGTTGTACTGTAGCCAAAGGTCCCCCCAGTAAGCCTAACTGTACTAGATTTAGAGAAGTGTCTGTATTAGAGAGGTGCCCATAGTAGAATTAAAGAGGTGTCTGTATTAGAGGGATGACCATATTAGAGAGGCAACCGTATTAGATTTAGAGAGGTGTCCATATTAGAGAGGTCTGCATAATAGAGAGGTATCCATATTAGAGAGGTTTTCCCAATTGGTGACATGGGCATATTACAGAGGTGTCCATATTAGAGAATTTTTTCATTTTAGAGAGGTGGGCATATTACAGAGGTGTCCGTAGTAGAGAGGTGTCTGTAATAGATTTAGAGAGGTATCCATATTAGAGAGGTCTCCATAATAAAGAGGCATCCATATTAGAGAGCTGTTCTTATTAGAGAGGTGTCCGTATTAGAGAAGTATCCATATTAGAGAGGTCTCTATAATAAAGAGGCATCTGTATTAGAGAGGTGTCCATATTAGAGAGCTGTTCATATCAGAGAGGTGTCCGTATTAGAGAGGTGTCCGTATTAGAGAGTTGTTCATATTAGAGAGGTGTCCGTATTAAAGAAGTGTCCATATTAGAGAGCTGTTCTTATTAGAGAGGTGTCCGTATTAGAGAAGTGTCCATATTAGAGAGGTCTCTATAATAAAGAGGCATCTGTATTAGAGAGGTGTCCATATTAGAGAGCTGTTCATATCAGAGAGATGTCCGTATTAGAGAGGTGTTCGTATTAGAGAGCTGTTCACATTAGAGAGGTGTCTGTATTAGAGATGTGTCCGTATTAGAGAGATGTTTATATTAGAGAGGTGTCCATATTAGAGAGGTATCCGTATTAGACTATTAGAGAGCTGTTCATATTAGAGAGGTGCCTGTATTGAGATGTGTCCGTATTAGAGAGCTGTTCATATTAGAGAGGTGTCCGTATTAGAGAGGTGTCCGTATTAGAGAGCTGCTCATATTAGAGAGGTGTCCGTATTGGAAAGGTATCCATACTGTATGTGAATTAGGTGGCAACATGTATAGCTCTATTAGATCTATGTTTTTTTGTTCAGAAAGAGCATGCACATGTCAATATTGACAAACCTCAAGCATCATATTCCCAAGTTGATGTGGATAAAGTTGATCTTGAGAAATATCCAGGATTAGCTGATGTTCCTTGGTATAAAGCCAGGATGGAACCTGGAGATTGTTTGTTTATACCTTACAGGTATGGGAGCGATAATGACAACAAGAGTGATTCATGAATCACAACAACAACAACAGCAACAGCAACAACAACAATTTGCAGTACATAATGATTCGTTTGGGTAGGTACGATCGGTAGGAATTCTTGTGACATTTCTCTTAAATCTTCCCCCAAAGTGCGTGAAATGGCATTTCAGAGGCTGTAGATTTCAAAATTTTCTGGGGGAGCATGCCCCCCCAAAGGTCTCGCTTCTTCAGCACTTGATACTAGTGTCACTGCACTCTCGGAGATCTTTAGCCCCTCAATCCTAAAAATGCTCCGCGATCCCTCATAGCGCTGCAGGGCATCGTAGGTTTGGGCAGGACAGTTCTTCCAGACACCCCCCAACGAAAAGGTGGTAGTTTCGCCCCTGCATGGATTCATATATTTAGAACAATTTTTAGGTGTTTTTTTTATAAAGACTTCACAGAAAAATTTCATTTTCTTATTAAACTCATTAAGCAGTGTTTTATGACACATTATTTTGATGCATTTGCAAATAACACTAACTATATCTCAACAACGAAATAGGCTTATAGATTTTTTCTTATGTTATCTATATTCCGTTGATCTGGCTAATCTAATATTTTTCTCAAGGAAAATAGTCTGTTTTTGTTTTCTTAAGATTTTGTTAAGGTACTTTTTTGTAGAATATATTTTGTATATTTCTCTGAAGGGAGAAAGTACGGGAAAATTTTGTCGCATGAATAGGCAGAATGTCCGGGCAGAGGCCTTTTGTCAGAACGCCTTAGTAGCCAATACAATATATACAATATATCAATCTACTTTGACATATGTCTAGTACCGTCCAGCTTGTCCTTAGGGTAGGAGCTCTTGAATACAGCCGGTATTGTTTTATATAGGACTCTAAAAATTATCCATCTGCCATTTGTCTTGTTTTCCGAGACAGCTACCAGGTTGATATTTAATTATATATATCAGCAACGAAAGTTACAGTTGAAATATCTTGAAAGAAACAATGGACAAGACAACATATGGAGATGCCCACAGATATTCTTTTATTTCAGTTCTTGTATTTGGGATTCTCGGTAACATTTTGGTTATCATCTCCATATTAAGAGAAAAGAAATTGTTGAAGAACAACTACTACTTTGTTGTTTTAAACCTTGCGATCTGTGATCTGGGATGTTTGGTGGTGAACTTCTTGGACGTCTTTAACAACCGTTTTGCCAAGCATTTTGATAATTCCGATATGAAATATTGTCTTGTCTTCAATATAATTTACTTCTTTTTTGTCGCAGGAATATACATGATGTTGATAATTTCAGTGCTTCGTTACCGCGCTACTGTACATCCCTTAAAACCTGCCATCAGTCGACGGAAATTGAAAATCATTTGTGGTTTGGGCTACATTGTTGGCTTGATTGCAGGGAGTGGAACAGTTATGCCGGGATGTCTCCTGCAGTGGAACAATGTCCCGGTTCATTCTGCTTACGAAGTATCCTGCTTTAACTTGTTCCCAACAATATTTATGGCAGTAGCTTATTATAAAATAGGTCGAGCACTCGTCAAGCAAAACAAACACATGAAGCGTGTATGTTCAAACGCAGTAAGAAGCAGATATGTTCGAAATCGACGAACTTTTCTTGTTTGTCTCAGTACCGTTCTTTGTTACGGAGTTGGTGCTTTGCCTCATTCTGTGTATGCTATATTGAACATTGCTGGCATGGAACATTTACTGGTAAAATATTATTTGTCTTTCGATTTTGTAATCATTCTGCGCGTTGCTGGATCAAATTCAGCAAATCCTCTTATATATGGAATATTGGACAAAAGGTTGCTTACATTTTGGAAACTTTGCCTCAGGAGAAAACGGAGACCACAAGAAAATTAGACAGTTCTTGTATAACAAGTTGGAGAAACGTGACATCTTTATAAATTGTTAGCTTCATAGATGTACGATTGTCCTCCCAGGATGAGACTTCAGACTTGTATCTTCTTCACTTTGTAGTACAGTCAGAAACTGACTTGTGAAGAAACTTATAGATGTAGCTTTAAAACACATGACAGTAGAAATGCTTGCATTCTACACAGTAGAAATGCTTGCATTCTACTTTTGACCATTTGATTGATTTATTGAATCATTGACACATTGTTTTATCTATTGATTTTATTGATAATTATTTAAGGTATTCTATTTGATATAGAGGGGTCATAGCATTGAACTCAATATTATACCTCGAGTGCACGTCACAAAACAGTCAAATCCAAGCTTAATTCCAAGATCGAAATGCCTCATAGCTTACTAAAATTGACGTATTGACAACTTTGTCTTAAATGAAGTTTGGAAATTGTGCATTTTTGTTCGATCTCAGATCATGACCGTGATATATACATAAGATATATTCAAATTTTGTAGAGTTTTACATTTGATGACAAGGAAATATATTAATAGTTACTGTACATTTTGATATGCGCCATTTTCTTTTACAACGTATTAAATTGCTTTGAGCTAGCCAAGTAAACGTATTTGCCGATCTGTAATAGATCGATGTTCGAAAAGCTTTTTCTCTTACTTCAAACAACGCCTTTCAATTTGACCGAAAGAGTGAGATATTTTCCCAATCTTCAAAAACATTTCTAAATTTTTCAGACCCCGTTTAAGTTCAACCGCAATTAACGCTTTCTAATCCCTTTAAACTACATGACTGAGTTAACTAAACTGAACTGATACTAGTGTAGGTAATATTCTACAATAAAATGTTGCGTTTTGGTCAGAAATACATGAAAATGATTAGAAAGTTTTATTTTTTTCTTAATCATTTTGGAGTTGAAAGATATTGAGGAATGAACTAAATAGATTGTCTAGTTCAAAATATAAGCAGATTTGGAGGTAAGTTGGGATATGGAAAGCCAATCGGTATAGATAGCCACCAACAATTAAGCAGCAACAACAACAGCAGCAACAACAACAACGACAACGACAACGACAACAACAACAACATCAAAGGAGCATCAGTAACGTCACCAACAGCCACAACAACAAACAACAACAACAACAACAAACAGCAACAACTACAATAAACTCAAAACAAACAACGAAACCACACAACGAAATACCTATAGTCAAAACATGTTTGTATATTTGCTAGGATAAATATATATGATAAATCAATAATTTATTGAATTATGTATTTTTGTTGTTTTTAAGATGGTTTCACCAAGTGCGCTCGCATGGACCAAGAAATTTGGCGATCAATATTTGGTTTGCTCACAGACTAACGTTTAATTCAACTGACTGTGAAAACACTCCTTATCAAGATAAAGAATTTGCACCACTTTCCGCATTCCGTGTCACTGAAAACGTAGGACCAGGTTTACAGTAAGTAACAAGGGCAACCGCCTAAATAACCTTTCGTTTCCAATCATTCTGAATCATTCTGTAATATATCATTAGAAAAATGATGCAGCTCTGCTGAATCATGAACCGTGACTTATTTCAATACACCAAAACCACGCAGCCTTTCATCCATTCCCAATAAAGGGGATGGCATGTAAACAGCCCCTTATATAACTGTAGATTCGTCTTTCAGAGTATTGATTGTAGATGAAATGGAACAGCAGCCTGTTGATGAAAAGAAATGGTTGGAAATTATGCAGGTCGGGACAGGGTTATATTGTTATAATGATAATGATTTATTTAATGTCGGTTACAAAATACGTGGTCGCCCAATTTATCCGAGCCCGTGGCTCGTGATATACATGTGCTCGCGACAACTTAGGCCCAAGTGTTAGTTTTTGGCGTGGGAGAAAAACCTCGCAAATTCAGGCTGCGAGCAGGCTAGGAAAACCGGAGTACCCATGCACTTTTTAAGAGGATGACTTTAAAAGAAAGAATTATTCATAAGTCTTATATAACTGGTTGCATTCGGTAGTCTGATATCTTATCTGTTTATGTTCATGTAGAGCTTGTGGCTTAATGACATAATAAAACAACCAGAAGCAGTTAAAATGGTGAGTCATTTTGATTAGCAAACAGGAAACGAACTTCGTACACAGAATAATTTCCATATAATTTTTCTGGTTGCCCACCATTGGGAAACATGTTATGGGAAACGATATCTCCACAACAATGGTTCCTATAGTTCGCCCTGAGCTTTAGTAGACAAATTTGGCTAAGGCCCCGGTCAAATGAGGATGAGAGTTGATGAGAGTTTCGACTCTCATGCACTCTCATCAACTTTGAGCTGGTTCAAATTTTGATGAGAGTTAATGAGAGTTTTGCTCGTTTGACCGGTCATGAGAGTTGCATAAGAATTTTAAACAACTATAGTCAGACTAGTGTATTGCACTTTCTATAAGAATTAGCTTAACAAAATAACACGTTATGACTGTGTCTATAACAAGAAAAGCTAAGAAGGAAATCTAAACACTTTGTTTACCAGAATTTTATTTGTTACCAACGGTTTATACCCAATTCACAACTTTGCATAACTCACATGCCTAGTTACTATTGTTCTAGTTTTCGAAAACACATAACAGAACGAAGGTAACTAAGCATTAGAATGAACTACATGAGTGAATAGCTCTTGTGCATAATTATAATGTTTAGTTGCCTTTGTTCTATTCTATGTTTTTGCGAACTATAGAACAATAGTATCTAGGCATGTGAGTTATCCAAAGTTGTGAATTTGGTAGTAATGATGTAAACAGCGCTAGCCAAATTTGTCTGTTGTTTTGTTTTCAGTTTGTGGAAAATGATTATGATGGGATATTTGGTCTACTGGAGACATTTTCAGGACAATGATAACACCTGTAGAAAACTAAAAGTGTCCTTCTCTTGTTTAACAGTTAAAAGAGATATTCAATGAGATCGACACAAATAAAGACTCTCTGATGTCTCCAGAAGAGGTGATGGATTCACCATTAGAAGAATATGAACAAGAATTGATGGAAATGTTCCCCATTGGTGGCGAAGATGATGGTGAAGAAGATGGTGATGGTTATCGTGATGGTGATGGTGGTGATGATGGTGGTGGTGATGGTGATGATGATGGTGGTGATGGCGGTGGTGATGATCATGGTGATGTTGAGGGTGATGAACAGAGTGATGAACATGCTGATATTGGCAGACGTGAAGATTTGTAAAATAGTTTATTGCCGGCAATTTGTTTAGTACACGCCATTTTTTACTCAAATTAACTAATTAACAGGGACGTAGTGAGGGGGGTGTAACACCTTCCCGGGCTCCCCCCCCCAAAAAAAAGAATCAGGTAAAATTCGAGGTAAAATGTTGACATTTTCAGGTAAAATTTGGGGGATAAGTCGTTATATTTTGTAAAGTGATAACTAAAATTGAATGTTAAATTACTTGAAAGAACCTGATCTCTTTAAAAAAACCTCCACATAACTAAAATGTTGTGCAAAATACAGTCAATTTGAACGCAATTCGTTTGCAAAATTGCTTCAGAAAACGCCAGAAATGCAGTCCTGGAGACTCCAATGCATCGCTACGTCCCTGCTAATATTTGTAAGTTTCAGCAGATGTCGGTCAACTTCAGAACTTACACCTATTCTCTAGGAGCAAGCAAATTAAACTAAAAGTCTAAATCTCTCTGCTGTCGGCAGTGCTTAGTGAAACTCGTCTATTTAGTTTTGTAGATGCCAATATATATTTGCCTATCTATAGATAACTTTTTTAGCATGCTAGCCAATATAAAGTAATGGAAGATTGTATCAGGCAAAGTTGAGGATGAAATGCGATTGAATAGATAGAATTGACAGATATTGAAACTACAAGGATGGTATCTCAAAGGTGGTGGTCCAGTGTAGGTAGTGTTCGTGCTTTGTGTCTGAACCACCTAAAAAACGATTTAAGGCGCTTCAGATGGTTGTTCAGACACTTTCCAAGGCAGCTTATCATATAGAAACTATCAGAAATATATTGTGTCTATTCCTGTTTATATCCGAATTTTCACCAACATGGCGGTTTCAACAGGTAGTAGGAGGGCAATGAACAAAATTGATGTGGAAGATAAAATTGCATTTTTCGAATGCGCAATTATTTGCACTTTAAAGACTGCAAAGGATTTGTTAACAATTCTACATGTAATTCCACATTCTAATATGGTAAAAATATCTTGATGTTTGAATTAATTATTGGTGATACGGTGATTGTCACATGCATATAAATGCACACCACCTATGCGCAATTCAAACACTGTTTACAAATTTTCACATGACAATTCACAGTAAAATGCGAGTCGATCAAGGGCAAAGAAGTGAACTTTGAAACTCTTAAGTTGAATCAATACGATATGACCATGAACAACACTCACTGGCCCTGACGGGTCACCAAAACACATTAAATTGTGCCTACGCTTTATATTCTAGCTTTGTTTTGCAACCATCTACTTATAAATTCTAAAATTCTAACCATGCGACACTAATTGCCAATTTGTGCAGCTGTTAAAAACAAGCTGTTGAAATTATTTTTTCTAGCTTCGCGATCCAAATTCCCCAAATCGAAAGGATTAAGTCATTGTTTTGAAATGCAACTTGGACTTTGAACAATTTCATCACATTTATGGTGCTGCATTTGTAAACACGGCATGACGACAAGCATGGACTGATGGACATAAATAGTCATCGGCGTATGTCGTAATGACTTCGCTATTCGTAAATGCAAATTTGGACGTTCCTATTGGCTCGTAGTGTCGTCGTGACGTCGCGTTTGTCACATGAAGTTCCAAAGTCCGAGGCGATTTTCCCACAAAAACGAAACTTCTTTTGAGAAGACGTCATTTTCGATTGCAAATTCAGTCGTTTTGACCAAAGTTTTTTGTGGTTTTGAAAGGTCCAAATATGACTGAAGTTAATGAAGAGCAAGTTCAAGTCGAGGAGAATAACGGAGTTGGTTTTTACGAGCGTTTGACGGCGTTGCCTTTCGTCAGCGAAGCGATAACCCAGACAGGTGCGATATACAACGCAGTGAAAGGCCATAATGGCTTGACTCAGTATGCTTGCGATACTGGAGAGAATGTCGTGAAACGAGTGACTACAACAGCCTATAGTGTTGGTACACCAATTGCTGGCATGGCGCTGAAAGTTGCTGAGCCCTATGTTGGCAATCCAGGTCTGTATTTACTGTTTTATTTCATGAAAACTCGCATATTTGTTAAAGTGCGTCTGTAGTCGAGATCTATACAATTTTCCCCTGAATCTTCAGTACTCTGAAATAGATTTACATAAATATTGGTATTAGGAATTCTAGGGGAGGGAGGTTGTCAGGGAAATGTTTATAACCCATTGAGCTGCAATGCGTTCTGAAGCGCCCAATTTTGATATTTTATGCTGCCTATTGCCACATGATTTTACTTAAATATCAGAAAGAAAGTGTTGAGTGTATTTTAATTGGTTTTAAAGTGTTGAGGGAAGCATCATCATTGTTATGGATTATCTCCATTGGCCATTGTTATCATCAATGACAACATCGTTAACATTGTTTTCATCATTATCATCAACGTAACATTGTTAGCAGCACAATCAGGCACCATTATTATTTTAATTGACCATCATTGCTATCCTTATCACCATCATCGTTATCACCATCATCGTTATCACCATCATCGTTATCACCACCATCATCATAAACCATAGACAATCCAGAAGAGAGGGACTGGAAACTCGCGCTAATGTTGCTGACGCGGCATCCGTGATACGCTTTTTAGCACGTCATACTGTCAGTTTCCACAGCAACCGGCATCAAAATCAGAACAAAAAAGATGAGATGCTGCAGTTCAAATACGATGAGATGAGTCAGTTCAAAAACGAGCACTAAGGTTAATTTATCCCTTTGTTTCGTATGATGGAGCACTAACCCTTTCTGGCTTGGATACTTTAGAAAGGCGGCGACATAAAGCATGCATTACGTACGTGGACAAAATGAGAAGTGGAGATCAATTAGATAACAATCCTGTGTCTTCCATACTTCAATTAAGAAACAATTCGGATGACTACCATTATAATTTAAGATATGAACCATCGGTCAGACCTTATGTAAATACTGATCGATTTAGGAATTTCATAACTGTTAAATATTACTCTTTTTTTATATTATTTTATCCGTGTAATTCAGTTTTCGCTGAAATACGGTTTAATAAACATGAATTATGATATTATTTTTGGCGAATTTATATTATGTGCATACCCTGAATATCGAATTTTTTATGTGAACGTTAGCAGGGAGTTACTACCAAAGTAAGTACGATTTCATTTTGGCTGTAAATAGTAACCATATTTCCAGTTTTGTCGAAGTGTCTACACCAAAATGGTGCATGTAACATGGATCCCTATCTAAGTAGTTCTCTTTCAAACCATGTAACTTGAAGATAAGGCTATATCACATGACTTCACTTGTACAACATATATTTATGATGCAATTAGGGCAGTTACAACTTTGTGCAATATGCCAGTCTTGTACAAACAAGATTTTTCACAACTCTATTTGCTCGACAATAAGAAGATCAACGTTTTCGTTGTCCTCATTCCAAACCTTGTAACTCTAATTTAAATAAGTATTGGGAATTCTCATTTACATATTGTAAACAGGAAAAGAAACGTAAATGCAGCTATCGCTTTTTCAAACTTCTCTTGGGTTTAACAAAGCAAAAAATCACCATTGAATGCATGCATATTATTTGGAACTACAAAATAGCCGCCTTTGTTGTTGTTTCTGTGCACACCTACTTCAAACCCTGTAACTTTACTTTAAATATATTTCAGGGTTTTTCATCTATATATATATTGACCAAAAATAGAAATGTCAATGTAGCTATCGCTTTTTCAACTTCTATCGGGTTTACTAAAGCCAAAAATCACCTTTGAATGCATGCGTATTATTTCGAACTACAAAAGAACGCGCCATTGACGTTGTTATACAGCCATGCGTATCACGGACAGCACGTGCAAAACAATGTCATTTCCAGTCCCTGTCATCTGGATTGTCTATGCATAAACTTACCATTATCATCATCATCACAATCATTATCACCACTGCCATCATTATCACTACCACCATTATTACAATACTGGCATCCTTTAATTGTCACCATCGTCATTTTTGTCGTATCATCATAATCAAGCACCAATACAGGGTCTCAAAAAAAGATAATCCAACTTAGCTGTTGAATGACATGTTTTGGAAAAGCAATTAATCACGAATGTGTCATTTTAACAATGAGTTTAGAGCTGGTTGACAAGATGTTTATAATAATTATAGTCCTAAAGGGAGTTAATTTTCCATATTGGATGAAATCTTTATGATTATAAAAATTAATGCCAAGGGTTATTATTACTTTATAGTGAGTGCCTTGGACCATGCTGCTGAACAAACCTTGGCCAAATGTGAGGAAACTTTTCCGATCATTCTGAAACCCCCAAGTGAGGTAAGTTGGTTATATGTAAGCATGTACGGTAGGGTCTTAGCTAAGATTTTAGCAGTGTGGATTATAACGATTTCCTTGGGTCTGACAAATGTCCGATCAACTAGGCAGTTGCTCGGACATTGGCTATGAATGGTCGGCCTTGCCTGTAATAGTTTTTACGTGTACTGGTCAGATAACTCATTACTCATGAAACTTGTCGACGTTGTTGTTGATGCGTCATGATAGACCTATATTTACATGAAATTGCCCTATAGAGCAACATATAATTGCGTTAAAAATACAATCTTTACATTTGTCACTCTTTCCTTCAAAGAGACTTTCGGTATTGTTAGTATATTATTATATGACTAAGCCATGTTCATTTTATGTTGCTATGTTTTTCCATTTTTGGCCATAGTAACAGACCCTTACCAGAACCAGTACAACATTAGATCTAATGTTTTAAAAACAATCATTCATTCATTCATTTCCTTTAGATTGTCAGCACGACAGTTGATGCAATCAAAAGCAAGGCTGGTGACTGTTATAACGCTGTAAACAACACTCGTGTTATTCAATTCACTCATGCAAGAGTGAACGAAGCTTTGTCACTGACGGAGCTTGCCGTCGAGGTCGTTCTCCCTGCCGACCCTGACAGTCCTGATGATGTTGACGAAGAAGAACAGGAATCCCTCGAGATCAAGAAGAGTTTGGAGGCCATGGAAGCAAAAGGTCATGCTGAACGAGTTTTGGCTCTCGGAAAAAGGATCCAGCGAAGGGGGAGCAAAAAGTTAATGGGATTGAAACCTGTTCAGTTCACTTTCGACAGTGTGAGTTTTATGTCTTGTTTTTCATAGGATAGACTGTTATGGTATTATTATTATTTAACTTTATTTAAAGAAGGTTAAGTATTTACAAAATATGCCAGTTTAGCTAGGGCTAATCTTCCACTGGACCTTCTAATTATATCTTACAGTAGTGCAAATTACATTTCTATGACCAAAATATATACAATTATAATATACTTGATTAAAGATTAATAATGGTAATTGAACTGAGTGGAGTGCAATTTAATTGGTCTGAAAGGTAGTGTGGCAGCAAAATGCTTACGACGCGAGCGCGGGAGTGCGAATTGTAATCACAAGATTGATTCAGAAATGCCATTTCTTACGCAAGTTGTCTTTATATTATATTCCTTTTTGAAATCTAATTAATTTTTAAACCGGGCGGTATTTTATTTATTCTTTTTTTACAATTACATTTCATGATTCTCCTGAAAAAACGGTAAGCATAACAACAGCATGAACATGAATTTGAATTTGACAAATTGACTGACAAGCAAAAATGTGATATTGAGGAGAAAACAAGAAAATAAAGACCGAAAAGTAAGTGTAAAGATATATCGTACACTTAACATAATTGGATAAGCGTTTCTTGTGATTTTGTGCATTCACAAATGAATTGACACTACAATCGATTTTATCGATCATTCAAATTTTTTGTGCCTTTTGCCTTTGACAGCTGTGTGTTTTTTTTTGGCTGCTCAAATCAATGAAACGTAACTTTTTGTTGACATTTTTTTGACAATGTTTTCAAAATTTTTTTTTTTATAAATTGGCCTGTATTATTTGAAAAAATTATTTGATATTTGACTTGCCTTTATGTTGATTTTTATGAAAAAAAAGCTGCAGTAAATGCAGTCTAGTAATTGCAATTTATGGTGAACAGATTTGGTCATTTGCTGAGCATTTTTTTCTTAAAAATTTTTTTTTAGTTAAATTCTATCATTCAATCTCCTGATTGGTTGTTGTGGTGCAGCTTCAATCAATTTGGTTTTAAAAATGATGCGATTAATACTCAAGATGATGCGATTTGGGAATTAATCGCACTATTTTTGACCAATCAGATTGCAAGAAATGCCATTGATTTCAAAATGAATATAATAAATACCTAAATCTACCTAATATAAATTGGAAATGTCTCTAGCCAGATCTAATGATATCTAGACATTTTATAATTTAAGAATTATGTTTATACATGTCTAAAAGAATTTATATGCTTTACATTTAAATACTGAAAATGGGCATATAAATTATTTTTAGACATGTATATCAATATTTATCAATAATTATAGTTTTATATTGGTAATTTGACAATGCACTTTATAAATATAGATACTACACTGAAAATATTGAACCTGTTTGGTATTTTCGGTATTAAGCATTGCACAACAGCATTACAAAATAGATAAATTTTATCGTATATACATAGAACTTGTTTCAGAGTTGTGGAACATACATTATTATTGGACAACTACATGTTTCACATGCCAAAATAATTGGGCTTAAATTTACGTTTTGATAGTGTGGATTCCAGTGTACGTAGCTTTGAAAAATAGTCACGATGTTGCAGTTGAAAATTGCAAAAGCTCCCTAGGTAAGCCAGCTGGCTTTAGGAGCAATCGCCCTTCAATATATTGTTTATAGAAAAGAAAAAAAAAGAAAATTCGAACTACCTGAAAAATATAGAAAGAAGCTTTTTGAAACTTCAAACTTGTATCATGTAATAGTTCAATATTCTTTGCCTATTTCTAGGTGACTTCCATTCAACAGAATATGACAAGCTTAGTTCATAGATCTCAAGAAGCTGGCAAGTCTGTGCACGAAGCTGTTCTGGTTATCCCAAGCTTGGCCATTAAGTTGACTGGAGAAGCTGTCACAAATACCAAAGCATTTGTCATTGCTTTTAAAAATGTGAGTTAGTGCATGTCTGTCTATGTTCAGGCAAATTATTTAAGCATACTTTTTAGACTAAAAACCTAGACTGACTAGGAAACATCATATGCAGAAATATGTGAAAATCTTCATGCTTCCTCAAATTCTTTTTTAATGTTTACCCACCTTCAAATAATTGTTTTTATTCCCAAGAGCTCCTTTGAGAGACAGACTTGGAGCAAGTCTAATTAGTCTCTTGCAAACGTCAATTTCTTAGTTTTTAACCTGTATGTCTGGGCATGGCACGGCCAATATTTGTCGTAATATAGCAATTTCCTCTGCAGGCAAATATATCTGACAAACCAACGAACAACTGACACAACGAATGTTTCCTGGTTTGCCACATTTAGAAAATATGGCTTAGAAACAATGTTCTCTTGTTTGCCTTGGAACTAAAGCCGGTCAAACGATGGAGGATGAGTGTCGATGAGAATCAATGAAAGTTGCAACTCTCAGTCGCGTTTGACCGCCAACTCTCATTGACTCTCATCAACTTTGAGCTGGTTCAAATTTTTATGAGAATTGATGAGAGTTTTTGCAAGTTTGACCGGTACGCGTGGTAATATCTCGTGCAACTCTTGTTCTCGTTTCACTGGGACATGGGAGTTGATGAAACTATCATGCAAACTCTCGCTTGCCGACTCTCAATCAACTTCCATCCTCGTTTGGACTTTGAACAGGGCTTAAGACTTTAAAAAACGTTATGAGAACTAAACAATATCATACATACATACATTATTCAGCTCACTTCCCGTTGGGGCTTTTCAGTGACCGATTACAACAAGTATCTCGCTTACCTATATTATGTACGTAGCCTACATTATCTATTTTTACAACAATTATGATGTTACTTTAATAATCTTTATATCCCCCACATCAGTCACTTTTCTTTGTGGGAGAAACGGGTGCCGGAAAAAACCCACGACTTTCGGCAGAGCGTTGACTTACTCTTTTCACATGAGTGTGATGAGTGTGATGAGTATAGTCCTCAGCGAGAATCGAACTCAAGACTCAGAGGTGAAAGGCGCTTGCTCTGACGACTGCGCCAGTGACTGCACCATCCGAATATCGTTCAAAACTCAAATGGAAATCTCAGTATTTATGATTCTATAATCTATATTACATTTTACTCAATCCATCTTCTCTTTCTTTTCAGACCTACTCCCTGGCAGACATACCAGGCTCAGTTGCGAGCGCAAGCAACCAAATCGTGAAACCAGTTACGGATGCCACCGGTCGCATTATCGGAAAACTCCTGTTACCGCCAAAAATGGTTGCCGAATACATCCTCTCATCGAAACCAATCCAATGTCTCATCCCAAATGTTGTTGTTTTCGAAGAGATCTCGAGAATCGACATTGAAATGGATGAGCTCGTCGGAGATGATAGCGATGATGACACAGATCAAATGGAAGATGCTGATGATCATGGTGAAACCGAGGCTAGATAGGTTTTAATGAACAATATTACTTCATAAGTTCTTAATATCATATGACTTAAGTAATGTTTTGTTTATCGATGAAGTAAATTATTCAATAGGCTTATAGATTGTTAAAGGAATGAGTTTTTAATCCACAGGGTATGTGAAGAATTGTCATTTTGCTAATTGCTAATGTCGTAATGAAAAACTTGGTCAAGACTAGACGGTCAAGATTCATGTTTTGCTGCAGAGCAAACATATACTGACGAACATAAATTGACTTATACGGGTGTTACATTTTTAGTTTCCAATTTATAGAAAAGTAGCCATATTTTAACATTTACTATTACTGGTAGAGTGGTAGTACATATATGTTGAATAAAATGGATATTGTGTTCTTTCCTTGAATTTTGACTTTTTGTTTCTTTGAAAATTTCTCTCCTATTCCATCCCGAACTAACAAAAAGTTCCGAAATTGGTCCTGCCCACAAAATATAAAGATAAAGCCCCGTACAGACGAGCAAGTTTTCCTTGACAAGTTCCTTGTCGAGTTTACTTGTTCGTGTGTACGGCAAACAAGTTTTTTCCCATCAATTTTTCCTTGACAAGTTTTACGAGCCCGTGTATTAACGACACAAGTGAATACTTCATGTTTATAGTGGCAATGGCCGCTCGACAAGACTAGAGTAGATCGAAGATAAGCGTGCAGTGTCGTACTGCGCATTTCCTTGTTCAGTTTTCCTTGTCGGCCGTACACACGAACAATTTCCCTTGTTCGAAAGCTGGCATGACTAGCTTTTGAACAAGGCTCCTTGTCATTGAAAACTTGTCAATTTTTTGCCGTACACACGGGCAAATAAAACTTGTCAAGGAAAACTTGCTCGTCTGTACGGGACTTTAGCGACAACTTTCAATGCAAATGAGGTTATAACTTGTACGAAATTTGATTGGTTCTTGAACGACTTGCGTTGCAAATTGTCGCTAAAAGTTGTCCCGTGTCACATCGCCTGAAGAGAAATCGGCCTTATACTTGAGATGCAGTTTTGAACCCCTTAATGAATTTTCTGGCAGTTGATATATGAACCTGTGATATGAACTGTTAGCTACATACTTAAGGCTCTTTTCCACTCGTCGCAAAAACAAGCTCGCTGCGAGTACTTTCATCCAATCACAATGCTCGACAGTTTATTTTAATTACATGCAAGAACTCGCAGCGAGTTTGCGAGTTGGTTTTGCGATGAGTGGAAAAGAGCCTTTAGTGAGCCCACGTGTTTGCGCCGCACACATTGGTTCTCTAATCCCGAAAGTGGCTGACACGTCACATTTCGTGCGTTTTACTAGTGCACGCAACCCTTCGTGTTCTTCAGCACGCTTCAGCAAGCACGATTATAACCTTCCACCTTAATAGCTTTGACATTCGCTCAGACCGGAGGAATTCGAAACCTTACGTAAATTCGTCCGGTTCCACTTGCTCAGACGGAATGTAACCCAGACTTCAAACGGTTATTTTTATGATCTTTATTAGGGTCAGATAAAATACATTTACAAAGAGCTGAATAATATGAAAATAATTAAATATACCTGTAACT